>BSBM01000262.1:3512500-4045000 GCA_027924585.1 Larix kaempferi | reverse complement strand
TTCTATATTCACAAGTGAGATAGAAGTTACTTTCACATTTGAGCAAGCTTGTGGAATCTATATTCACAATTGAGGAAGTATATATATTCACAATTGAGAAAGTATCTATATTCACAATTGAGCAAGCTTGAAGAACCTATATTCACAATTGAGAAAGAATTTGCATATTTGAATAGTTGAGCACACCTCTAGAATCTATTTTCTTATTATTGCTCATTGTGGTCATGGGGAATTCACGCAATCGAAAAAGGAAAACGATAAGGAAAGAGAAGCCTCAAGAAACCATGGAAGAAGTTAGAGAAAAGAAAAGATTGGACATGTGGAATCGAAGGCATTCCATGGAAACTCATCCAATTCCAACCGTAGATGATGCCCTAGAGGGGACCTCAATTTCAACAACATTTGATGAACAAGCACCCCATTGCACTAGTCAAGAAGTAAAACGTAGGTTCTCATCAGGGGATGTTTCAATTCCCACATCAAGTCAACCTCAGACTATGGTAGTGAATGACTTGTTAGGTTGTGGTTATACAAGCGACGAAGTTAGGGAGGCATCGAATGAAGGATTTACAAGGAATCAAATGTTATGGAGACCGTCCAAGAGAAATTCCAATTTCCCACATCCAACTACCAACAAGAGAATGAAAGACAAGAGGCTCCTATTGAAATGCCAGAGCATCCTGGTGATGTTGTACATGCTCCACTTCCAACACCCTTACCTACATTAGCAGCTACACCCCAAAGAACTCTGAAACATATACAGGTTGATGAAACTCTCATTAGTTCACTTGAAGGTACATTGTCTAAATGTGCTATTACTTATCAAACTCGACAAATACTTGATAACGTTTTTTATTCTAAATGTGATGGGGACAAGTGCAAATTATTTTTATCATTGTTAAAATCTAGGTCTATGGTTGTTGTTAGAAGAACGTTAAGGATAAAGATGACCAAAAAGTTAGAACCAATTTCTCATACTGTTAAAAGTTTAGTAGATGCATTTAGTACAATTGGAAAGAAATCTCACTCAAAGGATCGCAATGTGGCTCACCATGTGTTGTCACAATCAATCACGAACAAAAACACTAGGGCACTTCGTTTTCTTCAACCTACCTCCAAAATTATTAATTTGAATGTGAAGACACTTCGTAAGTATTGTGTTAGAAGAGAACAACTTGAAACCAGTAAAACAGATGTTTGGGCCTTCATTGGCAGGTTGCCACGCTCTTATATGAAGCTCATTGATGCGGTAAAGGGATTAGTGCAAGCTTTTTGGCATGACAGCACTAGACCTTCTTCCAACCAAAAAGATGTATTAAAATTGAGAAGGGGTTCAAAGGATCGTGAACCACACATTAAACATTTTCTTGATATGACATAAACAGAATTATATGAGAGATTTAGGAATGAACATAACAAACTTAACTTGGGCCAAAGATCCTTTGAAAAATCCAAACCATGGTATGTTAAAATAAGCACAATTCGTAACACATGTTGTTGTTGATACCACATTGAGTATGGTTACTATTATGACACATATACATATATTTTTCGTGTATTGCATTACACTCTTGTGCAAGAATGCTCAACTACATTACTACCCGATGTCATCTAGAGACTTTACTCATAGCATTTTGTGTAGCAGGACAAACGATTGCACATTTTATCAAAAAACTTGCATAGATGGGACATGCCCAGGGTGTGGTGGATTGGAATTATTGGAAAAATGCATACATGTGACCGATGAGCATGAACTTGGGAGGCAGGAGGTGAACTTGTAGTCATTCAAATATGTCATGTATGATATTTATGGAGGGAACGAAAGAAAAAAAATACAATTGGTCACTTCTCAGGTTGGTAATGAGTTATTGAATACTATTTTTTCTTCATATTACAATTTCATATGTAACAATCTATTTATATATGTCTTTATTGTTGATCTACCAAGTACAGGTTTGCAACTTCATGGAGGAATTCTTTTAAAAGACACAACAGTATGTAAAGCATGTACATGTGGCTCGTTGGCAAGATGAGCAATTTAGAACGTGCATGGATACATTTCCTATTGGGACTATCCTGTCAGTGGTCGATTTTGCGGAAAAATACACTCTTCAACCGCAAAATGAGATTCAGAGTCAATACTATCACTCAAACCAGGTCAACACAATGGTCCATATCACCTATAGACATGGGGAAAATAGTACTGAAGACAACAAGATTATATTGAAGGAGTATCACTTCTACATAAGTGATGACAGGTGTTACGACTTGGCTTTTGTACAACACATATTTCAAATGTTCTACAATCACTTGAAGGATAACAGTATACAGATGAAAAAACATTGGATTTGGTCTAACGTTTGTGAAGGGAAATTCAAAAATGCCCGTGTCTTCCAATGGTTGTGTATGCTCCACAAAAGGCACAAGGTTCCACATATTTGGAACTATTTTGAGACCGGACACGGAAAAGGTGAATATGATGGAGTAGGTACGTGCATCAAGACTTCATTACATAGGAAAGAAATGAATTTCACAAATGTATCACTCATCTGATATGCAAAAACCATCGTTGAATGATGTGCTTTAGTCATGGGGGAGGGAGAAATAAGGTAGGAAGATCACGCAACTAGGAAATCACCTGTACATAGATATTTTTGAGAGGTGGTGGATGTAGATCGATCATAGTTATATGAGTGAAAGACCATCCAAGGAACTCGTGCATTTCATTCAATTAGAACGTCGGAAAATGCTATACTTGAAATGTGGGCAAGGAAAATCTCATGTTTTTGTTCTCCATGCAGTAGTGGTGAATGGGACGAATGTGAATCCATGGATTGGGTTGATAGCTGGGACCATGTATCACTCCCCATTAGTCAACGGATAGCTACAGAATTATCCCAATTGGAGGAGGACCAATCAAGTATTTCACCAGACTATGACCACATATCAAATCTCGTACAACCAGGTTCAATTAATATTTTTATATTTTCGATATTTTTGACACCTAGTTGTGACTAATTAGTTGTGTATATTTTTTATATTTTTGACAACTAGTTGTGTCTAATTAGTTGACTAAAACGTTGGCACTATATTTTCTCCAAGGCACATATACGCAGTGGTTTCCCTGAGACGCAATGCATGGAGCACCGACTATTGGCTGGAATGTTGCTTAGAGGGGAAGCAAACCCTAAATGTCCCATTATGGGACTCTGAGGCCAATGATTTTCCGATGGTGTCGATGGTTATAAAAGGAGAATATTTGAACTAGGTTTCCCACTTAGAAAATAGAAAAGAGTATACATTTGAATATTATAGACCAGGTGAGATTGTATACCATTATACAAACTAAGTTATTGGCACAAACCTCCAGCTGCAAACAATTCCAAGGAAGAACTCATCAAAGGCACGATACTTATTGCCTTACTCCAAGTACGAAAGGTTAAAGGAAACCCTTGGTATTCGAGGTGATCCTGATGGTCTAGTCGAATGACCATAGGTAGGTAATTTTTGGTATGTGGTTTACATGTTTTATTGTGTACTATGTTATAGGTATGTGGTGTACATGTATGCTATGATTTTGTTTCGTGGTCTCTTTGAGTATTGACATTAATATTTTGACTATTGCAGCCAGACATTGATAGCTTGATAGATTGATAAATTGCATCTAGATTTGGTACAACTTGATAAATTGCACAAGTTTCGTCATGGATTTCTTTTCTTTGTTTTTTTCTTCCCATCTAACATCACCACCCGTTCTCTTCCTACCCATGTCGTCACCATCACCATCCCCTTTTTCACCATAAGATTCTCATCCATCATCCAAACAAATATAAACATAGTCCTAATCCATAACAATAGAAACCTAGAAACCATGTCAAAAAATGTAGTCATAATCCTAATATATATGCATGCCAAAAAAATACAATAGAAACCTAATCCTAATATATGCATGTCAAAAAAAATTCATATATTCATGTGCATCCACTTGTATCTAAACCATTGTGCTGCAAATATGCACAAGAGTCCAAGAAACCATGATTTGTATTATAAACCCCTTAATGCATCTTTGACAAAGATTGTATTGATTCTAGGTGTGTTTCATGGATATTGAATTTGAGAAGTAGCATTTAGGAAACAAAACCCTTGTTGTCCTCCCTTAACCTTGGTAGACCCAGAGACCCACTCTTGGTTCACAAGTAATGTAGTCATGGTACCCATATCACCAGCGCAAGTGATAATTAACATACACATGTGGTTCAAGGGCTCGTTCATGGTGCTTGATCCTAAGAAGCAAGGTTTAGATTGATAGGTTATTGTTTCCACCTCAACTATTGTAAAGGGCTCAATACCCATCCATGCTACTGAAGACCTAATACCCATTAAAGAATCCCCAAGAATGAGAATGTTTTAATGTGGAGGTGATTATTAACCTATATATGTTTAATGTGGTGCTTTGGGGACTCATAAATGATTCTCTAAAATGAGAAGGAAGGTTTAATCCATTGACCCCCCAACCATGTTTATTCCTCAACACTTATTTATAGTGCACAAAACCAGCTAATGGCACTTGTATCCTAGTTAGATGGTAATTACCCCCTACAAAGTTCTCATTTTCTATTTAAAGGACTTTTCCAATGCCCTTAAGCTTTAGAAAATTTAATATGATCATAAATCACTTGTTTCATCACTTGATGATGGTTAAGACCCCACAATGCATTCATTGTCCTATGTGGAGGTCCAATGACACATTCATGAAGGTTGAGCCTAAGAAGTTATCTTTAGGGCCTAAGGTGGTTGGTTTCCTCCTCTAAGCATGGTCAAGGACCTAAGTCTATTTTTTCCCTTCCATGATCATGGACAAGACATGAGTACCCATATGTGGAGTAAAAAACATCTTATTGGAACCTGTATCCAACTAAGATTTTTCTCATTAAGAGGCAAATAATATTTTGCATTAAAAGGTCAAATTCATAAAAAGTTTGCATGAGAGTTTATAGACAATGCGCTCATGTTGGTCTCTCCCAAACACACTTTCCAAAAATTACAACATTCAATTTTGTTGCTTGGTTTGGTTATTATGCCCAAGGATGAATTTTCCATCTCTCCTTGAGACACTTGACCTAAATGAAATTGGAGGCACGAAATGAAAATTGTGCATTGAAAGGACATGTCATTAGTTGCAATACATCTATTTCAGTAGGGCCATCCTCCCCATTCAATCATAGAGGTCGAACACATTTTCTCTGGAATTTAAATGGGCATAGAAATCCTAGCCAAACATTGATAGCTTGATAGATTGATAAAATGCATAGACTTGGTACAACTTGATAAATTGCACAAGTTTTGTCATGGGTTTGTTTTCTTTGTTTTTTTCTCCCATCTAAGTAAACCATAATATATGCATATGCATGCCCATTTTCATTCTCACTATCACCATCACCATCTCCATGCTCATTATCACTATCCTCATGCTCATTATTATTTTGTTGGATTTTCTCATGTATAGCCATCTGTAGGTGTCCCTGAAAGCCTTTGGGGTCTGAGTTTAAACAGGCCATAAAATGGTGGTATTTGCTCGGATCGAAAAACCGTCGACTTCGTTGGATTTAGGACATCGAGATAGTGCTAGGAGTGCCCCTCCCCTCCTGTCCCATGGCCCAGGTGTCATCTTTTAGGTCCATTTTGGAAACTAGGGTTTTTCTCAATAAGGGAGTGTGCAATTTTTGCACATAGGGGTCAACTTTCCAAAATCATCAACTAGGGACTTAAGGCTAGTGTTCTCAACTGGAACCTTCCTAGATACACTTGCAGTACTTCCTGGAACCCGTTTTTATTGCACGGTTGGACTTCTATTCCCTCGGTAGGTATCCAATTGGTGTCCCTGAAGGCCTTTGGGATGCGAGTTGGAATGAGCCATAGAATGAAGACCGTGTCTCGGACCAAAAAACCATCAACTCCGTTGGATTCAGGACATCAAGATAGTTCTAGGGGTGCTCCTCTAATCTGGTCCCATGGCCCAAGTGTCATCTTTTAGGTCCATTTTGGAAACTAGGGTTTTGCTCAATAAGGGAGTGTGCAATTTTTGCACATAGAGGTCAACTTTGCAAAATCATTGACCGGGGACTTAAGGATAGCGTTCTCAGCTGGAAAATTCCTAGATACACTTGCAGGACTTCCTGGAACCCATTTTTGTTGCACGGTTGGGATTCTATGCCCCTGGTAGGTATCCAACTAGTGTCCCTGAAGGCCTTTGGGATGCGAGTTGGAATGAGCCATAGAATGACAACCATGGCTCAGATCGACAAACCATCGAATACATTGGATTTAGGACATCGGTATAGTGATAGGGGTTCCCCTCTCCTCCGGTCCCATGGCCTAAGTGACATATTTTAGGTCCATTTTGGAAACTAGGGTTTTGCTCAGTAAGGGACTATGCAATTTTTGCACATAGGGGTCAACTTTGAAAAATCATCGACCGGGGACTTATGGCTAGCGTTCCCAGCTGGAACCTTCCTAGAAACACTTGCAGGACTTCCCGGAACCCATTTTTGTTGCACGATTTGGATTCTATGCCCCCGGTAGGTATCCAGCAGGTGTCCCTAAAGGCCATTGGGATGCGAGTTGGAACGAGCCATAGAATGAAGACCGTGGATTGGATCAACAAAAAGTCAAATCCGTTGGATTTAGGACATCGAGATAGTTCTAGGGGTGCCCCTTTCCTCTGGTCCCATGGCCCAGGTGTCATATTTTAGGTCCATTTTGGAAACTAGGGTTTTACTCAGTAAGGGAGTGCACAATTTTTGCACATGGGAGTCAAATTTGCAAAATCATCGATCGGGGAATTATGGCTAGCGTTCCCAGCTAAAACTTTCCTAGACACACTTGCAAGACTTCTCGGAACCTAGTTTTTGTTGCATGGTTGGAATTCTATGCCCCCGGTAGGTATCCAATAGGTGTCCCTGAAGGCCTTTGGGATGCGAGCTGGAATGAGCCATAGAATGGAGAACATGGCTTGGATCGACAAACCGTCGACTCTATTGGATTCAGGACATCGAGATAGTGCTATGGGTTCCCCTCTCCTCTGGTCCCATGGCCCAGGTGTCATCTTTAGGTCCATTTTGGAAACTAGGGTTTTGCTCAGTAAGGGAGTGTGCAATTTTTGCATATGGGGGTCAACTTTGAAAAAAATTGATTTTGATTCTAGAATTAGACATTCAAAGAGCGGCAATCAAACCTACCACACTGCACCCTTAGTATATTTTTATGTCCCTAGTGTGCCAGTCATTTAACAACTCCTTAGTGTTCCACTATATTTTCATTTTGAGTAATTAATGTCATTTTTAAGAATTCAAAGTTCCAAACAAAAAATGGAGGCGATGTTTCATCGATGATATCCCTCTGATCCTTGCTATATTTGTTAGATCAAAGTCACCATGAACCTTTGCCATCAAGTTATGGGGGAATACTTGCCAAATCACAATGAACAACCATTACATCGTTGTTTGTATTAATCAAGTACATTCAATTTTAAATACATTTTCATATGAGGATAATCCATCCTTTTTACAAACATAGGACCATGAACATCTTATTTTCCTTCATCAAAACAACATTATCGAGGAATATCATTAAACTAGTCAGGTATTTCATTTTCCATGGATTCTGTATTATTACTTTTGCATTATGACAAGTGGAAAATGGACATATGAAAGAGGTAAAGCACAAACCAGGGTCTTACATACTAGGGTTTAGTAAGGATAGGGTTTATATCTTCAACGATTTTATGAGAGTGAATTCATGACCAGCTATTGGTTAGCATATTGGAACAAAATAGGGTCTTACAAACTAGGGTATATTTGTTACATATATTTGACCATATGTACATGAAGGCCCAATGAATTTTGTTACACTTTAGTTATGCTTTCCTTGCCATTGTACTTGATACGTTGCCATTGTTTTTAGCATGCTAGAGTAGGCACACATCAACCGAACTTCATAGATGCTCATGTACATATCGTTTGATGAAATACGGTAGCATTGATGAAATGTGTAGCATCTATTAGACTTCCTCTTAGTTTGTGAAAATGTCATAGGCTTACATTGATGATATGCGTACCATGTTTTACATGACAAAGGTTATTCAAACATATTTTGACTTATTTTGTTAACTTTTGTTTTTCCTTGCAACATATTTTCCTTGAAACCATAATCCTGATCAATGGGTATGAACCCTCGGAGTTGACAAAAACCACAACTTTAAATTAGATATCAAATTAGCATGCATGTATTAAGTTCATTGAATTGTTGAAAGATATTATTAGTTTTTTTCCATTAAGATAATGTTTTCATAACACAATGGTGAGATGTTACTTGATCAATGCAATAAATGTAAGAGAATAAATATTTATTAAAATGTAATTATATAAATTTCAATAGCATAATTTATCAATTTTTGGAAGAGATAAATCATCACAAGCACAAGTGGAAACTCAAGAGAAAATATGGAATATATTGTATCATGCATTGATAGCCAAATGTCTGTAATACAAAATATGGCACAGTAGCCGGCCCTTAAATGGCATGTCGATGTACATGTATCCCTAAGTACAACAATGTGTACATGTATGTCAAAATACATATATACAGGACTATGCAACATCAAAAATCAATCTTTTGCTTGTTTTTCCCCGACTGTCCTCTATCGACCATCACCCTAGGATCGCTATGCATCTCGGGAGTCTGCAAAAAAAGATCATTATTTTTATCAAATAACTGCACTAATACCCTACCATTAACAAACTTAAAAAATTAACTTATGGCCAAATTATTTATGACAAACACTCACCAAATCCTGTCGGGGTATAGATGTTTGCGGTAAGCTCATGGAAGGCCTCTCTATAGTTGTGCTTTGCAAATAAAAGATCATATCTCAATTAATTCAACAATTCAACATTGATCAGCATGTTTGGGTAAATTGAATAAAAAGACTTGGTCATTAATGAACATCTCACCACAAGAGGAGACCCCGTCAGAACCATGGATTGAGCGGAGGGGTCGAGCACTGCTGCCGCTAATGGCTACAATCACCAAATGGAGAAATAGCTAGACATGCATGAATAAACAATATAGTAACATTTTTAAATACTGTGCATTGGAATTGCTGAAATAGTTACCTCTGTATGACTTGTGGCTATTACAGATGCGTCACTAACTGCAGCATCAATGACCCATGTTAGGTGAGGGGTAGATGGATCTCCCATGTTTCTACTATAGAGGACATCCACACCCTTTCTAGGAGTGGAGACTCTCTTATACACTTGTCCCTTTTGCACATTTGGACTATGAGGAGTGGAAACTGTTGACTATCTCCTAAGTATAGAAGCTGGTGGCTACAATCACCAATTACTGACTTAGTTAGAAATGCATTGGTTAATGAAATAGCATGTATTAACAACCTGACAATGATGAAATACATACTGATGTACTGTATACTTCAATAAACTCTAAGAAACATTTTGCCACCCATTGTGTCTCTATGGGCACGCTATCGCTAGTATTCCCACTAGGGGCGACCTCACTAGATGAAATCATTTCCCTCTGAGGGGGATCTACAACCTACAATTTAGAAAATTGTAAATATTAGATCGTGTAGCATTAATTAAGTAACATGTGATAACAAACTAACATATATTAAAATAATGTCCTGTTAAAATAGTTACCTCGGCGTGAGTTGTTTTCGTTGAAGGCATGACAACATCTTGTACATCAGAAGGTTCTGTTGCATGAGCCTCTTGCCCCTCATGCCCTTCTTGTAGCAACTACAAGTTTTAAAATCATTAAAAATATTCGCAATCTATATATGTGTATAGTAAGGAAAAATAATTTACAAATGACACTAAATTGTTAACCATTTACTCATGTATTAAAATAATGTCATGTTGAAATAGTTACCTTGGTGTGAGTTGTTGTCGCTGAAGGTATGATAAAATATTGTACATCGAACGGTGTTGGTGCATGAGCCTTTGTACTATCCTCTGCATCATCAGTGGAAAATTCTTCCCCCTTGTGCCCTTCTTGTAGCAACTACAAGTTTTAAAATCTTTAAAAATATTAGCAATCTATATATGTGTATAGTAAGGAAAAATAATTTACAAATGACACTAAATTTTAAACCATTTACTTACCTGTGTAAAATACCTAGTAAAGGTATCATCTTTTTGGACAGGACCAAAACAAGGATGGCCGCATACTGTGCATGGGCAAGGCTCTCGGCTGTGCTCATCATGTGCAGGTCTAGTGCCACTACTAGATGCTCCTTGACCACTGGAAGGTGGTGGCTCTACCCCACTAGGAGGTGGTGGATCTACCCCACCGAGAGGTGGTGGCTCTACTCCACCCATATATGGTGGTTCTGATGGCCCTGCCTGGTATGTACCTTGAAGATACGTGTTATGGAGAACAACCACCTATGCCAACAGTAGGAATGACTCTTACGTATCTGGGACCAACTGATGTGCAGGCGACACATCTGGCCTGGGTAGCTTCCTGCGAGGTGGAGATACTGGGCAACTAGGATCTATGTGCCTCGCATTGGGATGTTGTTGAGGCATCCCCATCCCAATGCCCTGGTACTCCAAGATATCAAAATAATTAACATGCTTCCCCAAAACAAATTCTGCATACATCTTTCTCAGAAAATATAGAGGCATTTCCCTATTGTTATGTGGTGGTTGATGAAACACATGTACCATCGGTCCATCCAATTATCTATGAATGGTTGATATGTACACCACTCCATAGAAATATGCCTTTTGTTTGCATTCGGGATTTCACCTGTCCGTGGATCTCTAAAAATGGCAAACATATGTTATTTTGATATCTTCAAATTCTTAACTTCTTTGTAGCTAATTCCATCGGCATATTCTTGCCTCTTTCTATCTCTATATGTAGCAATATCGTGCAGTGCACCATTAGACCTACTAAAGGTCTCTATCATTGCATCCAAATTGGATGCAAGCATACCCTGCCTATCATCAACAATAGTTATTGAGGCTTGAATTTCTCTGAACCTCCCAATTTCTCTTTGGATGTCTGAATGTGCATCCATAATCATCACTGGAATCCAAAAAATAAAAAAAAAACAAATCATTAGAAACCTATACATGTGCTATAATGACATCTCTCAAAAATGAAAAATGTACAAACTTTGTGTAAGAATGAATACATTACAAACATAAATATCATCTCAAAATACTATAATAACAAATACATGTAAACCAAAGTGGAAGTTGAGGATCAACTATATGTAAATCGATTAATGATCGATGGCGGAGAGCTCCTAATTCAATTATTAATGAAGGATCGAGACAATGGGGGCCTTAAAATCACTTTATGTACACCTTTCTAGAGCTGAGGTATTGGGGAAGATGTTATTCGTCATACTCTACCTTCATAAATTTCTCTTTTGTATCTAATTCATTTCATATTCGTGGCCCTTTCCTTCCTCATAATCTAGTGTATGATGAGGAATATTTGGTGGTGAAGTCCTCTGCATCATTAAGAAGGGGAAACATTTTGAATGTGAGGGTTGATCTACGCTTCTTCCATGAAGTAAATCTCTTATAGGTTGCTAGGTATGAAGACCCAAAACCATCGATTGAGTGTCTTGGTGGTGAAGGAGGTCAAAAAAGATGTGGTAGTTCATCTTAGAGACAAAGTAAGCGGTGTGTCTGCAAAGGAGGGGAACCTAGTCCCTTGGGGTTTGGGGGATGATGTAAAATCCATCATGCCATTGGGTTAGATTCACAAGCATTGGTTGGACATTTTTAGGGTAAAAGAGTGTGTGGGAAAAAAACATAGGGTAGGTTATAGTCCATAGTTCCTCCTCCTAGCCAAATTGTGGATGGTTTTTCTTTTCCAATTTGCAATAGATGTGGGAAAAATATTAAAGAAAAGTTGGTGTTGGGATTCAAATCCCTTATTGATTAGGTGGATGCAAAATTCATTAAGGGGATTGATAATATGGAGGATTTGCCATATGTTAAATAACAATTTTTAAAATTTTTAGTTTTGGAATTTCATTTACATGGATTTTTAATTTAGGGCAACATAAAAAATTATATTTTTATTGATGAAAGGATGAATGTTTGGATGCCTACCTTTCCAATCCTCCTTGCAAGACGAAATCACCCTCATTTCTCTTGGAATTTTCCCTCCCTCTTTGAATTTTCCCTCCCTTCACTTCTCCAAGGCGGTTTTTGGAAGCTTTGATCGCTCAAGCGTTTTGGTTTTCCCTGAACAAAGAGTGGTTGCGGTCCGCGGACTGTTTTTTTTTTATATTAACCAAAACCCACACGCATTATAGTGATACATAATGCGTGTGTGTTATTGAATCCTATCCTACATGTTAACTAACATGGCAGGCTCGGATCCCACCCATGCCTAGTTCTAAGAAACGTGCACGCGTTTTCCGTTTTATTGAATACTCGCATGTTTTGTGAATGCACGATTGCATCTAAAGGATCCCTCAAATTTGTGCGAGGGCCCATGTATATTGTTTGAATCTATTTAATACTAAGAGGGGGGTTGAATAAGTATTAGCGCAGTTATGAGAAATTTTTATCTTCTTTAACAGATTAGTCCAAACTTAATCTTGATCTTCAATTATGCATCTGTCATAAATAAAACATTCATCCACATATGCACCAAGACAAACAACATGGAACACACAGAATTTTGACGTGAAAACCCAAATGGGATAAAACCAAGGAATGCTCTTTTATGATGAAAATATTACATTTGAGGAAGCACTGAATTCCTATGTTTACCAACATGTCATCTTCTGTGTCACTGATGTGTCTTTTCTTTGTGTGTTTTATGCATACATGGTCCCTGACTTTGTGGGATTTTCACCCTTGTGGTACCATCACTTGTGGCACCAGCGCACTGGATGTATCATTGCTTTGCGGAACTTGCACATACATGATCTTCGACTTAGTGGGACTTTGATCCTTGTGGTACCATCACTTGTGGGTCTTACGTACTTGTTGTGTCATCGGCTGTGGAATTTTCGCATATACAAACTTCAACCGCTACATGCTTCTTGGAAATTGTGCACGCTTCAACAACTGAAAGCTTCTTCTAATTGGTGAGACTTCCATGCTTTCAGGACTTGCATAACTGTTCAACCATTTATTGTTCCTTGTTGCTTGTGCACTTCCGATATTTGTCCAAACAACTCTTGACTTGCTTGCACACTCTAGAATCTTCTCTTGACTTGCTTGCGCACACATACCTTTGTCATGTGTGCTCTTTGGCTTGTCCAGCCAAAACTTTAGCTTGTACATTGAAGGAATATGACTGGATGGACTTGTGACCTGCTCATGTGCATGTTCCTTATGTACTTCTTCAAACTAGGTATGCATTCCTTATATACTTCTTTAAACTGGATATGCATGATGTACCCTTGGACACACTTCTTCGGACTGGATGCAACTTCTAGATATACTTCTTCAGACAGACATCCATATACTTCACCATCTTGCTTGTTACTTCTTCAAAGTGGATTTTCTATATTTCTTCAAGCCGGCATGGGAATACTGAATCTACTTGACATCAGTTGACATCAATTACTCAAACCGAATCAGTTGGCATCCTCTTTGACATCAGTTGACATCAATGACAACCAAAGTTCAACATATATTTCTAAGATATAACCATTGGTTGTTCAAAAAGGAATACTTGCCACCATTGTGATGAAAAACAACTTACATAATGATGAGGAATGATTGGGAAAGCTTTCCCGTGTCTTAAAAATTGTGTAGTTAAGAAAACCTAGTCTGAGGGAAAGATGCCTACATGATCAAATATTGATCTGAGTGCCATTTCTATTTAGAAAATCACCTTGTTACTATGTATTCCATATATGGGAATTAGGTGGATGCATTCCAAGTGCTTGACATAATACCTGGACAAAATGAGGTGCCATGGACTACCTTGATTTTCAAATATGCTTAGAATGGATATCGCATTGAGGCCTTGAAATTGTTCATTCAAATGAATAGCAAGGGTATACCATCAGATCATTTTAGTTTGTCTAGTGTTCTTCATGCTAGCTCTGGGGCAACATAAATAGAACCAAGCAAATCCATGCTCACAAAAATTCTCAAATTGGTTCTTGTTGAGGGAGATATTGTCCTGGGTAATGTGCTAGTAGACATGTAAAATGTGCAAAAGTGAAGGATGAAAAACAAGTGTTTAAGAATATGCCTAAAAGAAATGGCGTCTCATGGACTGCAATGATTAGTGGGTATGCTCAAAATGGTCATTGTGAGGAAGCCTTTAAGATTTTTTCTCAAATGTAGATGGTAGGATTGTAGATGGACCTTGTTATCTTTGCATGTGTCCTCACTGCATTCACTATCCCAAAATATTTGGAACAAGGAAGGAAGGTCCATGGCTCCAAAGTCAAATTTGAACTTGAAGTAGATGTCTCTATTGCAAATACACTTGTTACTATGTATGTGAAATGTGGGAGTGTAGAAAATGTGTGTTGCATGTTTGATGGATTACTTAATCCAAATTTAGTTTCATGGACTGCTATTATTTCTGGATATGTCTAGCATGAGCAAAGAAAAGATGCCATGAAACTCTTTAGTTAAATGAATTTAACAAGCCTAGATTCAAATCAATTCACTTCCAACACTGACCGAGTGCTATGAGGATTAGCTTCTGGCAATAAGATTCAGGGCATTGTCTTAATAAGGCATTGGTTTTTTGTAATATCATTGGTTCGATGTAACTTAACTAATGTTCTTTTCCTATTTCATAGGTATTTAGGTATGTCGATTTGCTTAAGAAAATCTATTATTTCATAGGTATTTAGGTGTGTCAATTTGCTTAAGAAAATCTATTTATTGAACTAGACCTTATAATTTCTTACATTCTAGCTACAGGAAAAGGATGGGATGCCAACATTTCCATCGTTGATGGTTAAGATTGACCAAATGCGAATGTGGAAAGTTGGAGAACAGGTTCGTGCAATGTGGCCTACTAATGACTTGGGTTTAGGCTTCATCCATTTACTACTAGTGTTTATGTAGCATTGATGATGGAAGAGGTAGAAATATTTTTTTCCTCGAACGTGTAGCAAATAGAAAGTTTCTTACATGTATTGTACTTTTTCAGGAAAATGATATGGTAGGTTTAAACACTCACCTTGATATGTGATTAACGAATATAAAACCTTTATGTATGGAAATATCATTTTTTTTATAGTAAGAAACATGTTTATCTCCAGGGACATTTCATTCCTAAAACTTCGTAGGGTTTTTTAAAACTTCATGAGTGTCTATTATCTTATCATGGGCAATTATTTTTGTGTTTTTCTCTGTGCTATGACTTGTTGAGCATTACTTGTTTTTTCCATATTTTATATTTTTATCATAGCATCACCATTAGTTCATGTGTTTATAGTACATCTTAAATGAAAATTTTATTTTTGGTAATATACGAGTATGTCTTTAATCTAGACATGAATTCTATTAGTTGTAATTGGTTTAAAGTAATTATTGTAGAAACAAAAAATCTAGGTCTAGATAACTAATATAGAGGTTTAATCTATGTATTTTGTGTTTAATAGATGCATTATTATTTGGATTTGTGTATTTTATTGCTTCGTAACCTATTTTAAACTTTTAGAGATTCAACCCATGTGTCTAGTGCCAAAATATAGACTATATACATAAATGTCTTCCAAACTTTCCCATCTAAATCACATACCTTATGACCCTTGACCCTAAATACAATATTCCATAACCCATTTCCCTAGACTACCTTAATATTAATTACATTGAGAGTGGTGAGGTTCTTTATATCCTATTATGATATAGATTACGTCATGTATGATATAGATTATGTCTGTCACGTCCCCTCCCATCATAGCAGTGCGATGGAGAGGATCGTGATGCTAAAACCGGGCATCTAGCCCCATGAGCCTTTAAATAAGCATTCACATAATATAAAAGAACATATGAAATGTATAATTATAAGAAAAACACAGCGGAAATAATTTCGGTAACACATCCATCATACATTCAAGATATTTATCAAATAAATAAATGCAAAGTTAACACAAGAGAGTACTCATCTTATAACAAAGTAGTCCCAAGCAACTGGCTAAGCAACTGCAACGTTCCACCCAACCATAGGCCAGTTGTGATCATCAATATCTCAACATACGGCCACCCCCGAGCTGGGCATGATCTCTATAAGGAATCAGGGAACAACAGACTCACACATAGACAAGCATACACCAAGATGAGCCAAGCCAATCTACAATTGGGTTTATCAAGCTGCTAGGAAATGGAAAGGAAGAGTGGCTAAGCAAGTGAGCTCAAGCACAGAGCCAGGTGTAACCTTACAAGATCTATTTAGCTTGGAACCCACAATACCTACACACCCAGCACAAGGAAGTATTATTTTCACTGTTGTACAGTCCCTCAAGCCATACTTTCCCCATCTAGTGCTCTCCATGTGTGCATAGAAGAGTAGCCAAAGCCCTCCTAATCTTCTTGAGAGGTTATCTCCCTCACTAGGTTTATCGAGCCCTCTCTGTCCACTACCACTCCAATCTCTTGCTTACAGTCTCCAATTCAAACAGGGATGTAGATAATCAGCTAACTACAATGGTTGGACAGGAGAAAAACGCTTGTACCGTGATAAGCATGAAAATGATTCCCTGAGCTTCAGAAAAATGTGGGAAGGCTAAAAATGAACAATGGAGGTTTGGGAAAACCCCGGGAAGCAGAAATCGTTTTTAGGAAAAATGCCCATGGCAATTCTGGGATAAAACGACCTCCATACGGTCCCAAATCGCAGCCCCTTCTTCCCAGCTACTATCCAAAACCAAAAACGAGTTTCTGGTCAAGGAAAACCTTGTGTTTTTTATGAAAAACGTGAATGTAACTTCCAGCAATCTCAATCTACGTGAGAGAGGAAAAACTATATGTTCAGAATGGCTTTTGGGCACCATTTCGTGGGTGTTTTCTTGCCCAAGAAGCAAAAATATGAATTCCTAGGTTGATGGCTTTCCCATGCACGAAATTAGCTGCCATACCTCTTCATTCCCAATGCATTAAATACCTCAACCAATTTCTAGAAGAATTAAATGTTTGGGTCCATAACCCAAAATGGGTAGTTGGTGGTTTATGGGTTTTCTCATTGACACATGGATTAACACCATTGGCTCAAGGGTTTGAATAATTTCCCTCCCTATTCCTTGTAGAATCATGCCCCCATCTCTTTGTTGCATTGCATAGCTAGTTGTGGGTTTTTCATTAAAATTCGTATTTACATGATGTCTTAATTTACATTGTGCCTATCTAGCACAAGAACCATAGGCATCTATTTTTAATTGCCGATACATAAAACGCTAAATCAATGGTGGGGCTTTGGCCTTGAGCTCCTCACCATGATTAAATAACAATATTTACATCATTTACGATTTAATGAAAAAGGGGGTCAAAATGGGGACGTGACATTTCCCTCCCCTTACATCAGCACTGTCCTCAGTGCTCATCAAAACTGAACAAAAATGGATATGCCACCCTCATGGCATCCTCCAACTCCCATGTACCCTCATCGGGACTGTAGTGCTTCCATTGCACCTTTACCTGTCCGATGGCTCGGTTCCGGAGCAATGTTGCCTTCTTGTCTAGGATGCACAACGGATCGGTTTGGAATTCTCCCTCGGGTTCCACCTGGATCACATCTCAATTAATCACATGGTTAGGATCATGTACATATTTCTTAAGTAAAGAGACATGAAAAACATTATGAGATTTAGTGCTAGCAGGAAATGCAATTCTATATGCAACTGGCCCTATTCTTTCAAGCACTTCAAATGGCCCACAATATCTAGGTGATAGCTTGGCACAACTCCCAAGCTTCAAGGAACCCTTCCTTGGCCTCACTCTAAGATACACATGATCCCCAACACTGAATTCCCTATGGATCCTATGCTTATCTGCATAGCTTTTGTGTCTATCCTAGGCTACTTTTAAATTTTGCGGGATCTTGGCAACCTCTTGTTCCATTTCCTTAAGCAATTCTGGCCCAAGTACAATTCTGTTCACTGGATTGTCCCAAGTCACTGGTTTCCTACACCTTCTTCCATACAAAGCCTCATATGGACTCATTCCCAATGATTCTTGATGCCCATTATTATATGCAAACTCTACCAGGTGTAGATAATCCTCCCACTTGGATGGCTTGTCCATTACATACATGCGAAGCATGTCTTCAAGCACCTGATTTACTCTTTTTGTTTGCCCATCTATTTGAGGATGGTACGCGATGCTAAATTTCAACTGTGTACCCAAATATGCAAAGAGACCTTTCCAAAAATTGGAAGTGAACTTGGTATCCCTGTCAGAAATTATTGCTTTAGGCAACCCATGTAATCTGAAAATTTCCTTCATGAAAATATTTGCAATGGAATCGGCTTTGTGTGTGGCCTTAACCGGTATGAAATGTGCTGCCTTTGTTAACTTGTCCACCACAACCATGATGGAATCATGTTGTCTCACAGTCATTGGAAATCCTGTAATAAAATCCATGCAAATTATTTCCCATTTCCATTCTGGAATTGGCACTAGGTACAATAAACCTGCGGGGTGTTGGTGTTTATCCTTCACCTACTGACATTTCATGCACTTAGAAATGTATTCAGCGACATCCTTGTTCATCCCTAGCCAGAAATAATATTTTCTTGCTGTAGCAATTGTTTTCTGATATCCTGGGTGACCAGAGTATGGAGCTTTATGGATTTCATCCATAACAATCCTCCTCAAATCTGTCGTATTTGGAATATAGACTCTATTCTTATAAGTAAAAAGTCTGTCTTCTTCCAAATGATAGCCTTCATACTTCTTGCCAAGGTCTTGCTGCTGCAATTTGTCATTTATCTGCACATACACTTCATCCTCAACAATATGGTTAACAATCTGCTGCCTCAAATCTGGTTGGCAAGTACTAAGTGCTGCCACATACATTTCATGTACCTTCCTGCTGAGTGCATCAGCCACCTTGTTTTCTTTCCCTTTTATGTGTTTGATTTCAAAATCAAATTCACACAAAAATTCCAACCATCTAGCTTGCCTAGCATTTAAAGTTAGCTGATCAAACAAGTATTTCAGACCACAATGGTCTGTCCTTAACTCAAATTTTCTTCCCATTAAGTAATGCCTCCACATCTTTAAAGCATGTACTATGGCTGCGAGTTCTATATCATGAGTAGCATAGTTATTCTCATGCTCCTTCAACTTTCTTGACTCATAGCATATCACGTGGTTGTCTTGCATAAGAACTCCTCCAAGTCCTTGATTGCATGCATCGGTACATACCACAAAGTCTTTTTCTGGGTTTGCAATTTTCAAAATTGGTACACTTGTAAGAAGATTCTTCAACAGTTGAAAACTTTCCTCACATCTTGGTGACCATTCAAACTTTATCCCCTTCTTTTGCAAAGAAGTGATCGGGTTTACAACCTTGGAGAATCCTTCGATAAACCTCCTGTAGTAACCAGCAAGGCCCATAAAAGATCTCACATCAGTCTCATTCCTTGGAGTTGGCCAATTCATAATGGCTTTAATCTTCTCAGGGTCTACAGATATTCCTTCGTCGGAGATGATGTGACCCAAATAATGAATTCTATCTTTATAAAAGTCACATTTGCTCAACTTTGCATACAGCTTATGCTCCCTTAGTAATTGCATTGTCATTCTCAAATGTTCTTCATGCTCTTCTTCATTCTTAGAATAGATGAGAATGTCGTCTAGGAATACAAGAACAAACTTGTCCAAATACTTGCTAAAAACATTATTCATGAGACACATGAATGTAGCTGGTGCATTTGTGAGACCGAATGGTACCACTACAAACTCATAGTGTCCATATCTCATTCTAAAGGCGGTCTTATGAATATCTTCTTCTTTGATTCTTACCTGATGGTAACCAGACCTCAAGTCAATTTTTGAAAATACCTTTGCTCCTCTCATTTGGTAAAAAAGGTCATCAATTCGGGGCAATGGGTATTTGTTCTTCACAGTGATTTTGTTCAACTTCCTGTAGTCAATACATAACCTGAGTGTTCCGTATTTCTTTTTCACAAATGGAACAGGTGCTCCCCACGAGGACACACTTGGCCTAATATATTTCTTTTCTAGCAACTCTTGTAATTGCATTTTCAATTCTAGCAATTCCGGTGTACTCATCCTATAGGGTGTCTTAGACACTGGTGCTGCTCCTGGCACAAGTTCAATTGTAAAGTCAATGTCTCTCTTTGGAGGGAGTCCTGGAATCTCATCAGGAAAAACATCCCTAAATTCTTGCAATACATGATAGTCCTCCAATTTAAGAGTTTCATTCTCTGCTGCCTCTAAAATGTGGGCTACATACAATTGACATCCCTTCCTGCAGAACTTCTTCAGCTGCATGGGTAAAACCTATCTAACAGAAGTCACCTTTGGAATGCCTTTTACAACCCTCGGGTTTCCTTCTTCGTCCATGCATTCAAATGTCTTATTGTAGCAGTCAAGTTTAACCCTGTGTGCTTCTAACCAATCCATTCCAATGAGAATATCATAGGAACCCAGTGGTAAAATATTCAGATCTGCATAAGTGAATAGCCCATCCATCTCTAATGGACATTTCTCTACTATTTCACTAACTTTTCTCTTGGTTCCATTGGCTAGTTGAACTAACCATGATTTACTATGCTTTAATTTCTTAAAAGCACAAATCTCAACAATTCTAGGAGTGACATAACTGTGAGTAGATCTAGGATCAATCAAAATAGAAACAGATTGCTTACGAATCTTACCTTCAACTTCAACCACAGTTAACTGATGATCTGCCTGGAGGTCGTCTAGAGCTGCATAGATTCTAGGGATTGTCCTTGCCACTTGACCCACAGTTTCATCTCCTTGGATGTTGTGAACTTGATTTGGATTGCCATTCCGATGTGGATAGTTCCTAAGCATGTGGTATCCTCCACAACCCCAACATTGAAGTGGTTCTCTTGGCTCCTTTGGATCTCTTGGCTTGTCTCCCATCATCCTAGTTGGCTTAGTCACAACCTGTGATGGTTGCCTTTGCTGATTCCGGAATTGAGGAGGCTTGAACCCCTTCTTCCTTTGATCAAACTTTTCGTTTTTCCTATCCTTCCATGCCTTATGGAATTCTGGTTTGCTTCTGTTTTGATTAAAGCAATACTTGGCCTTTCTTATGGCCTCCTCTAGAGTTCGAGGTTCATCAAACTCAATTCTGTCTTTATATGACTAGGGCAGTCCACTTAGGAAACGCTGAATTTTCACCTTATCATCTCGAATGTACCTGACATATCTTAGCAGCTCCAAGAATTTGTTTGCATATTCTTCCATGCTCAATTGCCCTAATCTCAGCTCATGGAACTCTTTGATCTTATCATCATAGTACCTGTCAGAGAGGTACCTCTGCTTGAAGTATTTCTTGAACTGCTTCCACACAATCTTCCTTTCATTGATCTTCTTCACTTGCCTGATGTGTTTCCACCATATAGATGCTCTTCCATTCAAGTTGAAGATGGCTACCCTTGCCTTCATATTTCCCGAGTAGTCTTGGACTTGGAAATACTTTCTCATCCCAAGAAGCCAAGCTTCAGTTTCTTGACCAGACTTTATCTC
This sequence comes from Larix kaempferi, assembly GCA_027924585.1. Lineage (NCBI taxonomy): Eukaryota > Viridiplantae > Streptophyta > Pinopsida > Pinales > Pinaceae > Larix > Larix kaempferi. The sequence continues at coordinate 4,023,278 of BSBM01000262.1, read as the reverse complement.
TCCATCAAATGTAGGAGGTTTCACCTTCTTAAATTCCCCATGTGAATTGTTCTTGTAGTGCCTCTTCCTCTTGCTTCTGAGAGACAAAGAGCTTGAACCCTCAATGGATTCTTCAGAGTCAGATGATTCATTAGAAGATATTTCTGGAGTATATGTTCTGTCTGTAGAAACTCTTCTTGGGCTACTGGCCCTCTTGCAGGAATTCCTCCTAGAACTACTCCCACCCCTTTCTAGATTTGATGTCTGATGCTCAGAGTTTAGTTGCCTTTGGATGTCTGTCAAACTCTGTAGCATGGTTGCATTCAACTGATTTTGTTCTTCCTGAGCTTTAATCATCCTTTCATTATCTTCCCTACAGCTTTGCAACTCCACCCTTAGGCTTCTCATGGTGGCTGCAATACCTGGAGGAGTCTCTTGATTTCTTCTCCCATTAGATTCTGTTTCAGCATTCTCAACATGTATGTTCTCCCCCATGGCATCTGTTTCAGGCTCATAGGGATCCTGTGCATCATCCATGATGTTGATTTTCTTGGCCCAACCAAGATCCAAAACTTTCCAACTGTACTATCTAAAGTGCTGCCCTGATGTAACTGTGATTCTGCAAAATGTGTTCATCAACGCAATTGTTGGTTGCATTATCTTCTCAGAAATTCATAAATTACTTTCATGCACGTGGGAAAATATTATATTGACAATTTGTCAAATCATAGAATTTTCTCACAATCAACGACATATGAGGGGGATGACGGGGGTCAAGGGGGCTTGCGCAATCTGGCAATCTGGCGCATAAATTCCATGGCAATTTTTTCATTTTCGGCACCTGAAAATCTCCCTGAAAACTGGCTGAAATTCCTTGTTTCAGAGCAACTCTGTGAGTTCTTCTGACCTGTTTCGGGCCAACTTGTGGAGTTCTTCCACAATTTCGGGAGAGAATTTGAAAGTTCCTTTCGCAGTTTTGGAAGAGAATTTGAAAGTTCCTTCCGCAGTTTCGGAAGAGAATTTGAAAGTTCCTTCCGTAGTTTCGGAAGACATTTGGAAATTCTTTCCGCAGTTTCGGAAGACATTTGGAAATTCTTTCCGCAGTTTCGGAAGACATTTGGAAATTCCTTCCACAGTTTCGGAAGACATTTGGAAATTCTTTCCGTAGTTTCGGAAGACATTTGGAAATTCCTTCCACAGTTTCGGAAGACATTTAGAAATTTCTTCCGCAATTGCGGGGCGATTTGCTGAATCCTTCCACAATTGCGGAGCGATTTGCCAAGTCCTTCTGCAATTGCGGGGCGATTTGCCGAGTCCTTCTGCAATTGTGGGGCGATTTGCTGAATCCTTCCGCAATTGCGAGGCGATTTTCCTGGGCGATTTTCCGAATCCTTCCGCAATTGCGGGGCGATTTGCCAAGTCCTTCCGCAATTGTGGGGCGATTTGTCGAGTCCTTCCGCAATTGCGGGCGATTTTCCGATTCCTTCCACAATTGCGGGGCGATTTGCCGAGTCCTTCTGCAATTGCGCGGCGATTTTCCGAATCGTTCCATAATTGCGGGGCGATTTTCCGAGTCCTTCCGCGTTGCGGAACAACTTGCGGAATCCTTCCGCAATTTCGGGGCAATTCGCCGAATCCTTCCAAAAATTTCCTTTCGACACCGAACACTTTGAAAATTTTTCCGCTGTTTCGGGTCAACTTGGCGAGTTCTCCCACCGTTGCAGCGAAGACTTCCGAGTTCTTCCGGAAACAGACTTAAACAAAAATTTTCAAAAACACTTAAAACAATTTCGGATTCTTCTTTTATTCTTCTTGTGATGACTGCTGCTCAGCAGAAGGTGATCTTACCTCTGCAAACTATCCAACTTAACCAGTTTAGGCCCGATGCAGAGACCTGTGGTGATCAGGAAGGGACCTTCCCATGTAACTGTAATCGGATTTGGCCCATAGAGATCCAATGCTGCAACCAGCAGCTCTGATACCATTTTGTCACATCCCCTCCCATCATAGCAGTGCAATGGAGAGGATCGTGATGCTAAAACCGGGCATCTAGCCCCATGAGCCTTTAAATAAGCATTCACATAATATAAAAGAACATATGAAATGTATAATTATAAGAAAAACACAGCGGAAATAATTTCGGTAACACATCCATCATACATTCAAGATATTCATCAAATAAATAAATGCAAAGTTAACACAAGAGAGTACTTATCTTATAACAAAGTAGTCCCAAGCAACTGCAACGTTCCACCCAACCATAGGCCAGTTGTGATCATCAATATCTCAACACATGGCCACCCCCGAGATAGGCATGATCTCTACAAGGAATCAGGGAACAACAGACTCACGCATAGCCAAGCATACACCAAGATGAGCCAAGCCAATCTACAATTGGGTTTATCAGGCTACTAGGAAATGGAATGGAAGAGTGGCTAAGATAGTGAGCTCAAGCACAGAGCCAGGGGTAACCTTACAAGATCTATCTAGCTTGGCACCCACAATACCTACACACCCAGCACAAGGAAGTATTCTTTTCACTGCTGTACAGTCCTTCAAGCCATACCTTCTCCATCTAGTGCTCTTCGGGTGTGCATAGAAGAGTAGCCAAAGCCCTCTTGATCTTCTTGAGAGGTTATCTCCCTCACTAGGTTTATCAAGCCCTCTCTGTCCACTACCACTCCAATCTCTTGCTTACAGTATCCAATTCAAACAGGGATGCAGATAATCAGCTAACTACAATGGCTGGACAGGAGAAAAATGCTTGTACCGTGATAAGCATGAAAATGATTCCCTGAGCTTCAGAAAAACGTGGGAAGGCTAAAAATGAACAATGGAGGTTTGGGAAAACCCCAAGAAGCAGAAATCGTTTTTAGGAAAAATGCCCATGGCAATTCTGGGACAAAACGACCTCCATAGGGTCCCAAATCACAGCCCCTTCTTCCCAGCTACTATCCAAAACCAAAAACAAGTTTCTGGGCAAGGAAAACCTTGTGTTTTTTATGAAAAACGTGAATGTAACTTCTAGCAATCTCAATCTGCGTGAGCGAGGAAAAACTATATGTTCAGAATGGCTTTTGGGCACCATTTCGTGGGTGTTTTCTTGCCCAAGTAGCAAAAATACGAATTCCCAGGTTGATGGCTTGCCCATGCACGAAATTGGCTGCCATACCTCTTCATTCCCAAGGCATTAACTACCTCAACCAATTTCTGGAAGAATTAAATGATTGGGTCCATAACCCAAAATGGGTAGTTGGTGGTTTATGGGTTTTCTCATTGACACATGGATTAACACCATTGGCTCAAGGGATTGAATAATTTCCCTCCCTATTCCTTGTAAAATCATGCCTCCATCTCTTTGTTGCATTGCATAGCTAGTTGTGGGTTTTTCATTAAAATTCGTATTTACATGATGTCTTAATTTGCATTGTGCCTATCTAGCACAAGAACCATATGCATCTATTTTTAATTGCCGATACATAAAACGCTAAATCAATGGTGGGGCCTTGGCCTTGAGCTCCTCACCATTATTAAATAACAATATTTACATCATTTACGATTTAATGAAAAGGGGGTCAAAATGGGGACGTGACAATGTCATGTATGTACTAATGTGACAACATTTAAAAAAATTAAACCAACGTAGATCCATCTTAAACCTAGATTTATAAAGAATCGAGATCGATCAAATTTCTTACAGTGTAAATTTTTATCATATGTCATGTATTAAATATCAAATGGTAAAAAAAAATTACACCTCAAAAAAATTGATCCAAAAAGACCACTTTATGCTAATTTCATGTATGCCATCAACAACTTAGAGAAAATGACTTCACACAAATATCTCAGAAACAATCTCCATCACAAGTTTTAATGGAACTCTAGCATTGAGAAAAGGATTAATGGAGGATGAAAATATTATTATGGACTTGAATACAATTGAAAATCAACATACCTTTGGCATTGGGATAAGAAGAAACTCCTCTTTGAGACTCTTGGCACTCATGTTATCTTATATGGATATGAATTTTGGAGTTGCAACATCTCTAGAGAATCTTGGAGAAGGATTCTAGCAAATCCAAAAGTGTTTTATGACATATAATCTCAAAAATAAAGACAATACACCATATCATATCCTCCCCATAGAAGTGAGTCTCTTCCCCATTGAGAGCATGGCTATGACTAGGTACCTAATGTACAAGAACAAGATAAACAACATGATAAACAAGAGATTCCCTAAGATTGCTTCATACTCCAATGAAAACCACCCATGTGTTAACCAAGGTTGGCATATAAAGATGCCAAGTCTTGGCTAAAGAATCGGGGAGTCAAGGAAGAGATCACTCTGTAGAATAGTGATAATATTAAAGGATTATTACATCTAAATTTAGTAATAATATATGGTGTGATAAACAATTAAAAAATTAAGATACTATAAGGAGGTGATCAACCCTAATCTAGAATATCAAAAGTATATTTATGTTTTAACTATTTAATAAAGAAAAGAATCAACATTGTCAAAATAAGAACAAACTCTCACAAGATCCATAGTGAAACATGGTGCTAGACAATTCCTAAAACATTGTGAGATGAAGGAATTTGTCATCGTTGGCACACTAAGAGGGATGAAGATGAAAATCACTCTCTCATAGAATGTCCTACATACACCCACATTAGAGTGCATTTTCAAAATATTTGTTACAATACCGACCTTTATAACATTTTAACTCAACACATAAATACAAATTTAAAAGAAAAATAGTTGTAATTCCTTCTTCTTTTAAAGTCCAATAAACCAAAGTTCTTCTTTGTTGCCATTGCCATTGTTGTTGTCATCATCATCATAATCACATATACTACACTTTACTTTATATTGTTGACATAGATAGCATACATAATTATTATGACTTATCTCAATAATAATACGTAAAATATAGACACATTATGAATAACTTAAAAAGATTAGTGAAATGCTCCCCAAATAGTAATTGTATAATAATATGGCACATGGAAACCTTGATAATTTGTAGTGTAGTGTCTTGCAATGGAATTGCTTTTAATATATTCCTTGACATAAGATTCTTCACATAAAAGAAGCATGGAAACCTCTCTTTTTTCTTTGGAAGATGGTAAAACCTATCATAATTTATTTTTCAAAGTTCAAACTCATAATGAGGACAATCATCACTGGATACTATTCGCAAAATGTGAGTTGACTCATCACCATTATTCAATGAAAACTACACCACCTGAAATAACATGCTCGTGGTTCATAAGGGGGTAGACTTCCATTCCTGCTGGATGTATTTGAGTCTTGGTTTGCTAACATATTTATGTATGTCCAAAAAAATGAACTCTTAGCCAATTAAAAACAATTTTTTATCTTACTCCAAGACGGACATGAAAACACCTTATTGCTAAACACTTTTTAAATAATATTCATATTAATATGATTTTTATATCTTCATGTCTCCAAATATTATTTAATCTGGCATTTTCATTTGGAAACTTGGATTTGAAATATATCATGATAAAATTCTATCATATGGTAAAGTATTTAATGTGGAATAAAATATTGTTATGATAAGATTATGATATTATATAGATAATTTGATTACAAGTTATATAATGTTTATAAATATGCATGATGTTAATAGTATTGAAGTAAACGAAGATGTTACTTCTAAATTGATATTCTTAATTGTTTATTTTAAGATGGTTTTTGAACATGGACACACTGCTCGATAAGTTGCTGAGATGGTTTATCCTTGTTTGCAAAATCGCAGAGATTTTAATTACTTTTAGATATAACATCCTTAATAACAGTTTAACATTTTTTATGGTTCGAAGATCTAAGGTTTCAGTTTGGGTTAATGAGTGGACATGTCTTGACAACATTTCAATTGACAATGTGCAAGATGTCATTATAGGAGTGTGTTATGCGCAACTAGAAACTAAGGTTAGATTCGATTGTTATGAGATCTAGAAGGGGACAAATGTTCATATCTATCTCGTTCTCTTCTTAAAGGTTAGATATGACCATTATAGATATAGAAGGGACAAATGTGCATATATATCTCATTCTCTTCTTAGAAGTTGCCTATATTTTTCTGTATATGAAAAGTTTACATGTTATCTTTGAACACATATGAAATGAATGAAACAAAGATCAAACAACCTAATTGTAAAAGTAATTATGATAACATATGTGTGATATTGATGTCATTAGAATGATATACTCCTCTTAGATAATGTTCTATGTCTAGCACCTTCCATACAATTTATATGGCTATCATAGTACTATCCCCTCATCATCCTCCATCCAACAACACTGCCATCAATACTCTAATCCTTATCGTGTGAATGTGTTTTGTGTCAAAAACATTCACCTGCACCCTTGTAATCAAAGAAGGGAAGAAGACCTTTCCAAGTGGAAAGTCACAGCTCATCTATCTTTTACGTATCCGCCTTAAATGAGTTATGAGTTATGTAGAATGTTATGTAATTTATTATCTTTTAAATTGTATGTTAATGTTTAAAACAATTACATATTTAAAAAAAGTAGTTGATATGGATGAATTTCATATTTCCAAAAATTATTATTAAGAAAAAATGAAAATAATTATTTATAAAAATACATATATATAAATAATAATAATAATAATAATTTATTATAAAAATATAAAATTTAATTTAATTGTTTTTTATTTTTATATCTACATGAAAATAATAATAATAATAATAATAGCTGCTTAATTTTTTATATTAAATAAAATTATATAAATAAATAATAAAAAATTAAATAAATAAGATATAATATAAATAAATAAATTAAATAAATATTAATAAACAATTTATAAATAATTAATAATAATAATCAATTCTTGTTAGTTCATTCAGTTAAGGTGTGGGTCTTGTCAGCAATGCGACTCGGGTTAAATTCCACTTATGGGTGAACTAGTTGGGAGGAGATACCCCAAAATCCAGCCAAGTTAATGGATGGTGTGGTCTAGGCCAAGTGCAATTCCCAGGTGTTTTTGATGGAATAGATGTCCATGGGTCATGATTTCTCATACCAAATACCACGCTTGCCAAGTGAGGGAGTTTCTAGCAAATAATAATAATAATAATAAAAGTACTTAATCTTCAACAAAAGTAAAGCTAATCTTTTTCTAAATGATTTAAATAATAATATATTTCCTCTTTCTAGTAGGGGCAATATAGAATTTCTCTACAACGCTCTCATTTTCCATAAACAAGTTCTCTATTGAAGTGTCATATAAAAATAGGAATAGAATGACCAACCCTTGGTACGACAAAGGGTGTAAAATCGCAAGAAGGGAAATCAAAGAAGCTATTGAAGAGACCCTCAAAGTTGACAAGATAAATAGGTGCAAATACCTCATTAAAAGAATTCAAAAGAAAAAAGACATATATAAATAATAGGCAGGAGATGCTTTTACGCCTCTCTAAGATGGATCCTAAGAAATTAGGAGATAAATTCTAACTCGCAAACCTAAAGAGAATAATATGATTGCATTGAAGGACTGTAATTCCTATCTTAAGAAGCTTTATGAATGAAATGATGTCGTGCACAACAATCAACCCCTTTTTTTTGGAAGATGAATTTTTTTCTTTAAAAGATATAGATTTTGGGATAAACACCTCACAAATGGGAAAGCTAAGGACATTGAAGAATACCAAGCTGAAATCCTAAAAATTGGTGGGTTTATCCTCATCCCTCACATCCACAAGCTCTTCAATCTAGTCGTCAAGCAAGGCTTCCCTAAACCTTGGACTTGGAGCCTCATTGTACCCATTTTAAAAGACCTTGGACTTGGAGCCTTATTGTACCCATTTTAAAAGAGACGATAAAAACAACCCCTTTAATTATAGGACCATTAAGATTAGCCCTCTCTTAGACAATTTATATGGTATTATTTTCGAAAATAAGATCAACATATGGCTAGAAAGTCAAAGCAAAAGAGCTAAAGGGAAAACTAGTTTTAGAATGTACCATTCTACCATAGACCACCTCATTACTCTTAGGATCATTGTAGATGAATGCCACAATAATAAGCTCAATCTCCTTTGTTGCTTCGTGGAATTTAGGAAAGCTTTTGATATAGTGCCTAAAAATAACTTGTGGAAAATATTAGAAGAGTTAAAGGTTCCTTTCGAGTTGAGAAATGTTACAATAAGGTTGTACGTGAATGTCATTGTCAAGTTTAAGAACACTAAGGGTTGGTTGGAAGATATTAATTATAATATAGGAGCTAAGCTAGGGTTCCAAGTTCCCTCTCTATCAAGAGAATTATATGCATAATTCTTCGTCATCAAATTATCAACCCGAATGTCATAGACTTTGAGGCACAAGCAATGTATGTGCAGGAGTAAAGCAACTACTCTAACTTAATTTTCCCAACTGAATATAAATTGTTGAACATCAAAGATTCCCACAAGCTGCAATTAACCTAGTTGAACTCTTCAACTAAACTTAAGCTACCAAAAATGAATATTGAAGCTTCTCCTAATCCTCTAATCCTTCAATGAGTTTCCATAATGAAAAATAACATTTAACTATCAATCCTAAAGTAAAAGTACTGAAAGCATTTAATCTGATATTGATGCAAGATGATCACACACTAAAATGTATACAAATCAGATGCTACACATGCCCAAGTAGGGGGGCTTCCAACTCAGAATGTGCCATCATTAAAAACTACAACACACCACTACATCAAGTATAGGAAAATATCATTTCTTCATTAAATATACTAGCAATACAAAAGGAAAGTTTATGGCACCTCCTCTGTCAACAGTCTATCTACCCTTCTTTCTACTCTCTATCTCTGCGAATCTAACTTTCCCTACACTCCCCTTTACACAGCCAAAGATCCATGTATATATATAAAACAATAGAGACTGCTTATGAAAAACAGTTCCCCTATCTCTTGATCTCCATTTACATCCTTTAATAGAATAGATCCGTTCCAGCTGAGTCATTAGATAAGATTGCTTATAAATAGAAATATTCTCATGACCGAAGGCATGAGAATATATTCATTTCCTCCACGTAGGTTGAAGATTCATTGATATGGTTGCATTTAGTGAAGCCTTTGACTTGTTGCTTTGACCAAGGACATCTTCTGCTACCTGTCGAGAAAAGAATCCCCTCTATCCGACTTCACTTTCCATACATTATGATCTGGTAGGACTTGTGGAACAATTTCTGTGATCTCATGATGATCGTGGCAGCTTATGATTATAAAGAAAAGTTAGTAACCTCCTCCGTCTCTCTTGGCTTGTTTGTTAGGCCAAAAAGTTTTGGCATTCGTGTATAAATGTATATGATACATTTGAGCAGCAATTTTGGAATGGAGAGCTTTCTGTAGGGACAAATCTGGTGAATGTTGATGCAAAGCTACAGTAGATTCCTCCTCATAAATACCCAAAACAAATTCTTGAATTTAACTTTTACTCTTCTCTCATTTTCAAAAATTATCACAAACATCTTTGCAAAGTTCTAGCCAAAAGAAAACAAAGTAGCACCCTGTCCATGCTTTCGAATACTTGGCCACGACACCGTTTCCAAATATGAAATATGTTGTGCCTGTCGCAAACCACTCTAGCCAAATAGTAAGGGAGATTACAGTAAGTAATGAGATGAAAAACTTTGAAATTCCTGTCTAGCATCTGTACAACAGTATTTTGACTATTTACAGTACTTAAACCCACGACACTGCTCTCTGTATATGGAAAGGCAATACCATGGTACTTGTTTCTTGCACTTGGATCAAGTCAAACTGTGTAGTATACTACAGAAGACAAAATAATTGCATTAACAATAGAATAATATATCCATAATTGTACCGAGAGGAGCCAGGTGCTCTATAACTCAGTATGGAAAGATGCTGTCACCTAACTTAGTATTATGTCAAAAGTAAAAAGTAATTAAAAGTAAAATCATGTCGGCTCATAAAATAAAAATCAAATGCAAACTAAAAATAATTGAAAAAATCCTCGAAACTATCAAGCATCAAATTTCTAGAGGTGCAATTTTTTTTGGATGTGTTAAAAATTTAAGATAAAAAAGAATTACACCACAAGAAATTGGATCGCTCTCAGTGCTTGATAGATCCGGGTTTAAGACGAATCTATGCTGGTATTTAGCTTGACAAATACAGAAGATGTTATGTTGATATCTAGCTTAACAAGTACAGAAAAAGACGTAAAGAAACCAACAAAAGTAAAAAAGCACCAACTCCCTATGTGCAAATGCTCTTAGAAGCTATTAATTTGGTAATGCATACTTTGTTCAGTTAAGATCTCAAACTTTCCATCAAATGATAAAGAGAATGCACATTTTGAATCGCCTCTTTTGACTGAGTTTCACGACTTCATGCCAAGGCAGTTGTTCAAATAACTAAAAGGAGTAATTACTGAATCATAGATCAAACTTCATCCACGATTTGATTATAAATATATCGATTTTGTCTTTATCTCAAATCCGATTTGCAATGACCAATTTCTATGAAGGCCTTGACTACAGGTTTGACTGGAAGTTGGAATTGCTTGTGAACAACTTGGATGATGTGTAGAGAACATAAGTCCATATTGAAGGTCTTAGAAGAAAAACCCAGATGCTCGATTTCACATAGGCAAGCTGCAACAAGGTGATATTGGAATTGGTGCCAGAAACAGCCATGAGGACTCGACATTCACCATTAGTGAGATTGATCATTTAAAACCCTTGGAACTTATTAGAAATAGAGGATTAATCATAAATAAACAACGTTGCATCATTAGGCTTATCTAAGGGAAGATATGGTGAATATTATTCAGCTTATTGCCGGCCATTTAATGCAGTGGCGGTAGGTCGGTTAGCCGTTGGATCTCAATTACTTGAGATCCAACGGCTAACCGACCTGCAGCCGCTGCATTAAATGACCTGCTAGATATTGATCGCCAAAAGTTATGGCTTCAAAGGTGTATATAGACAACATAAGAGTAATAAAAGGCGAATGTAATAGATGAAAAAGTGTCAAAATTCAGGCCCAACACCCCAGGACTAAAGTTTTGCATGTTCTCATGGTAAAGAGTTTTATGAAGCCTCAGAAAATTCTGAAACGACAATGGAAAGCTGGAAGAAGTGATGTAAACAGTCATGTGGATAAATGACTTACACAAACCCTTATTTCGAACCCTTGTAGTGATTTGAAATAAGATGGAAAATAGAAGAAGATAGATCATGTAAGTATACAATTGATGGAACATGATATAGATGACAGCCAAAAGCATTTTTGGTGAGGGGAGGCCAAATATAAGAAAAATGTGCACAATTAAAAAGTGAGGTGAAGGAAAACATGGACACACTTAGGATAGTTAGCAAGCATAAGAGAAGTTGTATATTCATAACTTTTCCTTCATGTTTTACTAATTCAGGAATTTGAATGCTTTTATGACAATACTTACTATACTCCATCCAAACTGGTTCCAATAATCAAATTTAACAAAACATACCTCAAACTTTGAACAAGGAGCAGGCCTCAAAAACAAGCTTATCCTCTTTTTATCAAGAGCAAGAATGGTTGGAAATATATCTTTGACAACAATACCAAGATTTGATAACCTCTTATGATGAGGTTGAGATTGGCATTGTTTGGAACATTTGATGCTGGTTGTAACCCCTTCATTTAAACCAATCCAGAAAAATACATTTCCATATTTCCTATACTAGCTGATACAAACACTCTAATACAGCAAAATCATATATTCCAGGCTATCCTAAGTTCATTATAACCCAAGAGGTTTGTTGAAAGGATAACTTGTTGTACTCCATTTTAGCATTATCCTTCATTGCTTATTCAACAAAAACATAAAAGAATGTTGCATCCATCTTGAACTAACTACTATGTGCAACATTTATTAAAATCCATTTATTCATCGTCCTACCCTACTTGAGAAAAGGGAAAGCCTTTTTCAAGTGTAAGAAAACTTCTAGTGCAACCCTGTGCGTAACAAAATCAACAACATACGCATAACCATATATGGAAGATATACCTCTATAGTTGCCTAGATATGAGGAACCAACCCATCTTTTAGATTTTGTGCCAAGAAGTGTTGAAGAAGAGAGTCATTATTTGGCTTGGTGATGGATTGAAACCATTCCTCAATATAATCCTTCATGTCTTGGCTTTCTTTTCCATTAACACTATCAGTTTGCATGTATTTCCTTGTCATGCTCTGTAGATCTTCAAAAATTTGGTTCTCATAGCTCAAAGGAGCTAAACATGCAAGGAATTCTTCAATTTCAGGCTCCAGCTACTCTTCATCTAATGGAATCCCTCTCTCTTTGATTTCTTCTGCAATTGGGAAAAAATTCTCAAGGAAATGGGATGTGGATCTATCTTCAATTCCATAAGGATCTAAGAAAGCTCTTGCAATAACATCTTCACCAATGATTGAGCTTACTTGAATGCTTCTTGATGGCTTTTACAAGAATTAGTGTGAGGGGGTTTTCACTAACCAAAAACAAAACTTGCAAATCACACAACTTATAAGGAATCAAATCTTATCTTTTGAAATAACTAAAACCTTGCACATAAACTTCAAAGTTGCGCATAACGCAAATTCTAAGACTGGGCATGCACATAAACTTCAAAGTTGCGCATAAAGCAAATTCTAAGGATGGGCATGCATTCAAATCATCACACTATTGGGACCCTATTGTCACCAAGTTGTTTGTTGGCATGAGAATTTACTTTCCCATGTATTTAATTGAAACTCACTGAATCATGACAAATAAATTAAGCAAATCTCATAGAAGTGAGAACTAAAGAACCAACTGTCAATTATTTTAATCCCTTTAGCACCTCCCCTGAATCAACGCCCAAAAATGTCAAGAAGCTTTATATGCATAATTCTCTGTCATCAAATTATCAACCAAGGTGTCGTAGACTTTAAGGCACAAGCATTGTATGTGCAAGAGTAAGGAAACTATTATAACTCAATTTTCCCAACTAAATATAAACTATTGAACATAAAAGATTACTACAAGCTACAATTAATCTAGTTGATCTCTTCAACTGAACTTAAGCTACCAGAAATGAATACTAAAGATTCTCCTAATCCTTTAATCCTTCAATGAACTTCCATAATGAAAAAACAATGTTTAACTATCAATCCTACACAATGTGTGGAGCTCCACTAATTATATAAAAAATATTGAGAAGTAAAAGTACTAAAAGAATAATCTAATATTGATACAAGATTATCACAAACTAAAATGTATAAAAATCAGATGATGTACATGTCGAAGCAGGGGGCCTCCAGCTCAGAATGTGCATCATTAAAAACTACATCACACCACTACATCAAGTACAGGAAAATATCATTTCTTCATTAAATATATTAGCAATACACAAACAAAGTCTACAATATCCTCTATCAACACTCTATCTACCTTCTTTCTAATCTCTATGTCTGCTAATCCAACTTTCCCCACACTCCCCTTTACATAGCCAATGATCCATGTATATATATAAAATAATAGAGACTACTTATGAAAAATAGTTCCCCTATCTCTCGATCTCCATTTACATCCTTTAATAGAATAGATCCATTCTAGCTAAGTCATCACATAAGATTTCTTATAAATAGAAATATTCTCATGACTAAAAGTATGAGAATATCTTCTTTTCCTCCATGTAGGCTAAGATTCATTGATATGGTTTCATTTGGTGAAGCCTTCGACTTGTTTCTTTTAAACGCTAGGTGAAGCTATGTTATGGAAGGGTGATAAGTATGTGCTATGTGCCTTTAAAATGTAGTTTCAATTTTAAACAAAAATGGAAAGTAATAATTTTTTCTAGGAAAAAATATATAACACATATATTTATTTTTATATTAGACCTTATATCGCGGACATGTATGTATGTCGATGATGTATAGACAGTATTACGATGTATCAACCACCTCTATGGAAATTGAAGAACATCTCGAAGACATTGATCTTGCAGTCACCATATGACCTCTCAACAATACGGTTTGTCGATACGGTAAGGTCACATGTATGTCGCTAAGACATTAGAAAATCGAAGAGGTGTTGACAACTAGTACATCGATACAGTTGCAAGTGCCTTGGTAGGACGTCATTAATGAATGAAATTTATTTTTAAATTAGTATACTTTAAAAGGTTTGACATAACTAAATATTAAAACGTTGGATTGTTGATAGCTTCAAGAATGAAATGAGATTCAATTACAGAGTGATCATAAACCCTCGCTTATTTCTTATCTCTTTTAAGGCCCTGTTGGTGTTCCTCATGGAGATCTATTATTAGACGATGGTTATGTGGGACTTTGTGGTGTATTTGGATGATGATAAGGTTCCTATTACCATGTTGGTTACAATTTATGTGATGTATTTAGGTTGATGATAAGGTTCCAATTACCTTGTTGGTTGCAGCGTATGGGATATACTTGGGTTGATGATAAGGTTCCAACTATCGTGTTGGTTGCAACCTATAGTGTAACATTCATGTTCGGATCTTGTTATGCCACACATTGTGGGGCATACCTTTTTGTAGATAATTTTTTGCTTTTGAAGTAAGATGCAAGCTAGAGTTTTGAGGCCTATCTATGCTGCTCTCAGGCTCCCCCATTTTGATGTGATGAGATGGGTTATGACATGATGATCAGTGATATGTTAACATCTCTACTACCAATTCCATTCCATAATGATGAATTAATAAATGATGTACTATATATTTTTATTGTTTTAGTTAATGTATTGATTGTCTAATGAGTATAGCTAGTAGTATCACACTTTCAAGTTGATGAGGGTAGTAGATTCTTGATTTAATTATGTACCATTGAACCTAGGTAATGTTTGAGTATCTTGCAAGTACTTGTACCCCCTTTTATGGGTCCATGATATAGCCCATCCATCCATCCATTTCATTTCATAGTTGTAGTCTACATCCTTGGTCTGAGGTTGATGAAGTTGACCCTCGTCTCCCCTCCTTGTTATCAGTTGCCAGTATTGAATGTTAGAAAATGTGTCTTAGAGTTGACTATGTCATAGGAATTCCTCTAGCTAGGGGGTCTGGTGGGTTCGCGACCCATGGCCTTCTTGATTTTCAATCAAGATTACCTGTATAGCACTACACCTTTATCAAAGCTTGAAATGCAAAAGTGAAAATGAAAATAAAAGAAGCATGCCTATGAAGCTAAAATGAAAAGGGGTGATATAAATGCAAATGGTATTTTGGTTTGGAAGTATGGGGGATAGGTACCGTTCATGCTATAGATGCTTGATTGGAAAGGATCATTGAATACCCTGACACTTTGTGTCGATGTTATACCACTTTGAAAATTATTTAATGAAATCTTGCCGGACTCCCGTGACTAGCATCTCTTCCCAGTCAATGAAATCCCCCTATTGAATAAGGATAAATTTAAATAAAGAGTGTGTATCTCTGACACTCCTCTTGGTGACTCATGTGATTTTTACTTTCTTATTCCATTGGCATATATAACCTTGGAGTATATCCTTTTCCCATTACACCTTGAGTTAATTAATTAATCCTTTGGCCAAAAAGTTTTACTTGTATCCATATTACTCACCCCACTAAAGAAATTAATCCTTGCAAGTATTTGAATGTTTTCATGGATCCGATTAGTAGGTAAATCTTGCTTCTCATAAACTTGTTTGAATATACTTGTGGTGTAAGTATATGATCATGTATAAGTGACTAGTTATATGATGACATAGTTTGATGGTTAATAACATATTCTATGTACTATCCACATGGACACCCTTTGTTGCTTTTCCACAAGGGACAAATGTGATCCTAATACATCTTTCTTCAATGCCTCAGATGATTTACGAGGTCTTATTCAATGTATCATTGTTTTCATAGCTAGCGTATTAGTCTCTAGGGGGTTTGAAGGTGGCAAATCCATAACTTGAGATATGAAGGGTATATATATATATATATATATATATATACCCATTTGGCCACTTACATAGGAATATGAAGTCATATTGATCATTACTGCCATAGATCGATGACTTCTTAAAAGGTGGTGGGATTCTCCCTAGAGACTACAATGTTGATTTTCATGAACATGCATGGGTTTGATATACTCAATGTTTTGATGGTTTAAGGGTAGAACCGGACACCCAGTCGACCCTTCTATAGCCTCCAACCTTTTCATGTTAGAACACTCCTTGATATTGGACAGATTCCATAGGGACTATTTCTTTGTGTTAGTGAGCAGCTTGAAAATTTCGTGAGCATGTGTAGTATGGCCACCCAATGGGCCATACTACTCATCCCAATTGACTCCAAGCTGCAAGGTGTTTTCCATATGGGCATTTTTCCAGGCACAAGGGGGTTATACAGACTTATTTTAGTCTATTTCAGGATAAATATGGATTAATTGATGGCACACCTAAGTTTTTTCATTAAAAATCCTAAGTTGGTGTCTAATAATTCATTAAGAGGCTAAAAGTTCACTTTATGTTATAATTTCAAGTTGAGGATGCACTGTTTGATTTGTTGAGATTAATTAGCCGAAAAAGCCTAAGTTGTTTTGCTCAAATTGGCATGTTGCACACATGTGGAGGAAAAATAAGATGATGTGGCACAATGGCACAAATGTGGAGGCATATTAAGGGAATCTAAAGCAAATCTCAATTCGATAAAAATCCCTAGCCCTTGATCTCTTCTCTTGAGGCATGGATCAATTTCCTTGGAGCAAAATGTGGGCCTTCAACAACTTGCACAAGAAGTGGTTATTTGGTCTAAAGCTTGAAAATGGGAAAACAACCCATGGTTTCAGCAAACAATCAATGGTTTTGCAAATAAACACATGGTTTTCTCCTATTGTAATGAAGAGGACCCATGGTATTTCACATATTTTAATATTTTTGGCACCTAGACCAAGGAGGGTGCCTTCCTTAGCCCAGTGACTTGGCCTTTTCTTGTATTATTTTATGTAAGATGGTTGGATCTAAGCCATTGATCCAACAACAGATCATCACAAAGCAATTTATCATGTAACAAAATTTTGTAAAACCATATATTTATTCCAAGAGGGAAATCGACCCTCCTTGGCTATTTAAAGGGGGTCAAATTCCTCTCAAGGTGTGGAATTTTTTATAATGAAATAAAATTATTTTTCTCTTGCTCTTTACTGGTGTACTTGGGGTTCTTTTTATGCAAGCTTATGGTGGTTTTTTAGTGATGTTGGATAATGGATTCAGTAATTTGAGGTAAATATATGGTGATTAAATGCTTAGTTATAGTAAGTTGATAGGAAATTGTTATAACCTTATGTATCATGTTAAATTTCCTTTAATGTTTCAATTGATTCCTACAACCTCCTTTGTTAATGTTAGGGTTTTGTTCACTATATCTTTAACTTAATAATTTGTTGTGCTTGTGTGTTAGCTAGATTATTCTATGGATGATCATAGGTGGAAAAGAGTTATTTGGAGTAGGGGATCTATTGGATTTCCTTGACTATAAAAGGAGGGGGATTGAGTATCCTCCACCCTCTGTTAAAGATCCTTCAATTCAACATCTCACATCTTAATCCATTTCAAGCTTGATTCTTCCCTCAAGGCACTAGTCTAGGGTTTTTGGATTTTATTTTGTTGCAATTTATCAATCTTTCACCATTTTTTTAATATACTTATCTTCACTTGTTTTGTATGTGCTTGGATCAAACCCTAAGGAAGAGGCCAAAAGGGAAAATCGGCTTACTCTCCTTGGATTTCCAAAATTTATATCATTTAAAACCTAAGGAGATAAATAAACCCCATAAATAATAAGAAACCATCACTTTGTGTAAGTAAGCATATCATGTTCCATTAGATCCAAGTATTATCTCTTTGATCTCATTTTGAATATCTTTCATTTTCATGTAATGTTAGTTTTACATTGCTATTTATTGAAGATCTAATTTGCATAGTGTTGATTACTTAGCATATTACCTAGCTAACCTTGTGTATGGATCTCCTAGGTTATACTCCATACATGCTCACTATGGTTAGCATATAAACCCAACACTAAACCATTCTACTCTTCATGTTATTTCTCACTGAATGGTTTGATCTTCATATTAAATATAGTTCATGTGTAAATCATTGGCCATACTATTTAAGGGATCTCTATTGATGCAACATTATTAACCTCTAAAAGTGCCCTATTAAGATCAAATTGGCCCTCACATATTATCCGATTACTACTCTTCATGAAAATCTCATGCATCACAACTATTGGTATCATATGATTGATCAAATTGGAAGCTAGGATATATCATTTTATTGTTTTCATTCTTGTTATAAACTGTCATATAACCATACATATATCAAATCACCACATTTGAACCCTTCTCACTATTGCTAATGTGAATATTGACTAAGCATTTAGAGATACTCTTTTGATCATAGTCATGCAACCTTGAACTACTTGCAAATTATCGGCATCACTACTTCTCTTCCAAGATACTTTATTTTGGAGATCAATCCAAAGACAAGTTATGCTCCATATATGATTTGCTTAGCCATCATTTTTGGCATCACTTGGGGTTTGAATCATCACCATTTTGGCATAGTGGAGTGGTATTGACTGAGTGAATTGATTAGGTTTTGTTGACTTGTGTAATACCCTTTGGTTTAGCCCTTGGACATATTATTATTGTTGTTATATTGGACATAGTGGCACAAGGTGCTTAGACTATGGTTTGCACATTGTTATTATTTTTATTATGTTGAACTTATAAAATAAAAACAATTGGATGACCGATGCCACGAAAGAGACTATGAGTAACCATGATATTACGAGCAAGGGGTTGTGCAAAAGTGTTTACATATGTGTATTGAGCCTATGCCGATGTTGTACACCCTTATTATGTACTTGATGGACCCTCTTGGTTATGCACCCTGATGTGTTTTTTTCCCTGGAAAAAAAAGCGTAATTTTATTTCATCTTGCAAGTACAAAATTACATTGGATCTTCTTCACTCTTGAAGAGTGTAAATGCTGCTAAGCAGTACCAATAAATGCAGGAGGGCTGCTACAAACTTTTCATCTTCATACAAATAAAAAGCAGATATAAGGCACCTCAGAAGTTACTTCTGAAAAACCTAATTATGGGTAGCCATGAATGGCTCACATACAAGGTAAAAATACCAGCAGGAAAATGCCGTAGATAAAAGGTCAAAAAAAACAAAAAAAAGGTAAAGAAAACGATTTCCAAAAGCCTTGAGAAGGAAACAGTGCCGCTAGCTTCAGCAAAGATTTAAACCACAGACTGCAGAATGAAAGCCCCTCGAGAGCCCACAGAAACGGCACCCCGGCCTGATGCAGACGCCACCGTGTTGTGCATGGGCCTGCTGTGCTCGCCCGCCATCCTCAACCAAACATATGCGGCTCCCCAGCAAGGGAGCAGTCGCCGATGAGACTGCCGTCAGATCAAAATGCTCGCCCCCCTCGGCTATCCAAGGACAAGAGGCCCAAACATGAAGCAGCCGTCGATGTGAGTCTACCTCCAGAGCAAACGCTAGCCCACCTTTACGATCCAGGGACAAGAATCCCCAACACACAGCATCCTCAGACGATCCACCGTCAACAGAGAAATAACTGGAGCTCGTTGCTCTATATACTTCTGCCACCGTCAACACCCGGCCAAGATCGCCCAGCCCCGGATCTGCTCCCCTCTTTACAAAAACCGTTGCCGCCGCCACTGGGAAGCAAACGAAACCTGCTACCCAATGGGTCGCCGCACCAAGTCACCGTCAACGTTCCAAATAGGAAAGAAAAAACCTTCAGTCAGCCAGAACAGGAAGCAAAATCAAGGGAGAAGGAGGAGAGCGTCCATGGAAGGATCCATGGCCTCCAAAATCATCTTCAGAATCCGACTACCAAACCCTAGTTGCAGAGCAAAAACCCTCAAATCATTTGAAGATATTGTAGTACCAATGCACCCTGATGTGTTATGTCACTCCTCGGTTTTATTTACCCTGAGATTAATTTTGTATTTGAGGATTGGAGTCCCTCTCTCACCTAGTGCACCCTCATGAGTTGGATTAGTAACTCACATGCTTGTGTTCCTCTCTCTCCCAATTAGAATTACTCTTGAAGGAATTTGATTTGCTTGTGTTGGCTAGTCACACTTGTATGTTGGTTCATGATTTTGCTCTTGTGCTTGTGTTTGGAACTTGTGGTTCAATTTTTATTCTCTTGGTATGATATCATTGCTGGTCATTGAGCCCTTGTGGATCTTGTACCCAAGCTGAGTTACTCTAGAGCCACTGGTGTATGTCCTGGAATTGCCTCTGGAGGTCCTGGATTGGAAGCAGGGTTGAGGTCCACTACCATTGGATTTGAGATTGGACAGAGTTGTGTATTGCCTCTAGAGATCATGGTTTGGAAGCAGGGGTGAGGTCCACTTCCTTTAATTTGAGGTTTTCCTGGAGCCACTAAAATTTCCCTAGATTAGAAGTGCTACTTGCCATTGGGTTGTGGTTGGATTGTTGTCCTCAAGCCACTGGAATTGCCCTAGAGTGGAAGTAGAGGCCACATTTGCCATTGGGTTTTGGTTGAACTGATTTCATGAGATAAATTGTGGTTGAGTATGCTATTTTTTTTGGCATTATGGTTCTGGCTCGGGGGTGACCATTGCAAAGTGAATTTTGGCTTGCATTGTGTCTACGTCTGGGTGGAACGTGGCACGGTCGATTCCGGTTACGTATTTGGAAAAGATAAGTGCTTTATATCATGTTTATTTATTTTATTTGGATCTGATATCATTCATTTATGGATTCACATGAAATTTTTGATGAAATGTATGATCTATTTGTGGAAGCAATTTCTCATGGAATTCAATCTACTTATGCAAGTAAATTTTGTGAAGGAATTGGAAACTAGTTCTTGGGATTTTGTGCACAAATTGTTTGAGGAAATGATTCTTTGGAACCTCTAATACATAAATAATATCTATGCCCATTTTCATTATATAATGTTTATTTTTATGGTACATTATCCTCGGAATGGTTTAAGGCACTTCTCTTTGATGCTTATACCTTTTATTTGAAAACTAGTTCTTCGATTGGATTGTTTTGCATAGTTTGGAGACTTGGCACATGAAGTGTTTGTAAAAATTCCTGAGTGTTATTTTTATTATTATATATGATAAATACACTTGGAAATTTGTGTGAGAATATGAGAGGAAATCTTCTTGGTAGTGTTTGGGAAATGTCTACGTCAATTTCCAATTTCTAGATCCCTTAATGGAATTCTTTTGAGTAGATTTGTGACTTTGCATATTAAGTGTTTGATGAAATGTTTGAATGAGATATACCTCATTTATGACTTATAAAATACGTTATTTATATTTGGAATTGAATTTGAATGATTCTATGAGCTATGTATTTAATTATTCTAGCGATTCCTAGAATTACTAGTCAATTCAGATGAGTAGAATTAGCTAGTTTTGTGAATTATTTAATGGATTGTATATGGGAGGAAAGACACAGACATATAAATGTAGGTGGCCCTTGCTACGCTTTCCATGAGATATAGTAATCATATATTTCTCTTTATTTTTCATTCGGAAAGTTAAATTGGAAACTAGGTAAATTGCGGTGAAAATTGATAACTAGTTGTGGATTGAAATCTATGTTTTCGTAAAAACGGAATGCTACAGCCATGTGCTCTGTTTATAAAATGTTATTGTGTTGTAGGTGTATAATTATTAGGTTTGAACCTTTAATTATGGATGCATTTCATTTTGGTTCAGTTATTTAGACTCACTTCCTTGCGGTGAATGTTAACTAGTTTCATTGGAATTGATGGAAAATATCACCTTATGTGCAATTGGAATGATCTGTAAATAAACCTTTAATTGGTTGTAGTTGTGCGCTTAAATATGTTTTTAATGGTGGTATGATTTATTTTTGGTTTAATGGCATGGTTACAAGTTGATTTCGTGCGAGACTAGTTGCTTATATTGAAAAACTAGTTAACTAGTCTTGTGGACTCTCTTCCGTAATTACCATGATTACTTATTGTAATTTTGGTAATTAGGCCTTATTTACATGTAATTAGATGTTATTAATCCATTGGGATTGATAATCGATGTTTATTTGTTAAACAATTGGATTTGTGATAAGTGTCGTCATTTGCACACTAAGTGTCGTTAAGTGTCGTAATTAACACCTTAATTACTAGTTAGATGTGATTAAAAATAATTAGCCTTTAGAAGTGGTTATCATATCTAACATGGCTTGGATTGAATATTTGATGATGTTATATGATGTTAAGAAGCCTTCCCAACCCTTTGATCATATGTTGGATGTGTTAATGAATTTATATTAAATTATTGTTAATTATTGGATTTTATGTTGCAATTAATTTTGGAAAAATAGAAATTAAATGCTTATGGTTTATCCGTTGCACTAAAAATCAAGTAATTAGCCTCAAAGAGATAATGATATGTCCCTTAGACACTCTGATATCCCCAAGGTACATTACAACTTGATAGTTCTAAGGTCTCCCAATTCGTTGCAAGGTACTATATAACCAAGTAATTTTAAATGATCTTGAAGGGACAATGAAACTTTAAATCAATTCGCACTCTCACATGTTTTGAATCCAAGTTACTATTGTTATTGGGATAGTAATATACTTCAGTTTGAGACAGATCCTTAGTCGTTCTATTGCTCTCTGCTACCATTTTAATATTGTTGTTATAACCCTTCATTTGGCAGTCGTTTGAGATTGATTTGATATAAACATCATAACAATCATGTAATCAAATCGAAGTGTTAATTTGTTGCATCCTAATTTAATACTTATGCACAATTATTATTGCTATAATATTCACATTTAGCTCACTGTAGTACATACTCCCAATTTTAGCATATCGATAATTCTTGGTTATAATATACCCTTGTTAGAAGGTACTTTACTCATCTATGATTTCATTATTTGACATATGACATTCCTATAATCATATTTGTTGTGACTTAATGAATATTTTATGGTTGTTAATGGTCTTCATATACTTGTCATACTATTGTTAATGTTTTGTGATCTATAGAGGACAGTCTAGTAGTAATTGAAATGATGCTATGAACACCTTAAACAAGTCATTTTTCAAGTGTTAAGATTAAACTTATGAACATAAGTAATTGGTACTTTCAAAATCACTTTTAGTTATCATTTCAGCTCATTTGCTTCACAAGTTTTTCAAGCCTTATTGCTCTAAGAAAATACATACTTGGTAAATTTTCTTAATGGCACACTAAATGATAGCCTGGTATTGAGAATGATATTGAGGAATTTACATTGGAAGTGATTTGCAATTTTGGACATAAGTCCTCAAATATCTAGTAGACTTAGTGAGTGAAATATTAAGAGTTTGGGATAATTATATCTACGAATTGACATTGATGCAATGAACTTGTGATTAATAACAAAGGTAGATAACTTTGTTGTAAGCATATGTTAATATTTAGTTCATTGGATGACATAACCTTTTAATTTTTGAATATCAAGTTCCGAAGGTTTCTATAAGTGTTCAATGTCATTTAATGTTTGTTTAGTGTACTCATGCTTACATGTGAATGGATTTATTGTTTTCTTGACCTTATATACGCCTTATCAAATCGGTAGTAATTGACTTAACATATTTCTTACTAGTAATTGAATGAATGCCTTTTTAATCCTAAGTGACTAGAACTATTGGGGATTTGCTAATATTGACACAAGTATTGGCATGCTAAGAGCTCATGTAGATTCGTTATCAAATGCATTGTTGATTTATTGAGTTACTTTATTAAGCGGTTATTACTCACATATTTCATTGATTGCTAGTAGGAGTTACCACAAGTACTTGTAATTTATGGTTCATTGAATCGATCTCATATAACTAAAGAAAGGTTTAAATATTTGTTTTATTTTGATTGTTGAAATTTACATGAATGTTATGAGTTATTGAATGCAAATAATACATTGAATATTTCATATTTGAAGCATTATTGTGTGTATATTTTGGCTCAAATGAAAAATTGGGAATATTTGGTAGAAGACGTGTGCCAACATCTCTAAATATTTTTCAGAGTTGAGTGGGTAAAACTACGGTTTAAGGGAACCATACTAGACAGTGATCATTACTAGGATATGTCTCCTTGCATCCTCATTAGGTGAAATATGTTGGACATCCCCTTTGACTCTAGTCTAGTACCCCTTCTCGAGTAGTACCACATTAGATAACAATGAGCATGGACTTGGCACCATGTACCTTGTGTATATCGAGGTAAGAATCCTAAAACTATCCTATTGGTCATTTTGTTACTATAGTGCACCAAACAAAGCATTCAGGAAGATTACCCTTCATGCATTTTAGAGGTCGGGTGTTGTAGCAAAGGATATGGTAAAGCCTCCTTGGTTAGTGCTTTGAAATATTGGGTTGAGCATCATCATTGGATCTCGCGGGTGGATAGAATGGATATAGTAGATTGACCATCCCTATTTCTTTCAAGCCTTGGTTTTGGGGTTATTTACTTTAAGAAGCTTAAATTGTCTATATTTAATTGTGAATGCTTTATATTTCATTGTATCATATATTTTATCTGCTCATAGTGTATTTTACTAAAAACTGAAGTGTGTCTTATTTATTTGACTGAATACTCTAGTTAGACACAATGTCATCATAAAAAAATAGAGGTAGGCCAATATTTGGGGTTAGTTACGTCATCCTAGTTAGCATTAGAAAAATATTGGCTAGGTTCTCTTCGTTGTTTAATATTGGTTCGTTTACTGTTGGACCTATGAAACCTAAAAAGGGATTTTCTTTCGGTAATGACACGTTGGGAGGGAAAACCATAGTTTTGTCAATTTAGGATTCGATTACCTTTCCAATCCCTAGACTAGTAGGTTGTGCATAAATAGGTCTCTGGTTAAATGGTGTACTTTAATTCAAAGTGTTTCATTTCTTCTCTTTCAACTTGCCACCATGCATTAGAATTGTTAATATGATAAGAATTTCCTAAGTTTACTATGCATCTTGTTACACTATCAAGTTCAATACTTTAGTTTTGTTTTATTGGTTTTTATCATCCATTAACCTCTCCATCTACCCCCACGATGTAGTCTAGAGAGTTATTATAGATTCTATGATTTGTCATTCAACCTATGATCCTTTCCATTTCTATATTTTTCATTCAATCTATGATCATTTTCTTTGAACAATCAATGTAATGCTAGTTATGTTGCCTCTATGTTTGCAATTGATTTCCATTGCATGCACTATTGTTGTCTTCCATTTTCACTATCATACTTAGTTATCCAATTCAACATTATCCATCATGCCATACTACTCAATCCTAATATTTCAAATTTAATAACCTAGGCTGCCCCATCGGCAATTATGCGCTACCATATGGAAATGACCGCCACAGATGAATAGGAGATGACCAAGCTTCATCCCGAAGTGATTCCCTCCATTACATGACTTGAATGTTATCTATGAGCTTAAATTTTAAAAATTGGCAATTTTTTTATACCAATGATCTTAGCATTTCCATCCAAAAGGTGGGGTTTCACAAAACTCTTGAAATCATAAAGTTCATCAATTAGATAAGGGACATAAAAATTTTGATCTTCACATGTCCTATACGTATCCATAATTTCTGAGAGTGAAAATATATCCTTGCGCATTAGCTTTACTAATAACCTTCCATAAGTTCCATCTATGTCTTCATGGATGTGTCCAACCGGGAGGAATCCAACTTCAACAATCGAACACTCTCCTTGTTGTTAAAAGAGATAAAAATGAAAATACAAAGCAGTTTTTGTTATCGCCTGAACAATTATCCATTTACAACAACAATATGGGTAGTAGTTTTCTATTTGGCATGCATTGATCAGTACCATCAACACACAATATATCATGTTGCATTACATCTTATTTGTATATCACACACTTTTCATATGACTCTGATTGCAATAGAGCATCATGCAATTGGTGCTTAGATGTTCTACCTTTGTAGAGAAAATCACCATATTTATCAACCACTGGTTCTTCAAGACTCTTTAAGCATTTAGCCATGGATGTCAC
This sequence comes from Larix kaempferi, assembly GCA_027924585.1. Classification (NCBI taxonomy): domain Eukaryota; kingdom Viridiplantae; phylum Streptophyta; class Pinopsida; order Pinales; family Pinaceae; genus Larix; species Larix kaempferi. Next base: position 3,997,161 of record BSBM01000262.1, on the reverse strand, counting down.
AGTGAAATTCGATCCCATCTCTAAAAATGAGAGGCTGAAATGGCCAAAACCCCCAGTCTTGTGCCCATGAGTCAACATTTTAGTCAATGATATGGGAAGATTCATAACATTACTAAAATATTTTTCCTTCTTACCCATCCTTGGAATGTAAGTCTTTGACTTATCGATTCTGTCATGAACAATACTCAGAAAAGTATTTGGATTTTTTTGTGAAGCTACTATGTGAGAATAATACACTTGGCAACAACTTGCGATATATTTATTATGAGCTTCTTGATGTCCTTGCAACCTTTCCACCTCAGCTAGACTAGTGGTCCCCTTTAGCCTATGTTGTATTGTAATGCACTCATTACACCTTGCAAAGGAGTTTTCTTTAGAAATTTTAACATCTCGAAAATCTTCTCTCATCACCTTGCTAAAGGAGGATTGTGATACTGGAGGAAAACCAATACTTTCTATTTCTTCATTTGTCATTTTTCGCAGCAAACCATGGGACATATTAGATGGCAATAATTTCAAGGTTGTCCTTGTTGCATCTTCACTGATTAATCATGTAAGATGTGGATATTTTTCTAAATTCTCTTCTACAATTTTATTAATAGTATCTACCAATGCAACAGTGTTTGCCCTAGATTTTTCCAAGTCATTGTTCCCATGCACAGCTCTCACATCACCATTCAAGAACATGCTTTTATAATTGTATAAAGTGATCATTTTTATCTCATGGCATTTATACCATGCATTTTGACAGACGTCTATTGTGTCTAATCTCATTGTAAACATGTTTTTTTTCTCTCGTCTCCTTCTTTGGCCACAGGAGCATTTGATCACATAGAATTTATAACATATTGTCTCCTTGAATTTCCATTCATACTATGAAATTTATTCACACATTCAACTATCAAGTGAAGTGAAATTTTTTATATACAAATATTTGAGCAACAATGTTCAGTGACAAATTTTGAAAGGAATGCGGCCTTATCAATTCCAAGCTTGTAAGGTACCGAGCTTGAATTTCTTTCATAAATTTTAGTTCCATCTTTTTGCTTTATGGAATTGTATGGACTTGTTCCATTACATTTAACATTTGTATATTCACAATGGGGAGTACTTGGAAGGACCATCTATAAAGGACATTCTTCAAAAATATTCCAAATGTTGACAATGTCTTCGTCTGTGTTCTTTTTTAGTTTAACATCCAAAGGAACATCATTGAGGTCAAGCAAATTGTTTGCAGGCCATCTTACAAGAGAGTCTTCAAATACACCACAATCCTCACAATTGCAGAAGACTTTATGAACTAAAATACCAAACTCACCAACATTTAGTGGTTTGAATTGTACAATGTCTCCTTCAAAAACACTTGACACTATTCCCCGAGCAACATAATGTGGCTTTAAAGAACGTTGATGTATCAAATTAAATTTATCTCCCACAAACTTGATATTGTGATTTTGGCTTAGTACTTTCAAAGTAGTTTCAAATTGATTATTGTTGAAATTGTTTTCAACAGAAAGCAATGTTTTTGTATTGAAATATATGATTCTTTTAATTGGCCATACAACAAAACCTGCACCGCTTAACCCTAGACACCATGCCATACAAGAAAACACCACTTCATCCACCAGAATACCAAAGGAGAAGTCACCCAAAAATGTTCCCCCAATAAAATCAGTCCCACTCACATTTGTTACAAAACCTATGGAAATGCTATCCTTGCATTCTGAACATCTATGTAACAACTTAACTTTGCTCATAATAAAAGAAGATTTATTGTCAGTTGTTATAATATGGTCTACACTCATCGAAGTAGCAGCTGGTATATCATTCACCTCATTCTCTTGAAGAGAAGATCCAATGTGATTAACGATCTCAGATGCAGGCCATTGAATATAACTTCCAACTGTGTCTGACAATGTATTTGCACCTTCTGATGGATAGGGAAATTGAAGACCTGCATTTAAAATCTTGGTAACGTTTATAATGATACATCCATCATTAATGTTGATATTATGCAATATTTTTCATTCTGAAAAAGAGATTCCTTCAACAACTTTCAATCCATTCAAAAGGAGGTCCACACATTGTTGAGAACCAAAATCCATTTCAGAAGCGATTTCTAAAATACAAAATAACAGGAGCACATTAAAAATAATATTTATGTTAAACAAAGAATAATTTTTCCACTAGTATATATTATCAAATAAGTCAATGCTCTATAGGTTAATAGAATTATTGTATGCTATTATTCTCCATAAGATGATAAATGAGAAAGCGTTCCTCACTATGAAGAAAACGTTCAAAGTTCTAGTAGCAACAATCTCATGTAGATTTACCATGCTATTGTTTATTGAGAAGGAATCAATTTCAGAAGAAGCGGACTATCTTCCTAATTGGATACAATGTAATTGTTGCTTAGAATAAATCCATGAGATAAGGAGGTGTTGCTGAATGCTCAAAAGGTAATCTGTCATTTTCATTGGAAGGCGCTCAAAGCGATGATGGATGAATGAGTGACTAATTCTTTGAGGAAGGAGCAGTCATTCCTTCTTAAAAGGGTCCCTTGGACCATAGAGCTTGGCAATATTTATAGAGATAATATATTATTAGTAAGATTTAAATATTATACATTAATTTTCTTTACGTATTTGAATTATGAATTTTATTAGGCGGTATCAATAAAGGACGGGCGTCCTTAGCCGTCTAACACACATATGTCTGAATGGAGTGCACGAGATTTGAACAATTGATGATTTCAATGAAATCATATATGATCTACTACATTCCTCACCTCCAAAATTAAACCACTCGGGGAAGGAGCGGTCGCTCTTTTGCTGAGAAAAATCTTTAAATCTTCACCAAAATCATATACGATCTGTTGAATTCTCGGAACTCCAAAATGGACCTACTTGGTAAAAAAGCAGCGGCTCTTTCTTCTAACCATCTATTTTCCCCAAACCCAAAATGGAAACCCTCGAGAAAGGATCGGCCACTCTTTCTGAGATAAGAATCTTTTCTAAAATGGTCCATACATATAAATATCAACCATTCCTTTTCCCTCCTATCCCCATGCTCCTCATAGGGGTGGACGCTCTATAAATTATTTAGATCTTCACATAAATCATATATGTTCTTCAGAATTACCAAAAATCCACAATCGACCTACTTGGGGATAAAGTGACATCTCTTTCTCCTCAGCATCTACTTTCACCACCCTAAAATAGAACAACTTGAGGAAGGAGCGACCGTTCTTTCTCTGAGAAAATTTACACTTTCCAAGAAAATGGATGAAGCAAATTTCCAATGAGATTTGTTGTTAAAGTGTCGATATATACTTTCTGCACCATTAAAAAAGAACCCCTTAAAGAAGAAGCGACTGCTCTTTCTCCTTAGCATCCACTTTCAACACAACGAAATAGAGCAACTTGAGGAATGAGCGACCACTCTTTCTCTGAGAAAAATTCCACTTTCCAGTAAATTGTTTGAAGTAAGGTTCCTATGAAATTTGTGGTGAAAGTGACGGTATCTACTTTCCCCACCCATTAAAAATAACCCATGAATTAAGGAGCTGACGCTATTTCTGCTCAGCATCTACTTCCAACACCCCAAAATAGAACAACTTGAGGAAAGAGCAGCCACTCTTTCTCTAAGAAAATTTCCACTTGTCAGCAAACTGTTTAAGGTAAAAATTCCTACAAAATTTGTGCTTAAGGTGTTGATATCTTCTTTCCCCACCCCTTAAAAAGAGCGCATAGAGAAAGGAGCAGATGCTCTTTCTCCTTATCATATACTTTCAACTCCCCAAAATAGAGCAACTTGAAGAAAGAGCGGTCGCTCTTTCTCTCAAAACATTTCCACTTGCCAGCAAACTGTTTGAAGCAAAGTTCGTATGAAATTTTTTTTAAAGTGTTGATGTCTACTTTTCCCACTTTTAAAAAATAACCCCTGAGGGAAGGAGAGGATTCTCTTTCTCCTCAATATCTACTTCCAACACCCCAACATAGAACAATTTGATGAAAGAGTGGTCTCTCTTTCTCTGAGAAAATTTCTGCTTGCCAGCAATCTCTTTGAAGCAAAATTAATATGAATTTTTTGGTTAAAATGTTGATATCTACTTTCCGCACCCAAAAATAGAACCCCTGGAGGAATAAGAGGAAACTCTTTCTCCTCAGTATCTACTTTCAACACCCCAAAATAGAACATCTTGATGAAATAGCAGTCGCCTCTTGCTCTGAGAAAAATTCCACTTGCCAGCAAACTGTTTAAAGCAAAGTTCCTATCAAATTTTTTATTAAGGTACCAATATCTACTTTCTTCACCCCTTAAAACAAACCCATGGAGGAAGGATCGAACTCTCTTTCTCCCCAGCATATACTTTCATTAGCCCAAAATAGAACAACATGAGGAAAGAGCGGCCTCTCTTTCTCTGATAAAATTTCCACTTTCCAGCAAACTGTTTCAAGCTAAGTTCCTACGAAATTTATGTTTAATGTGTCGATATCTACTTTCCCCACCCTAAAAAAGAAATCCTAGAGAAAGGAGCGAACACTCTTTCTCCTCACCGTATTCTTTCAACACCCCAAAATAGAACAACTTGAAGAAAGAGCAGTCGCTCTTTCTCTGAGAATATTTCCACTTGTCAGCAAATTGTTCGAAGCAATGTTCCTATGAAAATTTCCACTTTCCAGCAAACTATTTCAAGAAAATTTCCTACGAAATTTATGTTTAATTTTTCGATATCTACTTTCCCCACTCCTAAAAAAGAATGTCTGGAGAAAGGATTGAACGCTCTTTCTCCTCACCGTATTCTTTCAACACCCAAAAATAGGACAACTTGAAGAAAGAGTGGCCGCTCTTTCTATGATAATATTTCCACTTTCCAACAAACTGCTCGAAGCAATGTTCATATGTTGATATCTACTTTCCGCACCCAAAAATATAACCCCTAGAGGAAGGAACATATGCTCTTTCTCCTCAATATCTACTTTCAACACCCCAAAATAGAACATCTTGAGGAAAGAGCGGCTGCCTCTTGCTCTGAGAAAATTTCCACTTGCCAGTAAACTGTTTAAATCAAAGTTCATATCAAATTTGTGATTAAGGTACCAATATCTACTTTCCTCACCCCTTAATAAAAACCTATGGAGGAAGGAGCGGACGCCCTTTCTCCCCAACATATATTTTCTTTATCCCAAAATAGAACAACACGAGGAAAGAGCGGCCTCTCTTTCTCTAAGAAAATTTCCACTTTCCAGCAAACTGTTTCAAGCAAAGTTCCTACTAAATTTATGTTTAATGTGCCGATATCTACTTTCCCCACCCCTAAAAAATAACGTCTGGAGAAAGGAGCGAACGCTCTTTCTCCTCACCATATTCATTCAACACACCAAAATAGAACAACTTGAAGAAAGAGCGGTTGCTCTTTCTCTGAGAATATTTCCACTTGCCAGCAAACTGTTCGATGCAATGTTCCTATGAAATTTTTGTTTAAAGTGCTGATAACTACTTTCTCCACTCCTAAAAAAATCCCTGGAGGAAGGAGCGGACGCTCTTTCTCCTCAGCACCTACTTCCAACACCCCAAAATAGAACAACATGAGGAAAGAGCAACCTCTCTTTCTCTGACAAAATTTCCACTTGCCAGCAAACTCTTTGAAGCAAAATTTCTATAAATTTTGTTGTTAAAATGTCAATATCTAGTTTCCCAAGGTAACAAGTGGAACGCTCAGATCGTGACATGTGGCACATTTATAGAGCACCACGGGGTAGGTGACATGTTGCCAAATTCTGACTTCCACATCAAAACAGTCGGACGCCAGGATTCGGGATGGCATAAAGTAAGTGCTTGGTTGTCGACTTCCGACTTCCACACCAGAACATGGACGTCGGGAGTCAGGATGTCATAAATCCAAACAGGTATGCCGAATTCCAGGCATGCCGACTGTCGGTATGCAAATATGCCTTTTAATTTTAAAAAACCCAAATTAATTATTCGAAATTAATTTAAAAATAAAAATAAAGTGTAAATAAATTTTGTTAAAAATAAGTAAAAATTAGTATATTAATATAAAGTGTTTTATATCCATACCAATATATATCAAATGTTAATATTTAAAACTCTTTAAAAATGTGAAGTTGCATATTAAATGTTAATGTGTGAACATTTTAAAAACTATGAATTTGCAAACTTCCGAAAATAATAGTATAAAATAAATGAACTTAAATAAGTTAAATATGTTTATTTTTTAAAAAACAATATAAATAAATAGGATGTGAGTTTGTTGAATTGTTTGTATTGTTTTGATATCAATATTTAATATGATTATTCTATAAACAATTTTTATAACACTAAATTATTTTAAAAATATCAAATTCAACAATATAATCAATACAATTTTTCATAATAAAAAATTCTATTTTCTAATTAGAAATAAAAATCAAATAAATCATAATTGCAAATATTAATAAGGTAACTTATTTTCTTCTATAGATAATTTTACATAATCAAAAACTCATATTTTTTAAAGTAAAAACTCATATTTTTTAAAAGGAAGAGAGATTCAAAAATTAATTTAAAAAATATTAAACTATAATTATGTTTATTAATATTTTTTATGTTTACGTTAATTTTAAAAATTATATTAAATTAAAAAGAAAAAGTGGAAAATGAGATCATTTTTCACACTTTAAAAAGAGCATAAAATATAAAAATTGTATATTTGCTTTTGAAAATTAGTTTAAAGATTGTATAAACGAATGCTAAGGATATTAATGGTACCATTTCAATATAAACACATGGATTTAAGTTATATAAATTTTTGGAATATATATATATATATAAGTTGTCATATGTGAAGCGACAACAATACAACATTCAAGTGACAAAAGTACAACACTATTTCATGAACTTCTAAAGTTTTGATAATATATGTAAATTTTATTTTATTTTCTTATTTTTTAACTAATGTGATCAATGATAAAAATTGTCTTTTCAAGGTCTATAGGCCAATCAAATTTCAACACATATAAAAATAAATTGAATAAATAAAAACAAATTAATATTATTTTTCTCAAACTTTAAAAATACTTTTAATTTGTTTGTATCATTGGCCAAACTAATAGGGTAAGATGAAACATATAATCTCTTCCTATGGTAGGACTCAAAAACAGGCAAGGATTCTGTGTAAAAAGGTCAAGTAGGGTTGTGCATTTTTGTCTCATTCAAAGGGATATGCAATGGGGATGCACTAATAATAGTAACTCTGATATCACACAGTCCTTAAGACTATGTCTATCCTCAAAAAAATTGCTAAACCAACAGAAAAAGAGTAGTGTCAAGCAACGTAATCATGATGCGATATCAATACATTCATGTACTAGCAGTAATTATATATCAAACAACTTCAAGCAAACAACTTGGGACTGCACCCCACCCAAATATGCATATCCAGTAATTTATGTATGTGAACATGATGCAGGGCATTGAGCCATCAAACGAATATGAAAAATAAGTATTTTAAGAGTGAACCAAGGAGAACCAAGGTAATTCCTCTTTCCCTTCTCCCGGAGAATGCAAATAGTTCACCATACTACGCGTTATCATCACTCAAAAGGAAAGCATTAAAGAGAATAGCATTTCAAGTTTAACATAGGGGAAGAAGAGGTTGTACTGAAACACAAATGCCCCTTTGGTTCTTAAAACAATTCTGCAACAATTTCCTTGATACTCTGCGACATGTATGCTACATATTCATACCATTTTCATAACAATGGGAGAGTACTTACATGGAAATCAAGGAGCATAAACACCTAGAACTACACAATTCCTCCCAACCATAGAAGCAGGCATCCAAATCTACATGCTAGCTTCACCCCCGAGCTAGATCACCACCTTCAATTAATGGACTAGCAACAACTGCACGCAGCACTCTCCCAAAGAATCTGTAACATTTTATATTATGGACTTACAAATCTCATAGAAACCTCAGCGGCATATCCTCAATAACAACAAAATTCTCTCCATGCACAACACAGCGTCCTGTGCTATCCCAATGCACTATTATATAATTTCTTGCCTGAGTCTTGTGCCATCTCAATCAAATATCAAGCAATATCTTGATCCCTTAAATTATGGATCTGGTCGGAGTTGCTGAGTTTTCGTCTTGGATTTGATTGATACTCAAATCTATTTTCTATCTCTTGTCCATTGTCTCTGGTCGTGTCCCCTTTTTAACTGGTAGTTCCAAGTGTTTCTCTTGTTATTAAAAATAAAATTATAGTGCAGGGTACCAAATATTCTCTCACATAAGTGTGAGTTACAAATAGAGTTTTAATAACTCTTTACAAAAATATTAATTGTTTTTTTGAGTAAAATCATTAACCCAAAATAAAATAATAAAATGTTTGTGGGGGTATTACAAATAGTGCTCTAGGTACGTTACGTTGTGGTATCATAGCAGTGTCGAGCTCTAGGTAGAGTAGCGCTGGGCTCCTACACGCTTTCTCAAAGAAAATTGTCATTGTTAATGGCGTCAGGAAAGAAGTAGGAAATGAGGAGTAATGATGTCAGTCCAAAGTCAAGTTTAGATAAACAAAGAGATTTGGACTTGATACACATTGTCATTCACCATCATCGTTTTAGTCAAAATGTATCACATAATACCCTAAGACATCTCAGGGGTTAAAACATACTATTTCTGAAAGCTATCAACAAAAATATTTATATTAAAACATGGAATCATGTAAACCTCTTATGACACAGAGGTTCCATAAACTATAAGCTAGTTCACAAGCATAGACATGTTGGTATGGAGAAAGAAATGGGCATAAAAGAACACATACAACAAAATAGTGCAAATTGATCATGTAATAGTTACATTATATTCATCCGATAAATTTCATAAGGGTTATCAGTTGAACTAGACAGCAAGATAAATCAGTTGAGCTATCTTTCATCCCAATTATACAAAAAGAATGGAAGACCCTTTGCAAAATAGGTCAGTTGATACTATCCTTCCTTCCATTCTTCTACTGTCCCTCTAAAATTACAACCCTTAGAAAAGGCCTGCCTATACAAAATGTGCAGAAAGGGACTTTTCAAAATAGGACACAATCCTCCCCTTCTATTCGTATACTGTCCGTAGAAAACTAGACAAGGAAAACTAACAGAAAACGAAAACTAAAAACAGACGAGGAAAACTAACAGAAAACGAAAAACTAAAAATCCTAAAAATACATCTCAAGGGTTAATGATGTCAATCCATAGTCAAGTTCAGATAGACAAAGAGATTTGAACTTGATACACATTGTCATTCACCATCATCCTTTTAGTCAAAATGTATCACATAATATCCTAAGACAACTCAGGGGTTAAAACATACTATTTTTGGAAGCTATCAACAAAAATATTTATATTCAAACATGGAATCATGCGAACCTCTTATGACACAGAGGTTCCAGAAACTGTAAGCTAGTTTGCAAGCATAGATATGTTGGTATGGAGACATAAATAAGCATAAAAGAACACATACAACAAAATTGTGCAGACTGATCATGTAATAGGTACATTATATTCATCCGATAAATTTCATAAGAATTGTCATCCGAACCGGACAGCTAAATAAATCAGTTGAACTGTCTTTCATCCCAATTATACAAAATGAATGGAAGACCCTTTGCAAAATAGGTCAGTCTGATATTATCCTTCCTTCCATTCTTCTATTGTCCCTCTAAAAGTACAACCCTTACAAAAGACCTACCTATACAAAATTAGTAGAAGGACCTTTTCAAAATAGGACACAATCCTCCCCTTCTATTCTTATATTGTCCGTAGAAAACTAGACAAGGAAAACTAACAGAAAACGAAAAAACTAAAAACAAACAAGGAAAACTAACAGAAAATGAAAAACTAAAAATGATCCTGAAAATATAAAGAAGAGAGCCTGGTGGATGTGCCACGTGGTTCCCTCAATCAATATCCATTGATTTTTCCCCTGAGGGAGGCATGTCAACTCGAAGGGATTGTCCAGAGCCTACCAAATTCATGGGCTCCTCTCATTGTCATGTTGAGCTCGGATGGATGCAGTGTGTTCGACGAGGAGCACTCACATCCATTCAATCAGTTCGTCATTATTTTTTGCGAACCTTCAATCGATGTTATTCCCAATTCTCTTCTTCATGGATTCCAAGTCCTCTTTGTCACATTTTCCCTAGAGCTTCTGTCGAAGTTCTGTTATCTTCTTTTCCAACTACTCCACTCTTCGGCTATTCACATCATTGTTGCTAGTCCTTCCAACAGGGCCACGACTCCTACCATCTGTCATTATATAATAATGAGATAGGCATGAAGAAATTGACTAACAAAGATTCTCATATGGGATCTCGCCACTTAGCAGAGCACTGGTCGGAATCTGGTGCCTGCCCTTGTCTGAACCTTCAATACCCAAATGAGGAAGAGGGCCAGTGGAGGGAGAAACCGTCGAATACAGAGCTACATTAGACGACATTTTCAACAAGCACCAAGGAACAGGGGAAGATCCAATTTAAAGGACCAGCACTAGCGAAAATGAATAAAAAACATGAACCCCCGGATACGAAGAAATCTCCAGCACCGACGAAAATAAATTTGAAAGTACTTGAAAGAGGGGGTATATCAGATTACGAGTGAGAGACCTTACCCTGACCGACCTTTGAATGGACTGATGGGACATATTCACTGCTAGGGTTTGTTGATATAATCATAATGTAATCGTGAATGGAAATTACAAATCTAGACTAAAAATCGTGCTCTGAAGATACCCACCTGCATGAAATCACGATTTGATGAACTAAAATATGCAATTTCACCAATTTTTAGTTCGGCGGATTTGGCAGAATGGCTGGCAATGAGGCGTTCGGTGATGGCCAGATTTTGAAGTCAATCAAGATTGTTTTCACGCACATCGAGATTGGACGTGCCCTCACCTTATAAAAAAAATTGCCAATCTTTGAACAAATCCAATCAGGCCACTTGTGTACTTTTAGGTTTATGTTTTTGAAGAAAATATTTATTTATATACTTATATGTCGATTTACTACTTTCTTCCTGTTATCATGTATAAATTTTCTTATTAGCTTTCAATTGTTATGAAAATTATCAAATGGTCAAAAATGGGCTAAATCAAAGCATCAAGGTTTACAATGGGACCAAAAACTGTGGCCAAAAGCTAGCGGAGAAGATTTCTATATTGACTTGAGCAGATAAGTAAACTGGCAGAGCTTCTAAATTTGGCCAAGCAAACAAAATAATGGCGGGACCTCCAAAATTGTCCAAGACTCTATTAAAAAATTTAATAAAAAAATATTATTAATATAAAAATTTATATTAAAATATTTATATTAATATTTTTCCAAGAGTTATTTCTATCTTGGCCTTTCGCAAGAATCTCAAAAAATATCATATTAAACATTGAAAAGATCAAAAGTTTGATAAAGCACGGACATTTATTCAGCTGGGCTTAAGTGCTCCAAGGTTAATCTTTTAAAGTGGTAACATAATTTTTACCATGGTTTGAGCTTTTACAACGTGTCAATCTTGCATACATTCCGCTGGCTTAATCAATTTGGACAAAACCACTTTCTTCCAGCTTCGAAATGCAAGGAATATATTAATTTTTTATTTGCCTAATGTTTAACCTTATCATATAACCTTTTATGCTCAGGAAAATTAATTTGGTGCTCACGAAAATTAATTATTTTCCAAAATTGGGAAATCCAAAACCACGGGAAGCAAACCAATAAATGGTTTTTACATAAATTTATAAATGGTTTTTGGATTATATTTATGAATATATGAAATATGGGAAAAACAAGACATGATTTTTAGAAACAGTGAATGGTTTTTGATAAATTAGTTTTGAATTTCATTTATGAAATTCATAAACAAATGCAAATTAAATGGAGAAATGTTACTGGAGATGGTTTTTTATGGATGGGTAATCAAGACATGGTTTTCAAGATATGGTTTTCAAAACCACGAGCATTTCCTATTTCAAAGGAAATATAGAAATGTAATTTTACAGGTTGAAGAAGTATTTGGGAAATTTTTTGAAACTGATATTTCAGAAAATTAATAAGTGGCAAGAAATAAATGATTTTTAAATCATTTACAAAGTTTAACAGGTAGAAGATTATTTCCAGATTTTAAGGTAAACAGTTGAAGATCAAATTTCACACTTGGCAGGCAAAAGATTGTTTCTAGATTTGAAGGCACAAAATCAGCACAAGGGTCCAGTTGTAAATTTCCAGGGTATCAAAATCAACCACCACCCCTTTGTTTATTAGAGAATTGTAAAATCAAATCTTGTAATTTCACTTTCTTCAATTAGAGAGAGACGAGAGCAGTACCTGGAAGTGGAGATGTCCATGCAGCTCAGCAATTTCACTTTGTTCAATTCCAAATATGAATTGGAGATATCGTACATGGTTTCAATTGCAAAGCACCCCGGATCGACTATATCACTCAACAAGATACACAAGAAAGCAGCCTTTGTTAAACGTGGAGTCCTCCCCAGGGATTCAAAACTGCCCTTACATTGCTGAAGATCTGAAATAGAATTTGATTTTAGAGTGAAGTTCTTCAGCTCTCCTAAGAGGTAATAACCCCATTCAAATTCGCACAATCCCACTCTTATATAGCAATAGAGATATTGGGTATGGTCAAGCTACAAACATTTATTGACTAGATGGTTTTACCCCTATGCAGTTGGAACATAGGCCATGGTTGCCCCTTGATGGTGGACGCAACTTCACTGGGGCTTGAAGAAGCTCTGGCTAGCAAGGAAAGACATGCAGGAATCGGGGAATGTCTAAAGATGCGGGAACCTCACGTTAGTGGCTAGACCAATTGGGCATGAAGTACATTGATATATTGATATTCCTATACGTTGACCAAAATTTCGAGAAACTTAGTCACATGACATCATAGTTGTCCCATGGCCACGTGGCAGATCTATAATAATTTTATAATAAATTATGTTTATATAGTTTACATTGATTTGTTTTATAATAATTTTACATTAAAAATTTATATTATATTATGTTAAAAAAATTGTGATATAATTTAAGTTTAATTGCGCAGAGAGGCGCATTCAAAAGTCCAGTATTAGGGCCAGGGATCAAATTTGAAGTGTAGGGTCCTATTTCACTTTGAAGGGATAGGATATACTGAACCCTTCAATGCTAACATGTTAAAATAAACCATTCATTTAATTTGAAAATGTAATAATAGATCAAAACTTCATTGTATATTAAGAGCATTGTAATCCAATTTCTCAAAAAAGTGACAAAATTTGCATCATTCCACTCTATAGCTTTTAATAAGCAATGTCTAACCCATATAGAGGAAATTTTAGAAACATAAAAAATACCTGATAATGTGAAAAAATCAATTGAAAAGTATTTATAACCATGGAAATTGAATTGACAAGTAATTAAACTTCTAACAGAAAAATCAAGGTTGGATGAAAATGAAATACAATCTATATAATGTCCAATGAATATAGAGATCGATAAATGCAAAGGAGGGAGTGAATCTAAAAAATATGTTCATGAATACAAAAACTATTATCTTGAATCACTTCAATAACAAACTTCACTCCTTTGAATCCGTTAATATATGATTCTAGCCACTCAGCTATGTGAGCTAGAGGAGAGACATACTCCCTTGGAGGAAATAATCATTAGGGGAGGTGTCATATTATGTCTATAGTGGCGATGTGCACATATGCATGTGGTTAGTGGGCGGGCGTTGTTGGTGTGGGTGTGTCCTTCCTTTACTGAGGAGGAGGGCCCCCTAGATTTTGGAGAGGGTATGATACACCCTAGAATGAACATGGCAAGAAAGGGTGGAAGTAGCTTGAGCAAGGTTTACGATGATGGTGGAAATAGCCTGAGTAAGGAGTGAAGTTGAAAGTGGGAAACAAAATGCAAAGTTATTTGGAAAATGGCTGCCACAAATTTCCCATTGGGAATTGGTGGTTCCTTAAGTACTCTAATGGTATTTAAACATTAGTAATCTTCTCATAACATATGGGATTTAAACTTTTGAGTGTGCTTGTAAGATATATCCATATATCAAACTCTACTCTCAACTTGTCTACCATTATATCACCAATTATGATTCCTTCTAAATAATCAAACTATGCAGCATCATCTCTCTTTTGACTTAGATTGGATTTGTACTCATCCTTCTTATACATATCACCATTCCCATCCCATGGATGAGGTAAACCGAGGCTAATGCAAAACTTTTCTTTATAAAGACCTTTGAATCTAATAATCTCTTCATCCAATACTTTAGCTTTCCCTTGAGTTCTAGACATCAAGACCTCCTTGGTAATCATTTGGTTAGCTATATTTATCATATGAGTCATGTTTTCAACCTACAAGTACTCCAATTGCTTCTTAGTTCTACTAGTATTTAGGAAATTTATTATTTCAGCATCCTACTCAATCATTTCTCCAAGCTTCTTTTCAACATCTTTGATTTCCTTTTGAAATGTTTCATGCATCTCTAACTCATCTTGTATAAGATCAAAATAATCCCATCTATCTAGCATTCCAACTAATATTTTGTCCCGAATGGTCTTTCTAGTTCTTCTCAACAACTCTTCACCCTGGACATCTAGTTGCATCTTGGTAATTTGACCTTTTAATTCATTTATCTCTGACTCTTTATCATCAATTGTATCATCTTTTTTATTTGCTTCATCTACTAGTTCATCAATTTTGTTATCTCTTTTGATCAACACTTCTTCAAGCTCTTTTATCTTATCATCTTTGTTATCTACTTGTTGAGCCTGTGTGTCAGGCTCTTTCATTGCATCAGTAAGTGCTCCTTTTGTTTGTCTGTTTGGCTTCTCGGGCTTCTTTAAATCTGCTATGCCCCCTTTGAAGGCTGATCTATCTCTTGTAATCTTGGAGATGAAATTGGAGAAGTTGGCTTGTTTGCTAATGATTTTCTTTGTATCTCAAGAGAATTTATTTGGCACATTAGCTCATTTATCTGGTTTTCCCTCTCTTCTGTCGGATTTTTAAATATTAGCATACATTCATATATGTGCTCCTTTCCTTCCTTCATTTTGGACAACTCAAGAGTTTGCACTAGTTGCAGACATCTTTAAATGCTTCCTGAGATGAGCAATCTCATTATCATTTTTTTACTACAAGCCCTAAGCTTGGGAAGTGTCAGTTGGATTTACTCCCAATGACTCAACTTTGCTTTCAAGCTCCTTTATATAAACTTGTTTAGTCTTGACTGCTATACTCTTTTCCTTTAGTAATTGTTCAAACTTATTCAATGTTGTTCTCAACTTTTTCTCTATGACCACAGATTGAACCACGTCTTTGCAGATCATGTCACTAGTTTGTCTATACAAATCCAACTTATATAATTTTCGATAATGTTTGAAGTGGAATTCATATTCATCAGCATTCCAGTCTTTAAATAATGAAGGCATGGGAATTAAAGGGTGGATTACTGACATCCTTAAGGTACTATCCCATGTATGGTATTCCATAGTAAATAATTTTTTACAACCTGGATCTATTTGCTTCTTCAAATCTCTCGCCACTCCCATACCCTTATCTCTTATATCCAAGTATTTCTTTTGAATATTTGACTTTGTTGGAATTGTGCCTGTTATAGGTGATGATGTCTATGAGCTCTGAGGAATTAGAAATTCTACAAAGGTATAATGTATGAATGTCACTAGTGATAAATATTTTATGACCTATCGTTGTTTCATCACCTCAGTCTGTCAACTTTGTTGGGATATCATCTCCTTCTTCTACTTCAACCAATGCTTTCTCTGATTCTTCATCTTGCTCTATTCTTGGCTTCTTTCTATGAGGCTCTTGATCAGCACCATCAAAATCCATGTTTATTTGGAGAACTTCAACTCCTCTTTTTTGTCCCTGCTACAAATTTGCGTATTCCTGCTCTTGCAAATTCTTCAAAATGTCTGAGACTTCATTCGAGCTCTCTTTATTTGCAATCATTCCCCAATGAGGCTTGGGAACATATGTCTATGCAAAATTTCGGTTGGCTACCCTCATATTTGAAATGATTTGGTGAGGATCATATGATCTAGATTTTGCTTGCTCTAGGCTTAATTTCTTTAGGTATTCATCCATATATTGTAGAGCATTTAATCATTTTATTAAAAATGGCCCCACATCACTTGGCAGCAATAATGCTATTAGATGTTTGAAATGAACACAATGCATGTGGTCAGACATGAACCTATGCCTAGTGTATTCCATGGAAAATAATATAAGAGTAAGGAAAGAAGGTAGTTTATAAGGTTTCCCCTCAAAACCATAGATCCTAAAAACTGTATAATATTCATACAATAACCAGTCCCCTACTCTTGTATCTGGACTTAATTGTAAAAGATTCTTATTTTCTGGGAATATCCTTGGAGGAGGAGCATCATGCATTAAAGAATAAGTGATTGACATGACCTTATTGGAAAACTCTTTATAATTTGGGTTCCTTGGATTTGTGAGAATGAGATTGCTCCATTCAAATACATGTAAGGGATTTCTAGCTTCATCCTTAGTTTGCATATTTAGCTCATTGTAGAACTGTGAATTTTTGTACAGGAACATATAAAACATATATTAAGGGTACCTAAACCTTTCTATAGAAATAATATCTGACAATAAGGTGTTGATGGCCTGGTATAAGTATTCACAGAATTCAAACTTATGAGGCATGACAGCAAGAGCTGGGTTCAAACAACTAAGAAAACCTAGAATTGCCTCATCAATCATATAATCATTTTCATAACCTAACCAAGTACAAATTAGGGATATCTTCTCTCTAGCATTCTCATGGAAGACAATGTTTTCATATGGAGGAGGTAGAGGATTGGTTGCAATCCTCTGCTCGAAATAGTGAGACAGGTATTGGATTCTTTCCAAGGGATTGTGGGATACGTATGCCAGGTTCTGTTCATTTAAGGGTAGAATAATTTGGTGTTCTAGTAAACACAACATCTTAGCAATAATTTATGTGATTACAGTGCAGAGTATTTTTGAGTAATCTAAATTTATTATGGCCTTTTTACCAGGTGAATATATGATGGAGCACCATGTCACGAATTCAAGAAAATAGACTATATGGGGCAAATAGCTCTAGCCAAATTGGTCTCCCAAAGGTTATGGGGATCCCAACCAAACGTGGCTTGGGATCTGGCTTCTTTAAGAGTGGCAATTAGGTTTGATCATGTTATAATAGTATCATAGATGTCTCTGTGATGGTCAATGGTGTGCTCATCACTAATGAATCTTGGTTACTTTCTAAGATTTAGGTTTTGATGCAAATGTCATTTTAGGTTTTATTGCAAGGTTTAGTTGTGATAGGCTAGGTTGATATTTTAATGAATCACAACAGTTTAAACAAATTTTAACAGCTAAAAACAGGGTTAAACAGACATATTGGTTAATAGATTTATCCAGAAGGTTAAAGTTCATCGGAAGTTAGCAGCTCGGGTGGGGGGGGGGTATGGTTGACTAGAACGGGTTTAGCAAGGTTGCTTGGGCACTGATAGCAGACTTATTCTCCTCATAAAATGGAAATATAGGACAACAAAAAAAATCCCTCTTAAAAAGACAACATCCAATCAAAAATTGGCATTAGGAAGAATTGGATTTGATGCGGGACCACCAATTCCCAATGGGTAATTTGTGGCAATAATTTTCCAAATACCTTTGCACTTTGTTGTTCACTTTCAAGTTCATGAGAAAGGGTCAAGAGTTACTCAAGCTAAAGCTAAAGGCTCTTAAAGTGTAACCATAAAATAAGCTAAAGGCTCTTAGAGTAGTATAAATAGGAGAGGAAAATTTTCATTTTCATCATCCAAAATTGAAGAGCTCAGATACAAGAGTAGAGGATCAAATTTCAGGGAAAGATGAAGTGAAGAAGGCCGAAATTCTAGTGGAAGATGAAACCTTGTGATGATTTATAATTGGGTTTTTTTTGTTTCAAGTCATCTTGGAATTTTTAGTATATCTTTGTTTCTGGGATTTTCAAATCATGAATTTTTTATGGGTTGGAGACAAGATTTGTGCGTGTCTATGGTAAAAATTTCAGATGTTGATTTGCTATAGTTCCAAAGATATGACCTCAGAGAGTTAGGGTTTTTGAATAAGCTGCAAACATGTCAATTTGGCATTTTCCTTATAAGTTTTGATCCAGAATGTTTCAGATAGTTCCCTTTGGAGGAGATGCAATAGAGATCTTGAAAAATATATGATTAAAATTTCAGATCTTGGTTCGCTATATTTTTTGAAGATATGAACTTGGGAAGTCGGGGCTTTTAAATGAATAAAAAATCATTGTTAAACAAGTTAGTTTGGCATTTTCACTATAACTTTTGATCCATAGCATTTCGGAGAATGACCCTTAGAGGAGATGTCGTAGAGATATTGAAGAATATGTGATAAAATTTCCATATATTTATTCATTACATGTTAAGATTTATACTTGGTTAAATTTAGGTTTGTGACAATGATAGAGACAGTGAAAAGTCAAGAGAATAAGGTTGACAAAATCTTGCATAACTTTCTCATATGGTATCAAAATCACAAAAAAATTGGCACATTGGATAAGCATACTTAATGATGATGTTGGTAATTATCTTGGCACATTCTATGATGATCTTGGCATAGATATTATTGGTGATTGTATTGCAATATTCCATGGTAATGTTATTGGCATGAGATCCCTGTTTTGGAATGTACTATGAGGTATATGATGTAAGGGTTTCAAGGTGCAAATAGATGAAGTCTATTGGTGATTATTTCTCGGATTTGATTACACTCTTTGGAGGCATCTTTCTGGTCTTGCTATACATCTCAAGTATATCTTGGAAGAAGTTGTTGGCATTCTTGGAGGACAGATTTGAGGCATGTACAGGTTGACATTGTGATAGAGATAGTTATTGTGGCATTGTGGCAGAGACAATGATTGTGTCATTGTGACAAACAAGGATTGTGATAGTGATAGAAATACAATGATTTTGACAATGACATATATAGGTATAGGGACAGTGATACATGTACAAGGACAGAAATACAAGTATAGGTTGACGGAGATAGTGATACACTGGCAGTGGAATATTGTTCTTCTTATTCATATCAAGGTGGCAGGATGGGGCAAGGATAGGAGATTGAAGTCTCCTTTAGGTTGGTGCTTGTGATCTCAAGTATTTGGGGCTTCCTTCCAGTTGGTGTTGGTAAAACTAGTGAGTTGGAGTTTACTAAGGATTGGATTCCTCTCTATAGGTTGGAACTTATGGAAAACAAGGGGTTGTATCCTCTTTCTAGTTGGAGCTAGCAAATCGAGGAGTTGGAGATTCCTTCGGGTTGGAGCCTATAAATTAGGGGGTTGGAGCCTCCTTCCAGTTGGTGTCGGTAAATCAGGGAGTTGGAGATTCCTTCAAGTTGGATCTTGTAAATTAGGGGGTTGGTGTCACCTTCCAGTTGGTGTTGGGGTGCTTCCTATGAATGTAATCTTGTTATTTTTATATAAGAAAAGCGTTATGTGGTTTTCTCTTGTTTGGGTTTCATATCCACGTTAAATATTGTGCACTGTGTATGACGGTATGTGATGGTGAATGACATTGTTAATGGTTAATGTTACATGTACTTAAGGTTAAAAGTGTTAAAAAGTGCTAAATATTGATTCACCCCCCCTCTTAGTATTTCCAACAATTGGTATTAGAGTCAATTCCTTCAAACGAGAGTCTGATAGTTGGAACGAAGATATTTAGAGCACATGGATGAACATGAAAGTATCTACTCTGTAGATGGGTTTTGACTGTTTTATGGATCAATTTTTTATCACTGGATTATAAGGATTAGACTCCATTTACAAGCACAAGGTTTTGATATCTAGAAATCTGTTGTGAATGGTTACATCGCTCCAAAAATACCACCAAAAACTACAGCCAGGAAGGAGCTAAGAAATAATAATGCAATGGAAATGGATATCATCTTGCATGGACTATCTGATCATGTGAAAGATAAATTTGGAAAGTGTTCATCAGCTAAAGAGATCTGGGACAAGGTACAAAATCTCTACACAAAGGGACCCCATTGTTAGCACTATCTTTTTCCCAAGTACCTAAGAAGATTAGGTAAATAGTTCATGATGTTTGGAGTCCAAAGAACGCTTAAAAAGTATAAGGGAAGTAAGCCTTAGGGAGCCTACAAAGTTATGCCAATAGGCTTGAGCACTTAAAATATTAAACAGAGACACTAGAGCATCAACTACACAAGACCCTAGCCGATGACCAAGGCGCTATGTGGCGAGCGCTTATTTTTTACGGTTAAGATGAGCCAAGACGGGGTCAGATCAATGGTTTAGGTTGAATTTGAACTTGCAAGTCATCAGAGGTTTAAGGATTCATCGTACACTTTTCTGATCATCAGATCAATGGCTGATATGGAAAGCGTGCGACATTAATTACCCGATAATTAATCAAGATCGGATGCATCTTTCACATCATCAAATAGACGACGGAGAGTGAAATCACTCAGAAAATATGGGCGCAGGATAATATGAGGCATCAACCCGCAATTTAAAAACCATGGAGGATGTGTAGCGAAAAATGATAGATTGCACCCTGGGAAAAGGTGTTTCCAAAGCCACTTTTCGCGACCCAATACAGTGGTTGGAAACCAGGGATGGTTTCCCCCCAGCCGTGCAAGGAGGTGAGGTGGCACTCCATGTTTGCCTCAAATGACATCTCAACATACACTTGGACAAATCCATAGCCGACACATGGCAAGCGGGCCCACCATAAAAGGTATGCATGTCTTTCCCTATCAAACTAGTCCCTGCCAAATCCTAAAAATCTACCATATTATCTTTAAGTATGACAAAGGGAGGAGATGGAAAAGGTGCCAAACAATTAAAAAAATCACACAAAAAGTTGCAAACGTGTAAACCCATGGCAAATCAATGGTGTGGACCCACCCATAAGCAAATCGACGGTAGTCAAACTTGGAAAGGTGGAGTGGAAATTAAACCACTTACCATGTGGCAAACGTTTGTGGAGTCCGCTATGAAAAGAAATCAAAGTTAAACCGCTCATCGCAAGTTCCAAAACCACCTAACCATATGTTATATAAAAGGGAAAGGGATATTTTTGACCTTGTTTTGTCTGTGGATAGTATTTCGCAGTCTAAAGAGAAATTAATAGAGTTTAAGTCATAGGGAAAGGATGTATTTAATGTTTTTGGTTCTTTTATGTATTATTTTTGTTTTGAACAGACCCTACACTTCCCCGAATTTGTTGGTTGGTGTGCAGCAAATTATTCACAGGCCGAAAGGGTAACCATTAATGTAAATATAACCAAAATTCTATGTCGATTCAATGCGTAGACTGTCCATGAGGTTCTAGGTTTACTTGAAACATTTCCCCAAATCCCTGAGTTGTTTAATTACCCAATAGTTAATCAAGATCATACGCATCTTTCACATCGTTAGATCGACAGCGGAGAGTGAAAGTGCTCGGTAGAGATGGGCGCGGGATAATATGAGGCATCGACCTGTAATTTAAAAACCATGGCAGAAAATGATAGATTGCGCGCCAGGAAAAGGTGTTTCCAAAACCACTTTTTGCAACCCGATATAGTGGTTGGATACTAGGGATGGTTCCCCCCCAGTCGCACAAGGAGGTGAGGTGGCGCTCCACGTTTGCCTCAAATGACATCTCAGCATACACTTGAGATGAGCCAAGACGGGGTCAGATCAACGATTTAGGTTGAATGTGCACTTTCAAGTTAGCAAAGGTTTAAGGAGCCGTCGTGCACTTTTCCGCTCATCAGATTAACGGCTGATATGAAAAGCGCACGACATTAATTACCTGACAGTTAATCAAGATCAAACGCATCTTTCACATCGTCAGATCGACGGCGGAGAGTGAAAGCACTCGGCAAATATGGGCACGAGATAATATGAGGCATCGACCCGCAATTTAAAAACCATGGAGGACGTGTGGTGGTAAAAGATAGATTGTGCGCCGAGAAAAGGTGTTTCCAAAACAAATTTTCGTGACCCGATACAATGGTTGGAAACTAGGGATGGTTTCCCCCCCCTCCCATCCGCGCAAGGAGGTGATTTGGAGCTCCACGTTTGCCTCAAATGACATCTTTTAAATGCACAGGCACACTCCCCAAGGGGGAGTCTGTCTGGTGCTTAGCCACAACCCTAAACTTTTTGGCCATTCTGTCTACGGTTGATGACGAAGTTGGAGTCACACCCTACAAAATTCTCATGCCCTGTCACCTGTCACGACGTATGTTAACTGAAAAGTGAATCCACTAGTAAGTTCCTTTCCCTGTGAACCTGTCAATTACCTTATGGCCACTGTGTTTTTCTCCTACATAAAATAACCCAGTAAAACACAGGTTAAAATTACAGTCTTAAAACACAGACAGTGTACCCTACCACTCTACTGTAAGGTAACCTGGTAAAATCCATAATTAAAAATACTTACCAAGATGTTACCGACCTCAATTATGGCCTCAGAGGTCTCCACATCCATCAAAACCAAGGGTCAAACCTCACAATTGTCCAGGACCGACTAGGAAATCGCCTGCCATGCAGGTATATATGACCCAATTATCACCGGGTCCGACCTGCTAGCCACCCTCAAAGAAGCTAGAATCCAAGTCGTTGCAGGATAGGACCCAATTCACCTCTGGGATACCCACCTGGCCAGGGTCGTCTGTCCTCAATCTATTTATTTCCTAGAATGTGTCGATTGGTGCTCTGTTCGCTTTGATGTTAGTAGTAAAAATATCCTCAGCCCTCATAAAACAAAGGTAATCTATTCCTTGTCCCCCCGGGAAATAACCTCCATGCTCGGTTTCCATGAAAATCAAATCCTCCTACCCTAGGATGAACACATATTAGTTTCTTCTTACCAAGCCCTCACCCTAGGAAGCATGGAAACCTTCATGGCTCAACATTACACCCCTGAATTTATAAAAGACCCTAAGCCTCTTCCCCACTCAACCTAGTTTTCAATGAAGTTGCCCGAAAAAAGATCTCGTTAATAAACACCATTCTGGCATATGACAATGACTGCTCAGTGAGTGAGGTAGTCTTAGGAGGACTGATGGTGTTGAACCCTGCTCCCATAGAAATACCACAGCCCCTTGATTACTATGACTACATTTCTATAAACATTGTTTCTCAGCTGATTGAGATGATATCTCTAAAAATATTTAGGTATCCATCATTCCTGTTTTTCTTCCTTGTACATCATAACTAGGAAGCATTCAGTGAACCAGGCCTAATGAAGATGGGTGGTAGTGTAAATCCCCTACCTACATATGAATGGAATTATCTTTTTCAGAGAAAACCAGGGAATCCTAATTTCTGTGCATTTACTAATAATGTCATGAAGATAGCATATTCCCTGCTACATGATGCAACCCCTCCTAGAATGTTCCCTGAAAACAGAAAACTTGTACAGCTTAGTCCACATACCAAAGTTGGAGACTGGTTCCTGTATGAATACCATACTATCATAAGGATCTATGGCTTTGAAGAAACCCTATAAGTTACCAGTTTTTCTGACACTAAGAATATTTTCCATGGAATATGTTAGGCAAATATTTTATTCTGATTTTGTTCATTTTGTAAGCCACGAGAATACCAGGAACTATAAATTACCACATGAAGCAAGTCCTTTTCTTATCAGAGGGCTAAATTCCCTAGAATACATGGAGGATGGCTTGAAATAGTTGGGCCTGGAACAAGCTGAAGCAGGAATATATGATCCTCGCCACCTCATTTCAAGCAAAAGAGAAGCAAACAATAATGCTACTTCTCATCATATCCCCAACCAAGGTGGGAGAGAATAGCCAATAAAGAAGCATGGGAGGAGGTAGCACTTGTTTTGAAGGAAATTGATGAAGAAGAGGGTGCAAAATTGCAGCAAACTTAGAAAAGAGGGCTAGATAGCATGGATATTGATTATGTACCTCAAAGTAAAAGGCCCAGAGCTGAAGAATCATAAGAGATGGCATTGGTAGGACAAGGGGGTGAAGTACAAGATGTAACTACAGAAGAAATAGGGGCTAAGGAGCAACAGGAGGTTGATAAAAAATCTACCTCAATTACCTATGTCCACTACCCATATGCATAATTTGTGATTCCAAAACATTCACAAAGTGCTCCATCACCATCAGGCATGCCCATAGTTA
The DNA here is from genome assembly GCA_027924585.1 of Larix kaempferi. Lineage (NCBI taxonomy): Eukaryota > Viridiplantae > Streptophyta > Pinopsida > Pinales > Pinaceae > Larix > Larix kaempferi. Next base: position 3,972,895 of record BSBM01000262.1, on the reverse strand, counting down.
AAACAGATCTTAAACATAAGTACTGGGAGGTCAGGGAGAAGAATGCAGATCTAACTATGAAAATAAATAAGCAAAGTTATGAACCACTGAGGAAAAGGTTGATGAAAGCAGCAGATCACCAGAGGGATTCAATGAGAATGTCAATCCTGAACCCTATGACTCCTAAGCCAGCTTCCATAAAATATTGGAGAGCAGAGTAATATGAGGTACACTTCTCACATTTTCAGAAGCTTGATAAAGTGGAATTCTTCCAGCAAACCTGTGACATGATTTGTAAGGAGGTAGTACAATTAGTCCACACAGAAAATAAGGTAAGGGGATTAATACATAAATGGGATCAAATGCTCAGGTAAGAAAGGTTAGCAATGAGGGCCAAGCAGATCAGGATAGCAGAGTTGGAGAGTAGTAAAATAGTTATTATTGGTGAAAATCTAACAGATGTATCACATGCCCAAAACCTACTAAAAGATCAATATAATGAGATTGCTATCCTAAAGAAAAAGCTCAACATTCCCATAGTGGAACCTGTTCAAACACTCGAGCTCACTCAGGTGGAGAAAGAAAAAGAGAGCCTTTATAATAATATGATGTCTTTTAAAGCCCTTGCAGAAGAAAGAAAGAAACAAATAAATGAGCTAAATATCCAGGTGGAAGAACTAAAGCTAAGGGTCACCTCAATAAACGATCCATTTATTCAAAGGGTAGCATCACCAAGTGTTGAGGAAGTCGACCAACCTCCTAAGAAAGATCCCCAGGCTGTGGTAAGTGTTGAAAATGAAAATGATCAAACAGCTGAACAGGCCCAGGATAAAAATATGGAGAAAGATAAAACAGAGGAAGAGCAAGGTACTCTAGAAGCATAAAAAAGCGGGCTTGAAGAGGAAGTGTTGGAGAAAGACAGTAGGATTCTAGAGTTGGAGGTAGATATTGTTGGCAAGGATGGAAAAATTGAAGAATTGAACAAGGAAATAGGGGAGCTGAAGAGTCAGATTGCCACCTACAAAATGAATGTGGAGGGCGAGCAGCTTTTAAGAAGAGTTAGAAAATATTTCTGGGATAAAATATCAATAGAAGTTTTGAACATGTGGGACTATTGTGAGCTCATCCAAGAGGAGTTGGAAATTTATGAGAGAAGTAAATGATGTTAAAAGGCAATTAGGAGACATGCCTCAACAGGAAAATGAAATCATCCAATTTCTAAACAGCGGAACTAAAACACAATTGGAGACATTGCAGATTGAAAGCAGAACTCAGTTTGTAAATATCTACAATTTAATAATTGCTAAAGAGACCCTGATAGAAAGAACAGAGGAAAAATACAAGTTATTGGCTACAAATGTTGCGAGATTTAAAAGTATGTTTAATGAAAGCACAGCATTGGGTCTTCCACACCCTTGGGATGGACATGGAGATATGTTGAAAAAAGAAGATTGCATAGAGAACATGACACAAAAAAAAAAAGAGCTCCCTCAAGGAGAGCCATTGGAGGGAGTTATTGAAGGAGACAAAGTGGTGGACAGATTGAGGCCTGAGTTTGAAATCTAGATGTATCTTAAAAATAATTTAAGGAGACTCAATCCCATCTCTTATGAAAGAGTGACCAATGTTGAGATTTCCCTTGAGTCTGATAGCTCACCATCATCCAATAGGAAACCAATGGAAATTTTTTGTCAAGTATCACAAGGTGGCATTACCTCCTACTACCCCCTCATCCAGTCAGCAATCAGGACAACATTCACAGCAGCATAATCAACCACATGGACAGGCCTTTATGCCTCCACAAGGACAATCAACCATATAGATGATGCACCAATTCATGGGACATTCAAGCATGTCTCCAAGTGGACAGGGACCTCCTCCTCAAGCATATCCAGGTGGAAAAAAAAGGGGACAGAGACCTCCTCTTCAAGCATATCAAAGGGGCAGAGGAAGACAAAGATATAGCTTGTTGTTTATTTTTCAGTCATAAGCATTTTATGTAACTTTTAATGTTTTGTGTAACTAAAATGAAAATTTTTGAAAGAGACAGGCCTATTAGGCATTTGTTTTTCTGTTATTTTAAAACATAATATTTTGTAATAATTTCTATAAATAGAAGACTCGCACTCTAGTAAAAGGCTGGCAAAATTATAGGGTCTCTGTTTTGCTAAGTCGAGCTCTGATGTATGAACACTTTTTGAAGATTATATCTTGAAGTTGTTCCAGTCCAGTTTTCTATGTAATGTGTAGTTATTCTATTTTGCATACTTGCTCAGTTCATGTTATGCTTATTCCACCCTAGATATTTGAGAAGCATGTTCTTATATGTATTTGGCGTTTCCTTAGATGCATAGGAATATTAGTTTGTTGTCCAAAATTTCACTTTTATATGACTTCTGATGTATACTGGAAATATTTTCCTGTTAAGTTTAGCTGGAGGTTTATGCTGCTCCTCTATGTGAATATTTTGTTGTTCAAAATATACATAACAACCTGTATAAGCTTTCATTTTTGTCAAACTGTTGAATTCTTTGAAAGATAAGCTTAGCGCGTTATCATTCCATTAAATATTTGAATAAAGTTATCTTCGGCACTTCTTTGAATTGTATTTGTTCCATCTACTGCATCCACACTCCATTTAAAATTATTTACACTGAAATAGCTCCATGAAATTCCTTTGGAAGTAGTTTTTATAGTCAGATTTTTGTTGTAAGCCTTGTTTTATATGAAAGATGATAAAGATACATTTAAATGATTAAATTATAAATATTGAGCTCTAAGATCTTTAAACTTTTGAGCTTCTTCATGCCCTGGCATCGTTCTATCTCAGCCTAGAACATCTCAGGGGGGTATCACTCTATCTCAACCTAGAACATATCAGGGGGATAACACCCATCATGATATTTTTTCATATTGTCACGTATTTTTTATGTTTCTAAAATTTCCTCTATATGGGTTCTTGGGTTGTTTTGGTTAGAAATTGCTTATTAAAAGCTATAGAGTGGAACAATGCAAATTTGGTCGCTTTTTTGAGAAATTGAATTGCAATGCTTTTAATATACAATGAATTTTTTTATTTATTATTACATTTTCAAATAAAATGATCGGTTTATTTTAACATGTTAGCATTGAATGGTTCAGTATATCCTAGCCCTTCAAAGTGAAATAGGACCCTACGTTGATTTATCAACTTTATAGGTGCCCAAGAGAATCAAGGAGATATGGTAGGTGATCGAGTAATAAAAACCATGAGCTAAAAGGCAAGGCACCCCAACATGGAATCAAAGGAGAGCATAGGATCGCTGGCAGAACCAAGAGCCCGAACATAAAAGAGGCTGCAAGAGGCGTGGACGTTTTTCATTCTGTCAACTCTTAGAAGGGAAAAAAAGAGCAGAGTCGGCACCATCGCCCAGTAGACAAAGAAAACCAAATCCGGCAGCCGAGTAAGCACCACCGCTCGGTAGACAAAGACATCTACAACCTTTCACCATGCGGATAATTTTTCTTGTTTCATTTCACTGTTTACATCTGCACACAAAAAATGTTTACCTACCTAATATTTTTTGTTGTTTCCTTTCTCTGTTTACATCTGCATAAAATGTTTTTTTTCCTGCCTGGGAATTTCTCTCGTTTCCTTTTATTGTTTACATATGCATAAAAAAAAATTACATTGAAGGCGTATTTTAAGGGGAGGGTCCCTACAGAGCCTTCGTCGTCTGTCAAGATCCAATCAAGGGCCACCCCATATCCACTGTGTTTACAACTTTTATGTTTATGTTATTTATTCTACACTTCACAATTTGGATTTGCTTCTTTTGTACTTGTATCTTTCATTTATCAAATTGGGACCACCCTATGTGCCTCGCTAAGTCGGGGAGGGGGAGGGTGTGCCTTCCTTCCTTAGGCTAACCCCAAAAGATCTACACAGTGCAAGGAAAATCAAAAACTCAATAATCCCTGCAAAACATCAAATATGGGTTCGAAGGTTTAAGAATTTACTCTAAACCCTTGTGCACAATCATTTGGTTTTGCATTCAGATTTGAATTTTCACCATAGATTCACTCCTCACACTCACAATACAAATACAAAAACATTGATGTTGCCTCCATTACTTCCATTCCTTTCATAGGAAAAACCTGACCTACAATCTACTTCCTCCCTCCCATCTTTGCCTATTGATGCTGCCTACCTGGGGTTCCAGCCCAGCCAACAGTGAAAAATATGGCTATGTTATGTCATGTTCCCAAATTTTTCCTAAGGTTCAAGTTCCTCTTTATCCTCTTGCTCTATATTTCTCTATGTTGCTGCTATCATTGTTGCTCTTAGTGCAGCCGCTCTGATGTACATGGTCCATTATGACATTTTGAGTCAACAATAAAGCTCCAAGTTTGCTCCATTATATCTCTCTTTTGTCTCATGTTCTAATAGCTAGTAAAATTGCCATTAGCCTTAACTGGCTATCAATTTCTCCTTCAAAATTCTGATTAAAGTATGATGTTTTTAATGTACATGTTTTTGGTCATATCTATAGAGTTTATATAGAAACTCATGACCCTTAGCTTCCTTTTCTGTTTCTCGTAAAACTAGTTAATGTCTACAGTTTGCACTATTAATGACATCTTCCTTTATGTCATCCTAATTCCACTTATATGAGTTCCCAAGATTGTTAGTGGCACCCCATTGAACACCAGGAGCAGAGGAGTTTCCACATAAGTCCTAGGGTCAGCACCTTGTATCCATTGGTTTAGTCAATGGAGGCTTCCTAGGCGTGATGCACTGCGGAATGTGTCAGTGGTCAATGTGCTAGGAAATCCACCTCTTCCCCAATGGTATAACATGAATGAATGTTGAACCTTGAATATTTGTACATTTATGTAGACCACCTACAGCCATGTGTTGCAAAGCTTTGAATGGTTGTAGGGGGATTCAAAAAATTTGCTACTTATGAGTTTTCTTATCAAATTCAATCATATCTCATGACCTTTTTCAGAATTGGGAGATGAGAGGAGTACCATAATATATTGACAATTCCAGTGGAAGAGGATTCAAACTTCGATTTTATTTATGTAAGTGATCTTCAATTGAGTCTAAAAAATGCTCAAATGAATTGAAATCATCATGAATCTAGTTCAGGCCTTCAAAGAAGAGCTTCTGAGATTGTTTGAATTCTTCATTAACAGAAATGGCCAAAGTTTTGAATTCTTCTGCAGTGGATTTGCATAACTGTGAAAGTGGGTTGAGATTTATAAAGCTCCAACTATTCTTTTATAGATTTAATCTCCTCATAATGATGACAGAGTTTGTCTTCTTGTTCTTTTTTATGCTCCAAGAGAAATTGGCACTGTCTCTCATGTTCTACAATTTGTTTCCCGAAATTTTCTTTCAATTCACTCAGCCTTCAAAACCTCCTTTTCTTTCTCTAAAGATTTGCACCTGCCCTTTTTCTTGACCTATCATTTGATTTAAAGTTGAGATAGTATCATAATTAGCCCCAGCAATGGTTCCCATAGATGCTACTGTCTCGATGGCTTCTTTTCTAAAATCAGACGTGTCTTGTTTCCAAATGATCTAGTTTTCCATAGGCCCGGGATTGATTTCTCCTTCCCTTGGAATTTTAGTTCCTCTTCTGATGACTACTTTATGTTTTCTGCTAAAACAATAATTGCCAAGGGACACTACAGTATCCTCTCCAAAATTTGTTGATTCTTGAGAAAAAGATGGCATGAGAGCACTTGGATTAGGTAAAGGGAGTGGTAGGATTACTGAAGTGGGAGGGACTTGTGACTAGCTCTGTGATATCTCTGGAAAACCTGAAGTTGTTATAATTTCAGTTTGTTGAGGCGGACTTGACTGAGTAAGGACAATGATGGTAAGAACAGAGGACAATGAATCAGATGACTGGATATCAATGGATGTTTGGCCTTATTGATTTTGTACAGTTGACAAAGATGAAGAGATGAACAAATAATCAGTTACATTCATGGTATCCTAGTGTTGTAAAGTATGTGGGAAAGGATCTTGTTGGGTATGTACAATTGTAATGGGAGTACACAAAGAGTGTGAAACTTGAGTGGCTAAAACATGGGTACTTGGTGGGGGGATATCATCAACTATAGTAGAAACCACAGAGGAAAGGAATGGGAAATCTTGTGAGATCTGAGTGGAATGGAATGTGTCCTCGGGTGACTCTTGGTCTAGGTTGATGATAATGGGAGTTGTTTTATCCATTGTGGTGATTGTTGCAATGGAGGTAGACTCGAATTTCTCAACCTTTACATACACAGTAGGGTCGAAAGTAGTGGAAATGGAGAAAACAGACTGGGAAGAAATAGAGGATTTACCTTTGAGTGTCCCAACCCTCTGTCCCAAAACGTCCAATTTTTGTAATTTGTGTTGGGGCTCATCTAATATGATAGGTTGTTTTCCCTTTTCACCTGGTGTTGTAGTAGTATGTTCCTTTGACTTAGAAGAGCCTACATCATCCTCCATGGAATCCCTCAAGGATTTCTCCTCAGTATGGAATATATGATTCCTTTCCATATGTATTATGGTTTTCTATTGCATATGAGCCTCATGGAGCAAGGTCCTTTCATATGGATCATTTATGCTTGTCAGAACTTCCTCAAAACTATTTTCCCTAATATAGATGGATTCATCATGTTGGTTTTCATGCACATAAGGGATTTCCAAATGAGCCTGTGTGAAATGATCCGCAATGATCCCTTTGGGGTCATGCATACTTTTTACTCCTTTTCCCAGTTCAAGTTCATTTAATTTTTTTGCTAAAAGCAGATCATGAGCATAGTTTTGAATTACAAACTGACCAATGTACAAAGGAAACCTTGGCAAGGCCTTCCTTTTCACAGTGTTTCATTTTCCATATATCCCATCAGCTACTTTCTGATGGGAAACCTCCTGTAATACCATCCTATCGGGAACAAATCTGGGCAATAGATGAACAGAAACCCCCCCCCATATTCTAATAAAATAAAGGAATGATAAAATTATATTACAAAATATTATTGTATTTATCGGAGTCTGCAAAATATGACAAAATCCTTGGTACAGCAGAATGATCCTGTCTCTTCTTCCTAACGATTCCCCCTTATTACATAATATTTCTTCTCCTTAAATAATAATTAGAAATTGTTGAAAGAATATATTATCCCATGAAATAAGGTATCATACAAAGATTCGTGCTAAGATTGATCTAGGGCATCCTTCCACTTGGAAAATACATCTAACAAATCATCAATATCATGGTATTTTGCATGTTCCAATTGTAGCTGAGCTTTACATAGAAAATCCTCAACCTCCTTTCTCATGACTTTGCTCCAATATTGCAAAAATGCGTTAACCTTCAATCCCAAAGAAGTCGTCAACTCAATCAATTCTTTGATGTCTTTGAGATGAATTTGTTTCAGCTGCTCGATATGTTCCTTGGATTGTGCATGCCTTTTCTCCACCTCAGCAATCATGATTTTTGTTGGCAGTGCATCGGCTAATTAATCCATGATAGGAAACTTAAGTTGCTCTAGAAAATCATCTGAAGCAAACCATTGTCTTCTACAGGCCTTGTGTCCTTTATCAATCGTGGATTCAACCACTTCACAAATGTTTTCCCAAGACTGAATATATATTTGAATCCTTCTAATTTTGACATTATGAAAAATTGGGATTCCTTCTGGTTTGTCTTTAATAAACCTCTTCCAATCTAGAACTTCATCATATGCATTAGAAGCAACTTTCATGTTCTTAATATTATCGTACAGAATGTCAGATTGATGCTCTAATGCACTAAAATCATCCTGGATCTGGTTTAGGCATTCAAACAACTCAACAAGAAGTTTTTTATAATCATCATTGATTTTGAATGAAAATTCTTTGAACTCGTCTTCTGTTAAATTAGAAAATTAAGAACTAGCAGTTTGAACATGAACCTGTTGAAGCTGTTGATTCACAGTCTGCAATTCTTTGGAATACATGTTAGCTTCTTCATTAACCATTTGCACTTGTTTATTTAAATCTTCATTCTCCTGCTTCAAATCCTACATTTGAGAATCATATTGAGCTTGCATTTCCTGCAACTGATTTTGGTATTGGTGTTCCAAATAATTTTTCTCTTTTTGCAAATCATGTATCTTGGCTTCTCTGTCATCAATTTCCTTATTGAGTGAGGTAACTGTGTCAAAGTTAGCCCCAGCAAAGGATCCCATGGAAGTTGTTGTCTCCACATATTCTCTCTTGATATTTGTGGATTCCCTTTTCCAAATGATTTGGTCAGGAACAGTGCCTTGAACAACTGTTCCTTCCCTGAATCTTTTAGATCCTCTCTTAACAACTACTTTCTCAGTCCTGCTCCAAAAATAATCATCAATAGACACAATTGCATCTTCCCCAAAATATTCCACAACCTCAGTAGTAGAAGAAGGTGGGTCGGGGACAGTGACTAAGGGCACTGATTGAGAAGTAACTGGATTGATAATGGGCACAACCAATTGAGTGGATTGGGTGGAAATTGGGGAGATTTGTACAACTTTCTTGAGCTTTGTAAAATCAAATAAAAATATCACTTTCCTGACTTCCGACTTCTACTTTAAATAGTAGGGATCGGGACATAGGGTAAGTATAACATATAAAAAATGTTTGTCCTGACTTCTGACAATAAGGGTCGGCCAACCCTTCATTTATGAGACAAAACGGAAGAATGAACGACCGACCCTTCATGTATTGTAGGATTAGTAGTAATAGTAAACACTATAAGGATCGGGCACCCCTTCTTATATCCTCGAAATATCAAGAATATCATTGAGAGAAAGGATTTGTTGCCCCTTCGTTTAGTAGAGAATTGTGAACACCTATATCCAACAATTCACCTATATCCAAAATGATGAACACAAGAAGGATCGATCGACCCTTCTTGTAGTATAGAACTATTATGGAAATAATATCGGGCAGAAGAAGGATCGTTTGCCCCTTCATTTATGAGAGAATTGTAAAAATATTCAACCTACTAACGATAAGCCGTCAATTCATGTATATCCAGAATGGTGAACATTGGAAGAATACTAAGCATAAGAAGGGTCGTTTGACCCTTCATTTACGAGAGAAATGCAAAAATATTTAATCTACGAAGGCTAGGTCGACAATTCCCGACTTCCGACTTCCACAGTAAATAGTAGGGATCGGGACATCAGCTAAGTTATAACATGTAAAAAAAATTGTCCTGAGTTCTGAATTCTGACAAGAAGGGTTGGTCAACCCTTCATATATGAGAGAAAACAGAAGAATGAACGGTCAACCCTTCCAGTATTTTAGGATTAGTAGTAATAGTAAACACCAGAAGGATCGGGCACCCTTTCTTATATCCTCAAAATATCAAGAATATCATGGAGAGAAAGGATAGGTCGCCCCTTCGTTCAGTAGAGAATTGTGAACACCTATATCCATCAATTCACCTATATCCAGAATGGTGAACACAAGAAGGATCGACTGACCCTTCTTGAAGCATAGAACTATTATGAAAATAATATTGGGCAAAGAAGGGTCGGTCGCCCCTTCATTTATGAGAGAATTGTAAAAATATTCAACCTACGAAGCCTGGGCCGTCAATTCATGTATATCCAGAATGGTGAACACTGGAAGAATACTAAGCACAAGAAGGGTCGATTGACCCTTCATTTACGAGAGAAATGTAAAAATATTTAATCTACGAATGCTAAGCCGAAAATTCCCGACTTCCAACTTCTACAATAAATAGTATGGATCGGGACATCGGCTAAGTTATAACATATAAAAAATGTTTGTCCTGACTTCCGACTTCTAACAAGAAGGGTTGGTCGACCCTTCATTTATGAGAGAAAACAGAATAATGAACAGCCGACCCTTCCTGTACTATTGTAGGATTAGTAGGAATAATGAAAACCAGAAGGATGAGACACCCCTTCTTACATCCTTGAAATTTGAAGAATATCATGGAGAGAAAGGATCTGTCACCCCTTCATTGAGTAGAGAATTGTGAACACCTATATCCAGCAATTCACCTATATCAAGAATGGTGAACACAAGAAGGATTGACCGACCCTTCTTGCAGTATAGAACTATTATGAAAAGAATACTGGGCAGAAGAAGGTTGGTCACCCCTTAATTTATGAGAGAATTGTAAAAATAGTCAACCTATGAAGGCTAGGCCATCAATTCATGTATCTCCAGAATGGTGAACACTGGAAGAATACTGAGCATAAGAAGGGTCGGTCGACCCTTCATTTACGAGAGAAATGTAAAAATACTTAATCTACAAAGGCTAGGCCTACAATTCTCGACTTCCAACTTTCACAGTAAATAGTAGGGATCAAGACATCAGCTAAGTTATAACATAGAAAAAATGTTTGTCCCGTCTTCTGAATTCCGACAAGAAGGGTCGATTGACACTTCATTTATGAGATAAAATAGAAGAATGAACGGTCGGCCCTTCCTGTAATATCCCTCATTCTGACCTTAGGCTATTTTGGAAGTTATGTAAATATTTCAAGGTGTGTTTACCCTAGTGTGGAGATCAAGGCCAAGGCCCCAATAGTGGGTGATTAGGTTTAATTGCATAGGAAAGTAGTTGATAATCCATGTGATGTTAAACCATGAGATAATTGTAAATGATGTAAATAGTACTATGTAATAAAAGACTAAGGGATGGCTATGGAATGCAACAAAATGAGGGGGAGATATGTATCCACTAGGGTGGTTAGGGGGTGTGGGATGGAACCCTAAGTTTCCATTTGTCATCCTGAGAACCCTTAGACTATCCCAACTGCCATTAATTATTGTTGTAAGGAAGAGGGTGGAGGACGTTGTGCGGGAGGTCGTGGAGTATGGGAAACCCCGAAGGGACGGATGGCAGGGTATGGACCTCGGTTTCCTTGACCCGCATGTTACTCCACCCCTGGCAGTCATATTCCCCATTCCCAGACCGTGGTTGGGGGGGGACACAAGCTTCAGTCGAACCCTTAGGCATCACAACATCAGAGAGAAGGGAGTCGTGAAGCAGAAAGAAGAGAATCGCGGGTCTGTGCAGAGCCAAATTGCAGAGCTGAGTGCACTTAGGAAACCCGTGGGAAGCAGAACGGTGGGGTTACCCTTAGACTTGATTCTGTGGATTAATTACAAATCCTAGCCGTGGAGAAAAGGGGAAATCGTGACTTGTGTGTGCGAATTGGTAGAACCGAGAACGTCCAAGAAAACCTTGTGGATGAGTTGAATTGGTTGGGACTTCCATAGACTAGACCGTGGAGAAGAAAACTTAAGTGGAAAGGAGCCTAGAGGTCTTAAATTGTTTCCATATCTCTGTAGATGAACCCATTGAGTTAGAAACCCTTACCCACCTTCCCATTTGCTTGACCAAGCTAACTGTTGGTTGGATGCCCTAATGGATTGTGAACCCATGTTGTGAGTGAATCTTAGAGAGACTCCTTAGTGGATACATAGACCCAGCTCGATGGTGATCTCTGATTGCTGAAATAATAGATGTCGGGAAGATATCTATGGTTGGGATGGAAAGTTTCATTCCATAGCCGGTTGCTTGGAGGTTCAATGCAAAATATAAGTGCCCTTGTGGTTTTTAAATGGTTTTATTTCATGTCTTTATGCTATGCTTATTATGTTCCAATTATTGGTTGATGAACTACATGAGATTGGAGCAACAGGGGAGTGTATATGAGCTAATTTATGGGGCTGAATTCCCATTCCTTATGTTCATTTTTTTGTACATGTTATTGGTTAATGAATGCTTGACTCATTGAGTGTGAATAATGTTTATTTAGTTACAGTTGTTAAGTGTATGCATGCATCTATTTACTTATGGAAATGACCCATTGATGATTAGGGTTGTATGCTTATGCTTGTGCTAAGTCTGTTGTGTGTGATGTTATCTCACTGTTGTAATGAATTAGTTGGTAATGACTGTTATGGTTGATAGGTGTGTGTATTAGTATGGCTAATCTCTGCTGTGTGTGTCAATTGCATGGTTCTTGCACCTTGCATTCTTATCCTTATGTTGGTACTTATATGTGATTATGTTTGAGGGATAGGACTAAGCCCTGCATGATTTCATCACTCTTCCTGAGAAGGATATGTACATATATTCCATTCTATTTTTCTGAATCATGTCTCATTCCTTGTGTTCATAGAGCATGTTTATGCCTATTAGAAAGCCTCTCGATATTACTTTTGAATTGTCCTTTGAGGAATTGGGATAAGTCTGGTAAATGTATAGGACATTCCAGCCTAGACTTGGAGAAGAACAGGAACCCATGTGGATCATATGAAGGAGGGAAGACTTAGCAGAAGTGGAGCAGAGCTTATGGTAGAAGGGAAAAGGAACATAGGGGAGATTATGGACATATTTTCAGTTGAAAAAAGGGAAAGTTTGGAGTGCTCATGTGGGATGGGGATTACACCATTGGATAGGGCTCTCCAAGAGATTTCCAACGGTACTAGCCTTGCCCAATTTGGGCCAAGGATGAGGAATTTATGACCCTCTGAAGTGCCTTACGAGCTTGTTGGTGTAGGGGTCTGTGAAAGTGACCTTTCTGCATCCACAAGGACCTTTCTGCATCCGCAAGGACCTTTCCGCATCCGCAATGCGGATTGCGGGAAGTAATTTTCCCCAGAATTGGAATATAGATCTTCGCATTTCCGCATCCACAATGTTGAATGCAGATTGGGGATTTCAGAAAGAAAATTATCCCGGAGTTGAGATTTGGATTTCCGCATCCGCAATGCAGAATGCGGGTTGCGGAAGGTAACTTTTCCCGGAAGGGGGATTTGGAATTTCCGCATCCGCAATGCGGAATGCAGATTGCAGGAGTGAGATATTTCTGGAGCTATGAATTGGGCTTTCGCCTTTCCGAATTCCGCAATGCGGATTGCGGAAGTCGGAAAAGGGATTTCTACGAAAGGATAATTGGGAAATCCAACTTCCAAATCCGAATACAGATTGCGGATTGGATGGCATTACGGATTGCGGATGGAAGAAATTAGAGAAAAAAAATGGATCAGGTGGTCTCCCATCACCTTTGAAGCTAATGGAGGGGTTGGGGGATGTTACAAGGTGATATTATAGCCCAAGTTACATCATTGGGGCTACTTGGGCCATAGCTAGAAGCTTCAGGCATGATTAGAACTACGGAAGAACAGAGAACGGGACCAACGACCGTATAACATTTTGACTGGGTGTGATATGGCATCCAACAGAGACGGTCTAGTCAGCATAGAGAGGCCTACCCTGTTCCATCTAGACACCTAGCCTTTTACTGGGCAACAACGTTGAACAAATGGAGGCATTGGTAAGTGCAGAGAAGCCCAAGAAGGGTCGAGTCGGACTTGACCACAGTTTCTAAGGGAAATTGGAACAGGAGGGCAATGCTAATAAGAGGGAAATATCTCACCCTAAACCATTTATGTTACAGCATGAGAATGGGGTCGGGATTAGAAAGGGAGAACTCTTTGACCCTACTATGTTCTTATATTTATGTTTTGTGAACTTTATGTACAGAAAATTAGGGCATGAGAATGATGCCAGTAATAAGATAGTTGCAAATACATATACACTAGTGGGCATGTTGTTAGGTATTGCATATTGCATGAGAAGATGTTGTGTATGTATATGATGTGGCATGTTGGTAAAACTAGTGAAGATGTGCATATGCAATGAACCACTTAAGTTAAATATGGTGGTTGTTAATCACTACTAATGTTGGTATTAGTGTAGGACCAAAGGCAACAGAAACGTGGCCAAAGATATTGATGATGTTGTTACATGTGCCCAACAACCTTATGAGGAAGGTTAGGGCAACAATCTGTGAGCGTGAGAATTGATGGAGGGGTTGTGTAGTCCCTGGTAAGAGGCCAGATTGATGAGGTAACACCAAAGGTGCTAATGGGAGTCATGCAGGTATGTTCTCTTTGTGCAAATGGTACAAGTGTTGAATGGGATAGGGTAATAATCCCTTGAGCCATGTTTAAATATTGTATAATGGTATGCATGTATGGTTGAATGCACTTAAGGTGAATGCCATACCACCATGATTAGGGCCATATGTGTTTGGAAGGGTAGGTGTACATCGGAATATTTTGTAAATATATGGTTATGCATGGAGAGAATGCACATTAAAAGATTATGTGAATGTTGTAAATGTGCATGCATGGGTATGTGTGCACATGGGAGATGCATTGTGTGAATGCATGGTGGTGTTATGCATGTGTTCATTACAATCAGATAACAGAGGAAATGATGAATTAGTGGTAATTCTGAGATCATTTCATGAGATGTTGTGAATGCAGGAAGGATCATGTGGAGGTAGTCATGATGAGAGGGCTTCCATAATGCTATGTGGAAGGATAGAGTTGCATAAAGGATATAGCTGGGAAGTAATGGGTATTGAATGTTTATTAAAATTACATAAATAATATGATGGTGTCCTTTAATTTTATTTATGATAAAGATGCATAAAAAATACATCTATACATTTCATTGTAATAATATGTTAGCATCTGAAAGTGCTTACATTATTGAGTGTTATGATTTTGAAAACACTTCAATGACTATTGCAACAATGAAATATTATGTACATGAAAACTCACCAGTGTTTGGACTAATCTGAATTTTCAGACTTCAGGAAGAAATGTATTGGCCATGGCAATGAGGGTAAGTCCATCTTAGAGGCCGAAAACCACCATGTGCAAAGATTGAGAATTATGAGAAGGATCTCATGACTGCAAATCAATTTATGTAGTAGACATAATTGTAAATTCATGTTTGGATTTAATTATTAGTGCCATTAAAGGATTATGGAAACCATATTTGAATAATGATTGTTAAGTGCTACTGAATGCTTGGCTAATCTAGGATTGTGTCAAAAGGACATGGTGTAGGTGGATGGTTGTACTAGGGAAGCAAGCATGAAACCCTAATGGGTTGAGTGGTGCCACTTACAAGAGCCAAATGGCATGAGGGTTCCTCATATGCACTGCATGATTGGTAAACAATATGAGTGAGATGGTAAAGGCTATGTCAGTGAAACATATGTGGGTTATGGAACATAAAAAGGAATGAGGTGGCAAACCAAGGGACTGTCAACTCAAAGAAGGGAGCCCCCATTCCTCGCATATAAAGAGAAGATACATCTACAAGTGGATAAGTGTTCTGTAAATCCTAGTTGAAAATATACATGACTAATTAATAGTGTTAATGTGCAAAGCATGTTCTATTTTATTATATTATTTCAGATTGCTTGAAGTATGATTAGGACCTGCATAGTTCACATCAGTGAGGGGTGCACACCTTTCTGGTGCTAGGTTATGTTAGGGTTACCAATATTGACTACACCCTAAGGGAATGGACTCATTCTTGGTGTTTCAATATTTGATAGTGAATTTTATATGTTTACAATTTCAGAGCAGCAGTACAGATACAATTTGGTGTTGCACACTAAAGAAGCAAAGTGAAGAGGGTGTTATGAGGGGTTGTGGGGAAGGGATGCTATGTGTATGAAGGGTTGTTATGTGTATGAATGGTTTTTGTATGTGTGAAAGGTTGTTGCATGCCTATGGCTCCGTAGTAGATCCTTGACCTAGAATGGTCGTGGTGCAGTTTCCTTCCATTGGCTGATGACCCAGATGGATGTGTTGGCTTGGCAATGGAGAGGGAAAACCAGGTATGGGACTGGTTTGGAACCACCAATGCCTGATAAACCCAGTCGGTGTACTAGCTTGGCATTGACTATTTGGATGGTGTGGAGTGGCCTGTGAGGTAGCCAACATCCAATTCCACAAGTGATCCCAAGGCTTTTAAAGTAAAGCAGGACCCTGTGGACCAGAGAGAAAATGTCCAATAGATATAAGTATTCAATTGTCATCTATTTCTTATTCTGAATAATGAAAGATTTCATGTATAAGTCTTATAATAACCAAGCTTATACACTATTTTTTATGTGTTGGAAACCTTGGTCATTGCAGGAAGCAAGAACTATGAAGGCATCATAAGGATGCATCTGGACCTGTGGTTTCCCTAGAAGGCTCAGCATGAGCAGCAATGAAGAATGGTGCTGGTGGAATTTTGTGGGTACTAGAAGCCAAAGGTTCTATAGGAAATCATGGGAAGGGTTCCCTAGATGAGAGGCCTTGGATAGACCTTAGACACTAAGTTTCATAGCCAAGAAATGGCAAGTCAAGCATTCACATTGAAGTGAAAGAGGCTAGGAGCATGAAACCATAGTGGTGGTGTGACTCCAGATTGGAACAAGTCTAAGAGGAGAAAACTCTTGCTCTTCTCTTTCCTTTTTATTGATGCATTTATAAAACAGAAAATTGTTGAATGCATGATGTGACTGAAAATTGATTGTGTTTAATTGCTTGAGATAAATTGTGATTGTTGAAATAGAAAGATCCCTGTGAAAGGATGAACATGAATAATTTTATGTGTATGTTGGGAAACCATGAAAAGTGTGGAAGTATCATGAATAAAGCATGGACTCTCCATGTCAATTGGGTGATTAATTGATTGATTTTAATGTTTGTATTATGCGTGGCCTAACAAGAATTGCCATGATAAATTCCACAGGTGAGAAATTGAAATAAAATTGGTTGCAACAGTTACAAGTGGTGTTAGGTAGAAAGTGTGAGAAGTTGTACATAGAGACCATGGAAGCACACCCAAGGTTGTTAGAGTTGGCTGAAAACCTCATTCAAACAATTTCCAAGACTCAAGAGAATATTGGAGAAATGCTCAAGCTACAAAGGCAGCAGAATGAGATGAAACACGGGGCTTTGCAGGACTCTATTTGTTTGCAAATGGAGGTGAAAAACATTCTGGAAGCAACTAGCGGTGGACCAATGATGAGACATTCATCCAATCATCCCACTAAGAAATGTTCCAGGTAGGAAGACTCCAAGGAAAGTGAGCAGGTAAAGATAAATCAACCACTAAAATGTTGGAAATGTAGAGGAGGGAATTTCCTCCGCAAATGCCCAACAAAAAACAGCAAGAGAGATGATAGCCATGAATATTGCAGGCTTGTAGATCAGCTGAAAAGCAAATAAAAGGAAGGGGTTTCTATGGAGCAATGCCCACCAGCAGAGCTGGAAGATCAAAGCCAGCAGGAGCAGCTTGTGGAAGCCAGGGGAATTGATCCTGAAAGTTCAAAGTAAAGGGATGAAGTGCAGGCTGACCTACAACATTTTGTAATTTTGGACATTTGTAGATTGTATATGTAATCCTAAGTGTTGGAACACCGAGGACAATGTTGTTCTAAGGGAGGGAGGATGTAATATCCCTCATTCTGACCTTAGGCTATTTTGGCAGTTATGTAAATATTGCAAGGTGTGTTACCCTAGTGTGGAGCTCAAGTCCAAGGCCCCACTAGAGGATCATTAGATTTAATTGCATAGGCAAGTAGTTGATAATCCATGTGTTGTTAAGCCATGAGATAATTGTAAATGATGTAAATTGTACTATGTAATAAAAGACCAAGGGTTGGATATGGAATGCAACAAAATGAGGGCGAGCTATGTATCCACTAGGGTGGTGAGGGGGTGTGGGGTGGAACCCTAAGTTTCCATTTGTCACCTTGAGAACCCTTAGGTTGTCCCACCTTCCATTAATTGTTGTTGTAAGGAAGTGGGTGAAGGACATTGTGCAGGAGGTCGTGGAATATGGGAAACCCTGAAGGGACGGATGGCGGGGTATGGAGCTCGGCTACCTTGACCCACAAGTTGATCCACCCCTGGAATTCATATTCCCCATTCCTAGATAGTGGTTGGGGGGGGGGACACAAGCTTTATCTTAACCCTTAGGCATCACAACAACAGAGAGAAGGGAGTCGTGAAGCATAAATAAGAGAATCGCAGGTATTTGCAGAGCTGAGTGCACTTAGGAAACCCTACGTGGGAAGCATAACGGTGGGGTTACCCTTAGACCTAATTTTGTGGATGAATTACAGAGCCTAGCCATGGAGAAAATGGGAAATCCTGACCTGTGTGTGGGAATTGGTAGAACCGAGAATGTCCAAGAAAAACTTGTGGATGAGTTGAATCGGTTGGGACTACCATAGACCAGACCATGGAGAATAAAACCTAAGTGGGAAGGATCCTAGAGGTATTATATTGTTTCCATAGCTCTGTAGATGAACCCATTGAGCTAGAAAACCTTACCCACCTTCCCATTTGCTTAACCAAGCTAACTGTTGGTTGGATACCCTAATGGATTGTGAAGCAATGATGTGAGTGAATATGAGAGGGACTCCTTAGTGGATACATAGCCCCAGCTCGGGGGTGATCTCTGATTGTTGAAATAATAGAGGCTAGGCAGAGATATATGGTTGGGATGGAACGTTGCAGTCCATAGTCGGTTGCTTGGAGGTTCAATGCAAAAGATAAGTTCCCTTGTGGTGTTTAAATGGTGTTATTTCATGTCTTTATGTTATGCTTATTATGTTCCAGTTATTGGTTGATGAACTACATGAGATTGGATCAATAGGGGACTGTGTATGAGTTGATTTATGGGGCTGAATGCCCATGCCTTATGTTCATTTTGTTGTACATGTTATTGGTTAAAGAATGCCTGACTCATTGAGTGTGAATGATGTTGCTTTAGTTACAGTTGTTAAGTGTATGCATGACCCATTGATGATTAGGGTTGGATGCCTATGCTTGTGCTAAGTATGTTGTGTGTGATGTTATCTCACTGCTGCACTGAATTAGCTGGTAATGACAGTTATGGTTGATAGGTGTGTGTATTAGTATGGCTAATCCCTGTTGTGTGTGTCAATTGCATGGTTCCTGCACCTTTCATTCTTATCCTTATGTTGGTACTTATATGTGATTATATTTGAGGGATAGGACTAATCCCTGCATGCTTTCATCACTCTGCCTGAGAAGGATATGTACATGTATGCCATTCTATTTGTGTGAATCGTGTCTCATTCCCTGTGTTCATGGAGCATGCTTATGCCTATTAGAAATCCCCTTGATATTACTTTTGAATTGTCCTTTGAGGAATTGGGCTAAGTCTGGTAAATGTGCGGGACATTCCAGCCTACAATTGGAGAAGAACAGGCACCCTTGTGGATTAGATGAAGGAGGGAAGACTTAGCAGAAGTGGAGAAGAGCTTATGGTAGAAGGGAAAAGGCACATAGGGGATATTATGTCCATAGTTTCAGTTGGAAAAAAGGAAAGGTTGTATTTCTCAGATGGCATGGGGATTGCACCATTGGATAGAGCTCTCCAAGAGCTTTCCAACAGTACCAACCTTGCCCAATTTGGGCCAAGGATGAGGAATTTATGACCCTCTAAAAGGCCTTAGGAGCTTGTTGGTGTAGGGATTTGTGAAAGTAACATTTCCGCATCCGTAAGGACCTTTCTGCATCCGCAACGTGGATTGCGGATTGCGGGAAGTAATTTTCCCCAAAATTGGAATATAGATATCCACATTTCCGCATCCGCAATGTGGAATGCGGATTGCAGATTTCGGAAAGTAAATTATCGCGGATTTGAGATTTGGATTTCCGCATTTGCGCATCTGCAATGCAGAATGTGGAATGCGGGTTGAGGAAGGTAACTTTTCCTGGAAGGGGGATTTGTAATTTCCGCATTTCTGCATCTGTAATGCAGAATGCGGATTGCGGTTGCGAGAGTGAGATATTTCCAAAGCTATGAATTGGGATTCCACCTTTCCAAATTATGCAATGCGGATTGTGGAATTGTTGATTGTGGAAGTCGGAAAATGATTTTTTGCAGAAGGATAATTGGGCAATCCGACTGCGGATTGCGGATGGAAGTCCATTGCAGCTTTGTGTGAAAATGGAAGAAATTAGAGAAAAAAAAATGGATCAGGTGGTCTCCCATCACCTCTGGAGCCAATGGAGTGGTTGGGGGACGTTACACTTCCTTTATTGTAGGATTAGTAGGAATAGTAAACACTAGAAGGATCGGACACCCCTTCTTATAAAATCGAAATATAAAGAATATCATGGAGAGAAAGGATCGGTCACCCCTTCGTTTAGTAGAGAATTGCGAACACCTATATCTAGAAATTCACCTATATCCAAAATGGTGAACACAAGAAGGATCGATCGACCCTTCTTGCAATATAGAACTATTATGAAAAAAATATTGGGCAGAAAAAGGGTCGGTTGCCCCTTCATTTATGAGAAAATTGTAAAAATATTCAACCTATGAAGTCTAGGCCATCAATTCATGTAGATCCAGAATGGTGAACACTGGAAGAATACTGAGCACAAGAAGGGTCAGCCGACCCTTCATTTACGAGAGAAATGTAAAAATATTTAATCTACAAAGGCTAGGTCAACAATTCCTCTATATCCTGAATGGTGAACAAAAGAATGTGTTGGTTGTGGAGCTGGATCTTCTAGACTCATAGATGATATTGTCTTAGCCATGCACCCCGGAGGACTATACACACATTCTGCATTTTTTGGGGCTGTTTTCGCCAACTGTTTTGCGGGCCCATGGTTTTGGGTATCCCGTGGTATTTTTCCCATTGTATTTTCCCTATAAAAGAAAGACATTGTAATACGGCTAGGGTTAATGATGTATTAGGTTTTATGCATTGTAAAGATCTCTGAGATCGAAGGAAAGAGACTGTGAGACAGTGAAGAGGAAGTGCAGCGGTTGTGCTGCAGGTTGTATCCTTTCACCTTGTTGGACGGTAATAATAATAAGGACTGAAAAACTTCAGTGTTGACGTAGCCCAAGTTGGGGTGAACCACGATATATCTGTGTCTCTCTTGTAATGTGTGTGTGATTATATTTGCATTTCTGTTTATTGTTATTGCTCTGCGATCCTGTTTTTCTAACAATTGGTATCATAGCCAAAGGTCTATTTGGCAGATAAACCCGCAGGAAGCTAGGGTTTCTGGTTCGAGTGGGAGCAATGGCAGAAGAAGGAAAGTTTAAGGTCGAGAAGTTTAACGGCCAAAACTTCCTGTTATGGAAGATGCAAATGGAGGACTATCTGTACCAGAAGGATCTATTCCTACCGTTGGGAGGAAGAGAAAAGCAGTCGGCGGCCATGAAGGACGAAGAATGGGAGGTTCTTGACAGAAAGGCTTTGGGAACAATACGGTTGAGCATGGCTTCGTCGGTGGCTTTCAATATCTCAAAAGAAATGACAACGGAGGGTTTGATGAGCGCACTGGGTAAGCTGTATGAAAAACCCTCGGCCTCCAACAAGGTATTTCTAATAAAGCGTTTATTTAATATGAAGATGTCTGAAGGTGGATCTGTTACTAATCATTTAAATGAGTTTAATACGGTTACAAATCAGCTAAGTTCTGTAAGTGTGAACTTTGATGATGAGGTTAGGGCTCTTCTAATCTTGTGTTCTTTGCCAGAAAGATGGAATAGCTTGGTCATGGTTGTAAGTAACTTTGTCTCTGGTTCAAACACCTTGAAATTTGATGATGTTATTGGTGTTATTCTTAGCGGGGAAATGTGAAGAAAAAGCACAGATGAGACATCAGGTAATGCGTTGACCATGGAGAGCAGGGGAAGACAAAAGGAGAGAGGAAAGAGCCAAGGTAATCGTGGCAAGTCTAAAATGGGAAGATCCAAGTCCAGACTGGGAAAAAGAGAGTGCTGGAACTGTGGAAAGAAAGGACATCTGAAGAAAGACTGTAGATATCTAAAGAAGAAAGGAGATGCACACAAGGAAACTACCCAGGAAGCAAATGTAGCAGGTGATGTGTTACAAGATGCTTTGATTCTTGCATTAGATAATACTAGTGATTATTGGGTAGTAAATTCAGGAGCTTCATGTCATGCTACACCCCATAGGAAATACTTTCATGAGTATGTTCCTGGCGATTTTGGACATGTTTTATTGGGTGATGATGAGCCATGTAAAATTGTTGGAATGGGTAAGGTATGGATAAAAGTTAAGAATGGAACTGACTAGCTGTTAAAAGACGTTAGGCATATTCCTGCTATGAAAAGAAATCTGATCTCAACATGGCAGTTGGGAGATGGCGGCTGTCTATCTACATTTGGAGAAAAGTGGTGGAAGATCACTAAAGGATCAATGGTGATAGAAAAAGGAGACAGGATAGCTACGTTGTATTTATGTCCTCATAATACTGACCATTCTATCTCTTTAGCTTTTGTTTGTGCCAGAAATTGTTTCTAAGGCTAAGGAAACAAGCTAACACAATCTCAAGAATAAACTCAATTAATAAAGCAAAGTTTAGGGTTTTTTGTATGATTTTAATGGTTATAAACTTTGAGGACAGTCAGGGAATACATTCAAGAGAAAAATAAAAACTAATTCATAAACAAAAACTGATAAAGATGTATAACATATCACATGAAATCCCACAGAAAGAATGTGCTGAAGTTTATACATAAAGGATAAGCATCACTAGAAAATGCACATTAACTAGTAATGAATTTACCATTTAAGAAGCTAACAAGCTCAATAACAAAGCCAATCACAAACAAAATGGAGGGGAAAAAGTCATATATTTCATAATTTTATCAGCTACTGCTCATAAGAGTCACAGTACTTATCTCTTAAACAAGTCTGAAGATACAATAGATTCTGCAGACCTCCCGATGCTCCCAAAAATCCAGAACCCCTACAATGACTTGTTCACATCTCTAAATACTATACTTTTCAAAATCAATTAGGTCTCTAACCCTAACTGTTTTCCAGCTCTCGATGAGGTAAAGTAAAGAGAGAATATTTACAAGTTACAAAATATGCTAAAAATAGCATTTCATTAATATATCAGTTTGCTATTTAATGACAACTAAGTAAAAACATAACTATTTTATAGGTCCTTTGCCACCTCAGCTAAGAGGGTGATACCATCTGGAGTTTGTTCTTTCTTCTTGGCCTTCTTTTGTTCCTTCTCCATGTCATTAATCCTTTTTGTCAGTTCTTTGTTTTTCTGCTGCAAATCTCGAACTGTCTTCTCCAGCTGAGTGCATTGACTGTCAGCAGCCCTTTTCCTTTTAAGTGCTTCTTTTGCATCAGCCACTAGTTCCTAAAAATTGTCATGAACATCCTGGAGATCTTCTCTTAATCTTCTATTGGCCATCATCAAACCATCATTGACCTCCTGCATATAATTCATTTGGTGCTTATATTGCTTGACAGTCTTCTGTAAATTTTCCCTGTCAGAATTAGCTATTTTATCCATTGCAGAATCTTGCTCTTCATTAGGTTTCCAAGGAATGTCAAACTTCTTGAAGATTTCTGCTTCTTCAATCAACAGCTTCTCAGAAGTGTCCTCAATGCTGGGCTTTGGATCTTCTTCACCTGCTGCTTCCACTGAATTAATCTCTTCCTTTAAACATGGCTGCAATTTATCTATTTCTGATTTGTCATCATCCATGGACCCTTCATCTAAGATAGTCACCTTATCTGTGTTTAATTTAGGATTTAACAACTTCTTCATGTTTAATCTCAACTTATTTTTCGACCTAGTTTTAGGTCTCCAGAATGTAGTTGCCTCTCCCATCATCTTCAGTTCTTTCCCTTGGTACTGAATAGCAGCTAATTCCACCACTTCCAGCTTGTTTCTTTTCCTGTTAGGCCTTGTGGTTTTTCCATCTGAAACTTGAACTTCTTCAATTTCAGTTTTGACTTTAATCTCAGAAATAGGCTGTTCTTCTTCTAACAGATATCCTTCATCATCTGAAAGAATTGTGATGGGAATTCTTGGTTGAATGTGGATCTCTTCTTTAGCTACAGGAACCATTTTAATGTCAATCTTTTTCTCCTCCTGAGGATCTGCTACAGGTGCTGGATTCTTTTCAGGCAGTTCCTTTTTGTCTTCAAACAGTGTGAACTTGCTTTTAGGGCTGGCCAAAGGTGTCTTTTGTTCACTGTCTTCCTTTACAGGCTCTGCTGATTCTTCAATTTTGATCTTTCCTTTGTCTTCCAATTTGGGCTTATGACCTAATTTTCTGAGTAAGACTTTGCCTTTATCTGCTTGTCTTTTGGATTTTTTATCTTCAAAACCAGACCAAAAAACAAAAAAGTCTCAGGTCTTTCCCTCCTGTTGCAAGGCAGTACTAACAATCAATTTGATTAATCCATGATGAAAAATGGACTGAGAGGAAGAATCTACTGGACCTTTCATCTTGTTTGCCATTTTCTGCAAACTCTTCAGGAAGAAAAATGGTAAGTTCATTTTGGATATTCCAGCCATGTGTTGAAGAAATCTAAAATGATACTTATATACGAAGGCATACCTGCCCTCACAGGTAACATAACTCTGTAAAATTCTAATTGGTTCCACCCATTCTTTCTTAACATTTTGGATTAGCACACCTTTGTTCCAATCAGGTATGATATTGGGTAAGAGGTATTTCTGCGGATCAAAATCAAAGGGCAACTTTTTAAACCAATGTTCACCTTCATCTTTAATTCCTGTGGCTTCTGCAATTAATTTGACTGTCAGCTTGAATTTTAGGGTGTCGAAAACTACCATATCATTGTTGAAACCTTGGGCAAACCTGCAGGATACCTGTGCATTATATCCATCAATTTTTCTGAAGAAATCCATCCAGCCAGCTCGTTTGAATAACTCCACACACTCTGGTAGCTTTTCAACCCATGCTACCTCTGTTGGCTCAGCCCTATTTATTCTGCCACTCTTGCCCATTAGGCTTCAATCACTTGTAAATTGGATATATACTCTGGTATTTTTTGTGAACAGAAGCTAGATTCTGGGAGTTAACAGCACTATTGACTATACAGGTTATTTGTTGCACTGATAGGGTTGAAATTCACAAAAACGAGACTATTATCCTTAACCCTCTTTCAAACTGATGACGCGGCTCACCAACAGATATCTATTTCTCTGGTTAAAATCGTGTTTAAGAACCCAATTTTATCTAACCTTTGATTAATTTGAACAGAGTGGGCTCAAATGACAAAGCCCCAAATTTGCTGCTATGCGGGTTTTTTTAAGAATACCTGTAAATTGCATCCAATGTGGTTGTTTGAAAACACGACCTCCACTGTCAGATGAGTCAGCTTTGTTGTCCAGATGTCGCGCAATCTTCAATTTAGCAGTTCACCCCGGAATCAAGAAGCCCTAATTTCCGTGATGCCCTCAACGCTTCTTACTCGTCCAATTGGCAACGGTGCTCGGCTTTTTTAAGTAGCTATGGTTATCTCATTAAATATTCTGTCTTTAAATGATCTTGTAGATAACAATATCGTGCCACATTACCTGAAATCGTGTGGATAGATGTCAAACTGAACCACCTGTGTTGATGATGAACCCAACCTTCTTACGACGTGCAAGCATTTGAAATCATGATGCCTATTACATCAACACGTCATGAATCCTCTGAAACCCATAATTAATCATTCACTAGCCCGTGTGTGCCAAAATTTTGCAGGAAAATAGGAAGAATCTGTGATCTCGATATTCTTGTAGCGCTTCCTTGTTGAATTTTGGCTCCAGCGCTACAAGAAAGACTTCAACACTGATTTGTGGCTTTTAAACAACCTTATATCATTTTGCATGGGATTTTGAGGTTATCAGGAATAGACTTGTACATGTCCTCTCTTAGACTAAGATCTATGAGCTTCTTATTTGATATAATGAACTTTTAAAACCCCTCATCAAAAACCAAAATAAAGCTTTAAAATCTAAAAACTCAAAGAAAGACCAAAATCTTATATAAACCCTAAGGAAAACCTACTAAGGAGGAAAAATCAAGTTTAAAAAAAAAATGAATAACTTAAAATAAAGTGCAAATCAAACCAAAAATTGGAAACACAAGGTACTGACTTAACAGCTTCCACAGGAACAGATACAGCATTGTGGCATCATAGGCTTGGCCACATGAGTGAGAAGGCGATGCAGATTCTCCACTCAAGGAAGTTGCTGCCAGATTTGAAGCAGGTAAGTTTGGAATTCTGTGAAAACTGTGTTTATGGAAAATAGAAGAGAGTCATATTTCTCAGGGTTGGGAAACAGAAGAAGAATCAAAAGTTAGAGCTAGTGCATACAGATGTATGGAGACCGGCTCAGGTACAATCTCTTGGTGGCTCTCATTATTATGTTACATTTATTGATGATGCAACTAGGAAAACTTGGGTTTATTGCAGTAGACAGAAATCTGATGTGTTTGCTACTTTTAAGAAGTGGAAATCTTTGGTTGAGAATTAGACAGGGAAAAGGTTGAAGTGTCTCAGATCTAATAATGGAGGTGAGTACTGCGGCAAGGATTTTGATAGTTACTGTTCATACCATGGGATTCGTAGAGAGAAGACAGTCCCAGGAACACCACAAGAAAATGGTGTGTTAGAAAGGATGAACAGAATGATCATGGAGTGTGCAAGGTGTATGAGACTGCATGCAGGGTTGCCCTTACAGTTTTGGGTGGATGTTGTAAATACTGTTGTTTATTTAAAAAACAGAGGACCTTCAAGTGCTTTGGATGGTGGTATTCCAGAGGAGGCATGGACAGATAAAAAGGTAAACTACTCATTTCTGAGAACGTTTGGTTGTGAAGCATTTGTCCATATTGATAAAGAAAATAGAACAAAGCTTGAAGCTAAATCCAAGAAATGTACCTTTATTGGATATGGGGTTGATGAATTTGGTTATCGCTTATGGGATTATGAAAATAACAAAATCATCAGGAGCAGAGATGTGATATTCAATGAAAAGGTCATGTATAAAGATCAGTTGCAGGGAAAGAAACAGGAAAAGGAAACCACAGAGTACACAGTACTTGATGAAATTCAAGAAAATGAAGTTCCAAAGGTGCCAGAAAATCAAGAACAACAGTAAGTACCTGAAACTCCTGCAACTGTAAGAAGATCTACCAGGTTAAGTAGACTCCCTGAATGATACTCTCCTTCAATGTATTATTTATTGATGACTGATGCTGGTGAACCAGAATGTTATGAAGAAGCAATGCAGGTGGAAACTAGAAAGAAGTGGGAGCAAGGCATGAATGAGGAGATGGACTCATTGGTAGGAAACCAGACTTGGGATCTGGTTTAGTTGCCTGGTGATAAAAGAGCATTGCAGAACAAATGGATTTACAGGTTGAAGGAAGAAGAAGGAGGTAAGAAGCGGTACAAGGCCAAACTTGTTGTAAAGGGGTTTGCACAGAACAAAGGTATTGATTTTGATGAAATATTTTCTCATGTTGTTAAGATGACTTCAATTAGGACTATCTTAAGTCTAGTTGCGGTAGAATATTTGCATCTTGAACAGTTAGATGTAAAAATAGTCTTTCTCCATGGGGATTTGAAGGAAGAGATATATATGCAGCAGCCACAAGGGTATGAGGTCAAAGGGAAGGAGGATTTGGTATGTAGGTTGAAAAAGAGCTTGTATGGCTTGAAGCAAGCTCCAAGGCAGTGGTATCTAAAATTTGACAGGTTTATGGCAGAACAAGGTTATAGTAGATGTCATTCTGACCACTATGTTTATTTCAAGAAGCTAGATAATGAAAGATATATTATCTTGTTATTGTATGTGGATGACATGCTTGTTGCAGGGTATGACATGCAAATATAAATGTACTCAAAAGGAAGCTAGCTAATTCATTTGCGATGAAGGATTTGGGTGTTGCAAAGCAAATCCTTGGTATGAGAATAACAAGAGACAGGAAAAATCGCAAATTGACATTGTCTCAGGGTGAGTACATACAAAAGGTGTTGGAGAGGTTCAAAATGTAGAATGCAAAACCAGTTAGTACACCTTTGGCCAGCCATTTCAGTCTAAGTAAAGAAATGTGTCCCAAGACACAAGAAGAGACTGATTACATGTCCAAGATTCCCTATCAATCAGCAGTTGGCAGCTTGATGTATGCCATGGTGTGCACAAGACCAGATATTGCACAAGCGGTGGGAGTTGTGAGCAGATATATGAACAATCCAGGTAAAGAACATTGGAAGGCAGTACAGTGGATTCTCGGGTATTTGAGAGGTACCACCACTCAGGAATTATGTTTTGGAGGTTCAGACACTGTTCTACAGGGATATGTTGATGCAGATATGGCAGGTGATAAGGATAGCAGGAGGAGCACCACAGGGTATGTGTTTATTGTAGGTGGAACTATAGGAAGCTGGATTTCGAAACTGCAGAAGGTTGTTGCACTTTCAACAACGGAAGCAGAGTATGTTGCTATTACAGAGGCTAGTAAAGAGATGATTTGGTTGTAGAGGTTTATGGAGGAAGTGGGTAAGAAGCAGAAGGATAGCAGGTTGTATAGTGACAGCCAAAGTGCCATTCATCTTGCAAATAACTCAGCATTCCATTCCAGGACTAAACATATACATCTCAAGTACCGTTTCATACGCTTTGTTCTGGAAGATGAACTGTTGAAGCTGGAAAAGATACATACTAGCCAGAATCCTGTAGACATGTTCACAAAGGTAGTGACCAGAGAGAAACTTAGTTCCTGCTCGGTTTCAGTTGGCTTCTATCATGAAAGTGCAGAGGGGAAAGTTGCCAAGTCCAAGTCCAGCAAGTACAGCAGCGATGGAATTGCTATGGTCAGTCTCCAAGTGGGGGATTGTTGGTTGTGGAGCCAGATCTTCCAGTCTCATAGATGATATTGTCTTAGCCATGCACCCCGGAGGACTGTACACCCATTCTACATTTTTGGGGGTTGTTTTCTCCAGCTGTTTTGCGGGACCATGGTTTTGGGTATCCCGTGGTATTTTTCCCATTTTATTTTCCCTATAAAAGAAAGACATTGTAATACGGCTAGGGTTAATGATGTATTAGGTTTTATGCATTGTAAAGATATCTGAGATCGAAAGAGAGAGACTGTGAGACAGTGAAGAGAAAGTGCAGCGGTTGTGCTGCAAGTTGTATCCCTTCACCTTGTTGGACGGTAATAATAATAAGGACTAGCAAACTTCAGTGTGGACATAGCCCAAGTTGGGGTGAACCACGATATATCTGTGTCTCTCTTGTAATGTGTGTGTGATTATATTTGCATTTATGTTTATTGTTATTGCTCTGCAATCCTATTTTTCTAACAGAATGAACGGTCGACCATTCATGTATTGTAGGATTAGTAGAAATAGTGGACACTAGAAGGATCAGGAACCCCTTCTTATATCCTCCAAATATCAATAATATCATGCAGAGAAATGATCGATCGCCCCTTCATTTAGTAGAGAATTGTAACATTATCGAAGCTACGAATAGTCATACAGAAATTCACCTATATCATGAATGGTGAACACAAGAAGGAACGACTGACCCTTCTTGTACTATAGAACTATTATGAAAAGAATACTGAGCACATGAAGGGTCAGTCGCCACTTCATTTATGAGATAAATGTAAAAATATTCAACCTACGAATACTAGGCCAACAATTCATGTATATCGAGAATGGTGAACACTGGAAGAATACTGATTACAAGAAGGGTCGGTCGACCCTTCATTTATGAGAGAAATGTAAAACTATTTAATCTACGAAGGATAGGCCGAAAATTCATCTATATCCAATATGGTGAACACAAGAATGAATGATTGAACCTTCCTGTATTGTGGGATTAATAAGAATAATAAACACAAGAAGGATCGGGTGCCCCTTCTTCTATCCTCCAAATATCAAGAATATCATGGAGCGAAAGGATTGGCCGCTCATTCATTTAGTAGACTTAATTGTAAAACTGTAGAAGCTATGAATGGTCATCGAGCAATTCATTTATATACATAATGGTGAAAACAAGAAGGAACGTTTGACCCTTCTTGTATTATAAAACTCTTACGAAAAGAATATTGAGCACAAGAAGGGTCGGTCGCCCCTTCATTTATGAGAGAAATGTAAAAATATTCAACCTACGAAGGCTAGGTTGATAATTCATCTTTATTCAGAATGGTGAACACTAGAAGAATATTGAGCACAATAAGGGTCGATCGTCACTTCAGTTATGATAGAAATGTAAAGATATTCAACCTATGAAGGCTAGGCCAACAATTCAGCTATATCCAAAATGGTGAACACAAGAATGAATGGATGACCATTTTTGTAATGTATGATTATTAGGAATAGTAAACACAAGAAGGATCGAGCGCCCCTTCCTATATCCTCCAAATATCAAGAATATCATGGAGTGAAAGAATCGGTTGCCCTTCATTTATTAGAGAATTGTAAAACTATTGAAGCTCTGAATGGTCATCCAACAATTCACCTATATCCAGAATAGTGAACCCAAGAAGGATCGAATGACCCTTTCTGTATTATAGAACTATTAGTAAAAAAAAACCCAAGAAGGATCAGACACCCCTTCGTATATTCTCCAAATATCAAGAATATCATGGAGATATTCTATCTAGATAACTTTGACATAAGTAGCTTTGAGAAAGGATGGATGCTCCTTCTTGCTTCAATCCATTTTCTACAAACCACAATAAAGATCCATTTAAATGGTAAGGAGTAGCACTTGATTGAAATGTGACTTCCCGTAATATTCTTGATCTGTTTATTTCTAGCACAAATACCAAATTAAAATGACAATTAATATGAAATAATGATCGCTCCTTCTATGATCGATTATTTCTCAAATGATGATATAAAATATACATTCGATCTCTAATGGATAATCCTAGTAGATTTGTTCTTAATCAATCAATTGATTTTGGAAGGGAGCGGTCGTTCCTTATCCATCGATCATTCGCTTGAACATTTGCAACTATACAACTAATATGCAAACACTAATTGATAATTATAAACATTGTATGAATTCTTATATTAACTACACAATATTTATTGTTTTGTAGATAAAATATAATAGCATTGTTGAGCCTTAGTCAATACCAAGAAATCTAGTTCCTTGATTTGTTAAAAGATCACAACCTTGGTTTATTCAAGCATGGATGGTATGTTGATATGGATGAACTAGATAATTTGTACCTAGATTTATATCTACTTTGTTTAGATGAGGAAGGAGTTCCAACTCGAGCTAGAATATTGACATCTGCAAGTCCCATTTCTGACAATTTATTACGTGTTCAAGTTGAAGTGATCGAGAGAGACCGATGTTTCCTTCTACAAAATGATCTTATGGTTTGTAATTTTCGACCAAATCTAATGAAAAGTGGTCTCGATTCATATACGGTTTCCTATGCGAAGCAAGGGTGGTTTTTTCTCTTGTATGATGTTTGTAATCAGTCCAAAATTAATACCGCATCATCTTTGAAGAAAGGAATTTTTCCGGTATGGAAGAAAATAATCATGGCTGCAAAAACATCGTCTGTATTTCATTACATGAATATTGAAAAGAAGTTGACAAATGTAGACCATGAAAAAATTATTTTCTACCTTAGAAGATCATTTCTCAACCATATTGAAAAAGATGTGACCAAATATTCCTTCAAAGCACTCAAAGCAAGTCCTTCTAAAGCAATGATGCGGAAAGCGACTAAGAGCTTTGAAAGCTCAAAAGAAGTTCAACAAGAACATATCAAATATTTTTTGTTCAATGAGAAAGTTTTTTCTATTGATGTAACAAGATATGTTATTGGGCCTCTGCATTTGCAATATCGAAAAGTTGATAAGGAGGTCATGGCAAAGATGGTTTTATCTCTTGTCTCAACTTTTATAACAACATTGAGAGATGCTATTCTATTGTCTTTTGATAAGGAGACCAAGTTTGGATTTCTTCCTAGAAATGAAGAGGAAATTAATTTTCCCTCAATAAATTTCTATTTATTGGATGGGCAGCATACTATTTCAGCGCAGAAAAAAAATGATTGAAACTGATAAATATCAATCGGTCCATTCAAGGTATCATCATCGAACAACTCCTCTTCTACATAAAGACGTTCCTCAAAACGTTATCAGCAAATTATGCAAACAACAGAATTTATCAAACAAGGAATTTGCATACACTCCATTCATTTCTCAAGTTGTAAAAGCAAGGGAGAAATGGATATCCTGCAGTAGGCCATCCCGCCTAGGAAAGGGAAACACTTCCAGTGATGATTGGCAGGTATAGATTTTTTCTTCTTATCAATCAAATTCCATAGATTGATGCATGTGTTCTGAAATTAGTAAATTAAATATTATCCTTAATTTTATATGTTTGCAGGATTTTCAAGGTGAATGTATGGATATCTTTGTTGTTCAAACAAAGGACAACCTTAAAGACAAGCTAACTCTTGTTTTGACATCAGATCGACTGTGGAGCAAATGGATATCTGTATTCGAGCTTTACAAAAGTGGTTCCTTGCCATGCTCACCCAAGAGCATCACTCAAGGTGATTTTGTTCAAAATAAAATAAAGAATCATGGATCTAATTTTTTTAGACCATTGTGTGATCTTGATGAAGATGAATGACCATTGTGGCGGACAATATAATCAACGGATCAATTTGGCTGAGCACATCAGTCGACAAAAATGTTTGTACGGAGACTTTATATCAATATTGCAAGTGAATCAAGGATGATAAATCAACCAGGCATTCGATCTGTGAGTATTTCAAAGTTCATGATGTTCATACTTTCATTCACAGATTATCACTAACGATAATGTCATTGAAATCTATAAAATTTCTCCAAATCATTTCCAGCAACTGTGCAGTATTTTATGATCTGATAAGCAAGCAAAATCTCCTGGAAAAAAGAGAAACAAAGAATATGAAGAGGATAATGGTACCAAATTACCAAAGGATGCTGAGAAAATATTGAACATATATATCAATAAAGAGGGGATGGGTATGTCCATTGACTCCGTCAAAGATAGTTCACAATGTGCTTGTCTATGTTGTTATCCTGCATCTTTGGTCAACACACTAAGATCCATTGCATTTTTTGGTGTGGCAATTAGCTGTGAACTTGTTATTGTTGATATGTGTAATTGTGATAGTGCCTGGACAGAAGAAGATATGCGTGCGTTGTTGTACTACTTAGAAGCAAATGAAGAGGCTTGTACTTGTATTTTTTTAGCTAATATGGAAAACTCCTGTATGGTTTCTAAAGCTTTCACACATTTCAACAAGAAATCAAAAAAAGTGGTAACAGGGAATCATACCAAGGGAGTTTATAGAGATTTCTCAAATGACTTATTTATATGATTCTCTATTATACAGTATTGGAGAATTGGATGGGATGAGGATAATTTGTCTACTTTTCAAATGGATATGGATTGGAAGGATGAGAACCTATCAATGATTTATTTACCTTTGTCCAAGGTTACCAATGTTAGTTCGAGAAGCCATGTTTTTGCAAAAGAAAGGACACGGGAATTCTGGGATCACATGGTTTCCAAACTGGTCTCTTCTCAAGGTACAGTTCTTTCGTTGTATGCAGGAGGTAGAGTTCTTCGTTCGTTGATCAGGTCGCTAGATAGAATAATTATTTCTATTGTGGATACTGTACAGCAAGAGTTGTTTATGAACAGTTTCTATCATGAATTGGATATAAACCAAGGCATTTGTATTAACATTTTGAGATGTCTTATTTCATTGTATTTTACTTTTATCGATCGGTTATGTTCAATAACTTCTTCAAATTCCTATTCTACTACATATTTAAATAAAGAGAACAATCAGATATCGTCCAATAAAATTATAGTATCCGATGAAGACATTGAATGTGATGGATAATCCACAAAGAACTACCAAACTGGTGGACAAGATGGACAAGAAGGTAAAAAAATATTTTTCAAAGATCCTGGTTAAATTAACTAAATTATGAATGGGGATAGTGACCTTGAATACTTGCAAAAAGTTATATAAAATATATACCTGCAAATTTCCAAGTCAAGATGATTGGATTGCTTTTGAACATGTGGATCATTCACAACGAGAGCTGGGATCGATGATGTCCATGGATATCAACCAACAAATCACATTGGATATGGGAGCCTTGGATAATAACGAACCAGGCGAGGGCTTGGTGGGAAAACGTGGTATCTCCAACAATGTTACTCACCACTCAAATGTTGGTCGGTCATTGGTAGGTAAGAGACAAAGATTATTTTCTACCTAAATTGGTAAAACAAATTTATTCTGAAATATATCATGACAAGCAATATTTTTGTGCAGCTCCCCATACAAAAATGTTATTCATATTAGAAATGGAAGGTTTTCTTTTTCGCAAGAAAGTCACAGAAAATGAATCCAAAAGAGAAAAAAAGGAAATAAAAAAAGTATTGATGGAGACAAAAAAGTAAAAATGGGGAAGAAAGTACTATTGGTGAATTTGAATTTAAACACAAAGAAACTTCATATGAGTAATGAACAAATGCGATACAATTTTTGGGATTATGTCTTTCCAAAATCAATGTTGGGATTTGGTCATCTAAATGTGGGGTAAATGAGGGGAATTCATTGTTTACAACATTTTTGAGGGCATGTAATGCAGAAAAAGCATATGGGGACCAAATTTTATTTGTATGGTTTCGAGAGAGATGTACCAACGATAAAGAAGGAAATACATAAAAAAAAAAAAAAATATGGAGAGTGTGGGAGGAGTTCCCAATGAAATATTCGCAAATTAATACATCAATGATTGTTTTGGAGGGTGATGATGTGAAAGAACATCCATATGAAAAACTATATTTTGAGTAAGCCCTTTATTGCATCGTCCGCTAAGATAGATAGTGAATTGGTACATCGACTCTGGCAGGGTTTTAGTAAAATGCATGACTCAACTGATATCAGAACCTTTAATTCATTCTTCTAGTTGAGTGACAGCCATCAAATGTGACCTATCATTGCCTCTTTCAAGAGCGGGAAACATTGGATGTAACCTATGGAGATTTTAAATCATTTAATGTGTTTTCTATTTTTTTCGGTGACGTTGCTGTTTTCATCTGAATCTAACGTATTAATAGTTCAGTGTGATGCTTTTATTAAATCATTTGAATATGATAAATTTTGGGTGATTTTTGTAATAATCTTTGGAAATCAAAATCTTCATTTACAGTTGCATGTTTGTGATCATTAATTTCATGAACGAAGTGTTGTTGTTGTGGTTGTATATATAGCCACAGTTTTTGTATGCAGTCCGGATATCACCGCAAAAGAAACTATTGGTCCTAGAAGTAGAGGGATTGCTCTTTGGAGTTCGGATGTTATCCAACATTGAATATTTTTCCAAACAACCTCATTTTGTCCATAATTGCTATCGTTATTATGCACGGATGTTCATCCCCGATATTATCAATGTTTCCAGAAAACATTTTGACATTGCTCTGTGGTTTTCCTCACTCGACAACATGGAAATTGAAAAACTCCTTGGTATATTTGAATGGTTGAAGAATGAAGACTTTGTATTTATTTGGGGTCGAGAGCAATGTAAACATAGTACTATTTATAATTCCTCGATGTCTGCATATTATAATGGTGGTGAAGTACTGCACATATACAAAAATTCATTTAAGGATGTACTTATCCAATATGGATATATATATTAAAAATGGACAAGTTGTTTATAGATGAAGGACAATATCATTCAGCAGATAATAGAAAGGAAAACTGCTTGAAAATGCCAACTAGTTGGACATTTGACGGTTCACAAGAGAGAGAAATAACTATAAAAACAATGTTGTGTTCTCTGTTGAAACATCTCGGGCCTCGTTCAAAAATGGGGTGTTGGTTAAATACATTCAACTTCATATGACCGTCAGATTATACAGACAACAATTCATTTAGTGATTTGTATATTTTGACAACTTCGACAAACTGATGTAAATATTTTTGTATATTTATCTTGGACATTTCTCATATTATTTATGGACATCATATCATGTATCTGGTGATGTGTTTCAAAAATTGCAGAACATGCAAGCAATATACTTAGAAACATTGAAACACAATATTTTATTGACTCAGTTGTGTGTTGTTTTTTATTTGCAGATACTAGAATATTTGTTACTAGTAAACCATTGACTATTTTCGATTTCAATGGAGTTTTGTTACACGCAATTCATTAAAAAAAAAAATCAGATTGCTACGAACACCGGATATCGAATCAACCACAAAGTATTATTTTATACATCCAAGATTTAGGGAATTTTTAAAAAAATGCTTTAGTGTATTTGAAGTTGGGGTATGGACATCTGCGCAACAAAAAAACGTTGACGATTTTTTGCCAACATTATTAGAAAGAATGAGATTGGAAAGGGAACAATTTAGAGTAATTTTAACAGAAGAATATTGTTCTTGCATAGCCATAGAGGGTTATCATGGTGATGGAAATACTTATGTATTCCTCAAGCCTTTAAACAAACTTTGGGACATTTTGATCCATGGTTGGCATGCTACAAATACAGTGATTGTAGATGACTCGAAATAAAAACATGTTTGTAACCAGGAATGGAACTGTATTATAACAAAAACGTATACTTGCGAAGATGTCAATGACACATTCTTGTTAGATCAATTATGGCCTTGCTTTCTACACCTGAATGGCGTGAGTGATGTGAGGCCAATTGTGAAAAAAATTAAAGCATTTTGTTAAATAATACACTTGAATGTTTGTTTGTACTAGTATGTTCAATTGCACTGTGATTATAATACTTGTAAAGTGCCAAGTTTGGTTTTCAAAAGTCCAAAATCAGAGCTTGAAAATGCCAAAATCGGTTTTCAAAATTGCAAATTTAAGTATTGGAAGTGTCAAAATTAGACTTCCAAAAGGGAAAAATCAGGTTCTAAAAGTGCCACTGTCATATTTATCATATTGGAAAAGCGCAAAAAACAATTTCAAAAGTGGCGATATCAAAATAAAAAGTATGCTTTTGGAACCTGTATTTGGCACTTTTGGAACCAGATTTTGCACTTTAGAAAACTTGATTTTGGGGTTCAGAAAGGTTGTTTTTGACTCGTCTTCAAAGTGACTTGGACTAGAATATGCCCAAGTTCAATGAAATAGGGATTAGGTTCAATATCTAATAAAAAGGTCACAACTAGTGGCTTGAGGATTTTTTCATGAACCATGAGATTTATAAGCTAACTTTTAGACCTAATTCCCACATTTCATCACCTAACCTTTGACTAAGACTAAAGATCGATACCTAGTTCTGAAAAAGATTATTATGGTGCCATATGCCCACTCGGAGGTGAAGGATCCCTTTGGGATTTCATTTGTGTTGGTTCAAGGCATTGTTATTGGATTTAGATGAATAAAATAATACTTTAGGGCCTAATTCCAAAGATTACTTACCCAATCATGCTGAGGGTCCTACAAACTTGATACCTTGTTCTCGAAAAGTAAAAATTGTGCCCAAATTGCCACTTAGAGGCTAAATATCCCCTTAGGAGGTTATGTGTTTCAATTTATGGCTTTGTTCTTTGCCCTGTTTTTCTATCATCTTCATTTTTATGGCCTAATGCTCAAGATTTTACCCTTGTCAAGATCCCTAAGAGCCATACCTAGTGCTCAAAAAATAATAAGATTGCCAATACTCCACTCAGAGGACAACGATATGCTTAGGAGGCCATGTGTGGTGGATTGAAATGTCATTCTTGAACTTGGGTGTTTAACATATTACTTTAGGGAATATGTCTAAGGTTTCATCCCTTAGCAAACTCCAAGGCCTAACGACTCATACCTAGTATCCAAAACCTAATAATGGCATTTATATCATGACTTGGAGGTAAGGATAACCTCTAAAGGTCCTATTTGGTGGTTTAAGGTGTTATCCATGCCCATGGACACATAAAATCTTCCTTTAGGGTCATATCCCCACATTTCCTCCCTTAACCATGTCAAAGTCCTCGAGACCCATATATAGTGCTCAAAATATCCCAATGGCCCTAACATATTCCCACTTATAAAATATTCCCATATTCCCACTTATAAAATATTCCCATATTCACACTTAGAGTTGTTATGTGGCAGTTTGAATACAATCACTTTGCTTACACACTATAAACTTGGAGTACTACAAATTTATACAACTAGATGTGGAAGTTCTAGTCCCCGTGCTAGTTCTCAACATGACCATAACTGAGTGATAAACATAAAAAAGTTCCCTTAGAATAACCTCCAGCTCTTCCCAACCCATTACCTTAATGTGTGGATCCCTACCTTCCTAGTGATGCTAGTATTTGTTCCAACGTTCAATGTTATGTTGAAAAGTTTGTAGCTTTCAAGGTGATCTTCACGTCTTCTTCCAAAATAGTGTTATGGTTGGAAGAATATCTAATCTATCTACTAAATGAAGAAGCACCATGATCCTTCACCTATGGCACCAATAGGTACACCCCAATAATCCTAAATTTTCCCTCCCCTCATTTTCAAGTATGTCAAATAGGGGTCGAGAGTCTCGACTCCAAACACTCACTAGAATTTACTGATACTAGAAATGGATGCACATTGGTATGTTTGGAGATGTCAAATTTTATCCTTATAACCACATTGAACATGTGATCCATTACAATAACAATGTTTTTTTCCAATAGCATATGAGTCTACATGTGTCCTTGTTGTGATATGTCTACTACCTACCATCCTCTCAAATTGGTAATTTCTACCTCTTCACTTAAATCTAGGAAATAAAACTACCAAAGGTAGGGCATATAATATTATCAGATAGTGCATGTACTATATTCTCACTAACGAAATACCTACATAAGAGGATTTGGGTGCATCTATATAGAATTTCATCATTAGTTTGGTATATCATGTGATGCGTCAACAAGAAGGTACTTCCTCAAATATGGACACCCCTGTCTCTTCTACCCATGCACACCTTTAAATATCCTTTGTCATGCATTGTAACTAAACCAGCATAGATCCATCTTAAACCCGTATCTATCAAGCACCGAGAGGGATCCAATTTCTTGAGGTGTATTTCTTTTTTTAAATTTAAACTCAAGAAATTTGATCTCTCTTGATTGATAGATCCGGGTTTAAGTTTTAAGTTTTTATTTTATAAACGAACATCTATTTTTTAATTACTTTTCATAATATTGTATTTTATGAACCAACATGGATTTTTCTTAAATACTTTCCATAATTTTTTATTTTATGAGCCGACATGAATTTTTTTAATTATTTTGTTAGTAACAAACGTTACAACATCTCCCCCATATTGGGTTGTAGAGCACCTCGTTTCTCTCAATGCAATCAACCATTAGTTCAGTGACCATTTAGTTACATACATAGTTTCTTGTGACCAAGTCTAAACTACATCTCCAACCATGGCATAACCAAATGTTACTATGAACCATATTCCAAATGTTACACCTAATATCTAGAAATATTTGATGAACTACAAAACCTGCACGTGTTTTAGTGAACTAATATCGCGCACGCAATTTGTGCTTCTAGTATCACACATGCAATTTGTAAGAGTTAAAATGGTGTGTGAAGAAGAATTTGAATTTAAACATAACACATGCATTTTATGTAACACTTAAACCTCTCCTACACACAAAACTACGTGTCACCTCTAATACTAAGTGTCTGTTATGGATTTAGCTTCGAAGTAAACACGCCTAGCATATGGAATTAGCTAAACCATGGCTAATGTGTTATTGTTTTCTCTTTTCTTAGTATGTATATGTTTCAAGGCCCACTACAGTATGTTACAGACAATCATGGAGGATGAAATTGCATACATAGATAGAACTCTTTCTGCAGATTGCAAATATGTAATTTTTAAGGAAGAAAATAATTTTTAATTTTTTTTATTCTTCTTGTGATGTAACTCCTTAACAGAAAAAACACCATGTTGTTGTTTCTTTGTAACTTTTTCTTTTCTCGACCATTTCATAAAAAAATTATATGTTGCACTACTAGACACATACCTCTACACACTATAAAAAAATCCAATACTCAATCATTACATTAAGACTTTTAAAAGCTGCACCAACACTTGGTGAATTGATTCTGAGGTCTCCTCACTAAGATAATTATAAAAAATTGTAAAACGTACTTTTTTTTTGGAAAAATAACACTACACCAGTACTACTTGTTATCTACATGTTTACAAGTTTTCGTATACTGATTCCATCATTTAGGTACTCAAAGGTTGCACCAACAAGAACATATACTTTATAATTTGCCAAAAATATAAAATGTCAATGCTATAAAAAAATCAAAATTAAGCTAGTCATAAAAAATTTCAATAAATAAAAGTTATATATTCAAAAAGGTGATTCAATTTCCTACATTTCATCCTTTTTACTGAAAGCAAGATTCATTTTGCAGGTGACTCAAAATAGCCATGAAAGATTATGGATGTTTGTTTTTTCAATTTTATATTGCATCTAACGCGCCAAAAGTGACCACCATTAGCTTGCACTCACCCATATATCGAATTTAATTATCGCATGAAATACTAATTTTCAATTGTTTTGTTCAATAAAGTAAAACAAAATGGAACCCATTCAACACATAAGACATGACGACAAGGAAGAAAATGGTTTATCACTAGTTTGTGAATACTTATGTTTTCAACTTTACTTAAGATTTCATTTTTGTTGTGATATTTATATTTAAATAATTAATTTACACTCATTCGTGGATGTTTTCTAATGGGTACTAACATACAAAAAAGGGTCATCCAAAGAATTGATCGACATTGGGTGAAGTATGGGTTGGGAGTATGGGTTGGGAGTATATGTTGACGTATCAAGGGTTAATTGAACAATTTGTAAGTAGTTATGTTGTTTAACTTCCCAAATTTTATAATTAATGGAACAACAAGAAACATTTATATTAATTATATCTATGCTTTGTCATGGCATATTAAACATGCAAGAAACAAAGTTTGGAGTGGAGCCAACGGAAGAGATTTTGAGAAACAACATGCAACATGGCTTCTAAAGAATGTGTATTGTTTATGAAACACTCGTTTCTATGGTACATTTTTTTTAATAATGTAATCATGTATATTTTTCTATATAAATGTAGATATACTTATTACACTTTATTTCTATGTTTGTATATGGAACATGAAGAGGAGGAACGTGAAAAAAAAAACGAGTAACAAAACATTAGGTTAAATAACTGAGGTACAATATCACCTACAAGTGATGAAGAAATGAGGCATGCACACAGCTCAAGCGATGACAACAGTTCAAGTGATGAATGACGATCCATGTAATTGAATGTTACTGCAAGCTGTATGTTTTGGAATATTTGTCTATGGAAATTAGGTATTTTTTCTAATGTACTCGATATATTGTCCCAATTGCATGAGGGCATGTTACCAATAAGTGTAACAATTAGGTATTGACATTTTGTTTAATGTATTGGACATGTTGTCCCAATTAGATGTCGATAGGTTACCAATAAGTGTAAACATTACATATTGTTTCCATTTGGATTATTGTGAACCTTTACATTGTCCCATTTTGTATGACGATGGGTCTCTTATTCATATATAATCAAATAACTTCCTGGTTTTATTGCATTATCCAATGTTATAAAATGTTGTGTTGTTGATTAATTAATATATAAATGATTTACATTGTTACAAATAACAAAGGTGTAATTCATTGGATGATGGATTAATGCAATATCATTAAATATCACAACACAATAATTAAAATATAAAAATCAATATTATTATATAAAATATTTGATTTTAAGATTATTTATTTATTTATTTTTAATTAATTAAAATATATACATGTCGATGCATTATATTCCTTTGAACTCACTGAGCTATGTGTGTCATAAAAATATAAATTAGTGCATTTTAATGAGTCATACAAATCGATGCCTATTAATTACATTACCACACTAATGCTAACAATTACGAAAAGCATCGTTTCTTTAAACAACATAACGTGCTAACAATCGTAAATTCATTCCCTAATACCCATAGCAAACAAGGTTCTAAGAATCCCAATTTGATGAAAAAAGACATGTAATGTTAATTCATGGGGTTTCTAATATTGTGCTAATATTATCGACTACT
The DNA here is from genome assembly GCA_027924585.1 of Larix kaempferi. Lineage (NCBI taxonomy): Eukaryota > Viridiplantae > Streptophyta > Pinopsida > Pinales > Pinaceae > Larix > Larix kaempferi. The sequence goes on along the minus strand of BSBM01000262.1, from coordinate 3,931,026 downwards.
AATTACATATTGTATATGGATTATCTAGTTTTTGTGAACAACCAACCACCTAGTCTTTTTGAATGACCGACTAACCGTATTTTGATTATATATTGTATCTTTATCAGCTTGTGTATTGTATATATGTTGCTTTTTGTTGTTAAATCTACATATAAAGTGATGGAACATTCTACTTGGCTTCTACAAGCATGCTCCTTACTTTTAAAAATCCCAATACAAACATATTATATTATGCTAATGTGTTTCGGGTATACAAACTATATAATATTTTTTTTTCATTTGATTATACATAAAGGATAGAGCATGCCCTATTGCAATGCGAAAGGGAAAAAGAGTATATGGGAGAAAGCAAATAAAGCACCAACCATATAGAGCCTGGCCTATTGCAACCCGAAAGGGAAAAAAAGTATATGAGAGAAAGCAAATAAAGCACCAACAATAGAAGACTAGAACATTGGTCAAATTCTAAGCATTTCATAAATGAGGGGAATGGGAGAAACGAAGAAAATCTAAAATGAAATATGATTCACAGGTATTTCAAAAGCCATCTATAATGAAATATGAATTACTAAGTATTTCAAAGGCCTTCATAATTAATTGCATTGTATTTCTACCTGCTCCACTTCTTTTACGCAAGACAACTTGATATGTGGATTTGTGTCCACTGTCTGCAAATCGAATTAAATTCTAGCAAATATCTAGAACAATGATCACGGATGAACGGGTGCCATCTATGCAAGGTTCTTTGTCAAACATATGTAAAAAAATTAAAACCTTTTCTTTAACTTGTAAAAACATTATTATGTTTGATGTTTAATCTTTTAATACTTAATTGTGATAATAACCTCATCGCATCGACCACCTAACAAAGGTATTTAAAAAAAAATTCTTAATATGAAAAAGTTTGGTTTTATTATTATTTTAGGGTATTAAATAAAAATTAAACCATGCGTTATTTTTTTTTCTCTTTTTTTTCCCGCAAAAAAAAGCATACTATTGTTATTCAATACTGAATCAAATAGTACATGATAAGATCGAAAAAAGATCAAAATTACCCTAGCCATCCAAAAAGCTCAGTATGAGCCAATGTTCAGATAATACCCCTATTACAAAAAGCATATTTTAACTACATCCCATAATTCAAACCAAAAGATGCTAATCCAAAAAATACATATTGCCAGAATCTATCAACTGATTTTCCAAATATTCATCCCACTACAAGTAGCCAACATCTCCATCCATTACACTAACAATCATCGAATCGAGATGAGAAGAAAAAAATTGGTGTCCCCTAGGCTCATTAATGTACTATCTTTTGGGGAAGTAATGGTTCTTAGGGTTACAATAGGGTCTTTTATTTCTTTATCTTTATCTATAGATCATACGAATAGTAATATTTGTTATAATTATACATTGTCCATGGACCATCTAATCTTTTTTGTTTATATGGATGTTAAATTGTTCTTTGGAAGATTTGATTTGAGCTAAGAACAAGAGTTGAACTTCTTCCTGGTTTGTTATTATCTTATTGCAACACTAAATATTTAAAAATTGTTATTGTCATATTTACTATGTTTCTAGGATTCTTATTAATAGCATTATTGAGTTTGACATTTACACGGTTGGATGGAGTGTATATGGTTGTGCATGGAACTTGGTTCTTTTAGAACATTTTCATTTAACATTAATAAAGGGGTTTGACTAACTTATTTTTCATGTCAAATATTGTATATGATTATCTTGTCAATGTTATTTATTACCATTCCATGACCTATGTACGCAAATTTGGTTCATCACCCAATGGTTAGGAACCGATCATTTAAAGTCCATCTTACTATTTAAAAAAAAAAACATGTAACTTCTTATGTTTCTTGATCTCCCATTTTTTTTTAAAGATTAAATCCTAGGTCAAAAACCAAATTTAGAGACTCCCCCCATAATATGGAAAAGGAACTTTAGATACTTTATGGTGTGGTTTTGGGGGTAACGGAATTTATGTCAAAAATGCATATAATTGATATAGCTCTCTTCCTTGAGGAATTATTATGTTAATAGCTCTTATAATGCCTATGGTCTCCATGTTAACAATCTGTATGGCCTTTTTGTTAATAAACTATAAAATATCCATAACTTTTACGCGCTTACATGTCAATAAGAGTCATATATAACTCCTATTGTCCTTATTCTAGTCCCTACACAAATAATCCATTTATCTCCTTTGAAATTATTTTTTCCCATGCTGATAATCCATATGATCCTCGTATTAATAACATTTAAAACTTGTATGCTCCTCGTGATATTAAAAAATGTAATTCATATGAGTTCTATAGTCCATGTGTTAATAACCCCATATCCTTTTATTAGTTCCTGCTTCGCAGGGATTATACTTCGCAGGGATTATAGCGATCGGTTGGTCGCCCCTTTTCCATTGACCAATTTTTGTGTTAATAACCCCATATCCTTTTATTAGTCCCTGCCAAGGATATTAGTCCCTGCTTCGCAGGGATTATACTTCGCAGGGATTATAGCGATCGGTTGGTCGCCCCTTTTCCATTGACCAATTTTTGTGTTAATAACCCCATATCCTTTTATTAGTCCCTGCTTGGCAAGGATTATAGCGATCGGTTGGTCACCCCTTTTCCATTGACCAAGTTTTGTTTCAATCTTTTTAATCTAAGTTACTTAAAAAAATTTAATTAGTTGGTATTAAAATGAATTTTTTAAAATTAAAAATATTTTTAAAATTTTTCCAAATTAGATAATCTATTTTAATCTATTTTTGTGATTGGTGTAATACATAGATTTGACTATTTTTATTGGTGTGCAAAATATTGGTGTAGTACATAGATTTGACTATTTTTATTGGTGTGCAAAATATTTATTAAATTATAAAATAATAAAAATTTAAAAAATAAAAGAAAATACAAAAGCTTGCCACGTAAACAAGTCTAAACCGTCATTCATTAATGAAATTATGTCACATTTAATTTGATGTCCTGTCAAGGATTTAATCTTGATCTGGATTTTGCAAATATGTTAGATAATACAATCTCGAGATCTTCGAGATATATACCCAAGTTCATTAAAATAAACTTAAAACTGCTATAGATTTGACTCATGTCCTGTCAAGGATTTAATCTTGATCTGGATTTTGCAAATATGTTAGATAAAACAATCTCGAGATCTTCGAGATATATATCCAAGTTCATTAAAATAAACTTAAAACTGCTATAAATTTGACTCTGGAAACTTCAGCATATATACCAGATGTAATAAAAATAAACTTAAAATTGCAATAAAGCTGACTCTCGAAACTTCTTCAATTCTCGATTTGTGCATTCATCCCCTCCCTGTCCATATATTCCATTGTTGGTACGAGACATTGCTTCCCTCAGGTGTGTGGCAGAAGTAAAGGTATGTATTACCAATAATCCTGCAACATTACGTATTTTTAAGAAAACTGAGACCTCCAAAGTGTTTTGCTCTGAGACGTCCTTGTCTATATTGCATTGTTGCTCTGAGACATTGTTTCCCTCAAGTGCGACACGTTGAAGTATGTGTTTTCAATATTCTTGCAACATTACTTTTTTTTTCTTTAAATTGAGAAAACTAGTTATTTTGTAGAAATTTAAAGAATTACAAAAAACTAATTATAACAGTACAGAATTCATAGCATTGCTTCAAGTATATCTTCAGCTTACATGCTTAAGCAGTTAATATTTAGGTTTTGTATCAGTGTTACAGCTAGCAATTTGCAATGCCTCATGCATGCTCTGCTTTGAAAGTGATTTGGCTAGAAGAGTCTCTCTTCGGGTGCCTAGATTAAGCGTATGACAGGTTTCATCTAACCTTCATATCAAGTATGGGCTCAAAGGACATGGTATGTATGCTTTCCATGGCAGAGTGCTTTCAAAGCAATGCAATTCCAAAGAAAGTTGTTTGATATGATGGAATACTATTAAATAACAACACTTCTATCAAACTACTGTCATTTCTATTTGTTCTCCTAAGAAAGTAAAATCTATAGGGATGAAGCTCCTAATTTACCTTGATATAAAGCCAACCTCCCTTTTTGTCAAATCTCCCATAATTGTGATATGTAAGAATTGCCTTTGCTGGTAACAGAAAACCATGAATGAATAGGGAGCCGAGAGCCTTGCAGAGAAAAAGAATGTTTTTACACGCAGGAAATCAGTTGGAGACCCAGATCGGGATCAAAAGCCCGTATATTTTATTGCAGATTTAGTACCTAGCCATGGAAGCAAAGGCATCTATAGCGCGCAGCACCCTTTCCTGTCCCAGGCGTATCCCTTCCAGTGAGAATTTAATATCCAAATCCAATGAGTGGACGATTATAGAAAGTTCACGACGACCTGCAGTTTAAGTTGCAGAGAAAGATCCAGTTCCATAGCGAGTGGTTTACCCATGAGTAGAGACAGAGCTAGTACAAGATGCTAATTACCCAGTAGCAAAGACGGATATAAATGCATAACCTCCTTATGAAGGGAAAGTTAACTGAGTAAACTGGGTTGAGTAAGAACCCGTTTATCTTTGCTGGTACAAGAAAAACTTGAGATGCTGTATATAATAGTTATATATCACCAATCTTGCTATCCACTACTATCGTATATGCTCTGCTATCCATCTCCATAGTAATAACACTAGAATAGTTCTTGGCAAGTTTTATATACAGGTTTCCTTTTTCATTTATTTATTTTCTCATACTTTACACATTGATGATGCTACCAGAGCTTTGTTGTCTTTCCACAATTCCATAGCTTTGAGGATCATTTGCAAGGCTAGAAGTGGATGCGCTTCATTGCAATTTGCGAAGTTGTAAGTATTGTGATAATCATTTGATAAACAGGTAAAATAGGTTATTGGTATAACCCGGTTTAAATAAAAAGGTAAAAATTAAAACATCAAAAGGATTAAATAAAAACGGTAAAGAAATGAGATATATGAGAAATCTTACCTGAGGAATTGATTATAGAAGTTTTGATGCAAGAAGAAAACCAAGTTTGCAAAGGCGATATAATTCTTTAATCAAATTTTCCAAGAAGTGATATTCAGCTGCAGTTTAGCTTCCAATTCTTCTGAATTTCATTCATGTTTGGGAATTGAAACCCTCAGGGGTGAGGAGATAGACAGGTTTCTCCACTTAGCTAACTGAATCTGAATTTGATCAGGCTAGGGATTTCAATTTATTATAGAACAGTTTTGCAATAACAACAAATAAGTAAGAATAATTCACACTCTGCATTCATAAGAAAAATAATGTACGTGGCAATTTGGTAAAAGTAAGTACATTCCATTAAATAAAGCTGTGAAGCTCCACTTTCCCCAAAATGCTGAAGCCATTTCCTTCGACGCGTCTCAATTGGTCAATTGCAGAGCAAGATTCATACTCTTTTTATTCATTGTAATTTTCCAGAATCGGCTAGGATGTGGGTGGATATCTCGTCGTGCAGCTGGTATTGAATCTGTGTGGGCTCCTGCTAAATAAAAAAATACAATTTTATGTGATGCTTGCCTTAACCTCTTAGTACCGAACAACACAACACATACAGAACAAATAGATTCAGGCAGACCATACAAGATACAGGAAGACCATGAAAGACTAATACATAATACACACCAAACTAGCGACATTCAATCTGTTGAATGCATAATTCCTCCAGAGATGCCAATGTTTCCAGCTCAGCCACAAGAGAGAGTGTGCCGAGCCGAGCCTTACACAGTCAAGTTAGCAGGGAACAAAGGATAATGGTAGAGTGGGTTTTGCAAGTCTGCAAGGACTTAGGAGAGACCGTTCGCTCGAAAAAAAAATGAAGGGTACAGCGCCCATGCCTAAAAGCAGGTTGAAAAAATAAAACTTAAAAAAATAAAGGAAAATTGGTAGAGTTTTCTAGAAGCAGCCGGTAACATCTTGTCATGCCATTTGTTTAGCATGCAGGTTCATAGATGGCTTCCGAGGAGGTATGTGAAAGTATGCAGGTGGCCTAATATTTGGAGCCTCTTAGGAAAACATGATACATAAAACTCCACGTGTGTAAGCTAGCACGAAACTCAAGGAAATTATATATATATTTAAAAACTCCGCCAAGAGATTAATAACTTTCAGAAATAGTATTTCTGATGCATTTCCTCATTCCAGCCGGTTTTGGTTCTTTTCGTTTTTTCTTCATAAAACACATTGTGGATGCTGGTCTCGGACTTGTCTATTGAGTTAAATTAGAAAGTAAATATAAGTCCAGTACATTTACTATGAAAGTGGTAATGTAAACTTTTCAATGAATTTACTTATGTAGAAAAAGAAAAATCTATTATGTTTTCATAGTTATGTTGTATCATATGGAGAGTATTCTACATATTCTTACTTACCTCTTTTATATCCAAGAATAATTATTATATTGCGTTATTTCAGTCTATTTTTTATGCAGTAAGACCTTCAAAGACCTTTTGATTTTTGTTTCTTTTGGGTTTATTATTATTATGGTTCAGTTTAGATAAAATGGCGTGAGTGTTCATCCAGTCAAGGTTCTGAAGATGTTATAAGTCTAATTTCAGTCAGAATTTCTGTGTCTGAAAAAAATATAAAAGCTGTAACAGATACATTAAAAAATTGCCTATTGAATTTTGATTTGTATAGCGTTTCTGAACTGGAACTATTCCCACTGAAAAGATTACTTAGTTTTATTAAGCAACTGCCTGTTATTGGCCTTTGTAAAATAAATGAGACACCGATTACCAGAACTGGAAGGGAGTTGTTTCCTGGTTTTTATGAGGCATGGTTCCAAGGTCCTGGCGTGTAATTTGTTAATATTATTCGTGGTTATCTGTATGTAACTGATTTCTATATGTGACTGACTGATTACCATGTACATATAGTTTTTAAAGAAAATATAATGAGTTGGAAATGACGTGTATTCTTATTTTTGTTTATTATGATTTGTCGTTATATTATCTCGCTATTTGTATGTCAGAATACTCGGAATTAGTTATTGTAATAAGGGAAAGATTTTGCGACTTGGAACAGAAAATTAGTTACTGTAATAAGGGAAAGATTTTGCTGATTGGAAACGAAAAATTATTGAGTTTGGATTATCATAGGTCAGGACTCGGAATTAGTTATTGTTATGAGGGGAAGATTTTGCTAGTTGGAACAGAAAATTAGTTAGCGAAAGATTTTGTTACTTGGAAAAGAAATAGGATTTTCTAAATACTTGATTATTAAAAATTAAAAATTATTGAGTTTGGATTATCATAGGTGTCATTAGATACCTCATCTTTCTGAACACGTGTCCTCCACCCCTTCTGGTTGTGGATGCGTATCTCTCCTTTTTTTTTTTCCATTGAGAAAGATTATTAGACATGCATAACTCCAACATTTAGAGCCCATTTTTGAACATAACATTGACCTCGAGGCTTTGAAAAAACGCATAGATGCAAAAATTCCATAGCCAACGTCTCCCTCAAGCACTAGTTCCTTCTTCGCATAAAAACCTTTGCAAATCCTAAATAGTTTGATACGTGGATATTTCTTGTAAAGTTGGACTAATTGCTATGTGAAGTTGGGTTTTATTAAATTGACAATGTTATAGCATGTTATTTTATAATGGAGACTAAATATTTTAAAATATGAAAGTAATATATTATCTAATATAAAGGTAAAATAGTATTTTTAAGATATTAAAAATACATAAATATTAAGGGTTTATATTTATATATTTAGGGAATTGAATAAAGTATTGGGGTTTGAATATGTTGATGTGTGAATATGATTATGTATGAAGTTAAATTAGTGTTTAAATAAGTATGATTTATGTTAAGGTTCATTTGATGTAATTTGGGTGGTTGGGATGAATGATTGTTATCCTCCCTATCCAGGTTCAATTCTTATTAAGATTAATTATGAGAATATATAATTAATAGAATTGTACTACTTTTAGTGTTAATTATTTCTTTTAATCTATTTACATTATGACTTTTTAATTCTCTAGAGTCATCTTTTTTAGTCTTCCTCATTGTCTCTTCAAATTTACATCTCAATATTTAGTCGTCTCCCTTGCTTGTGCATAGTTAAATTATGTATCTTTTGATGGTACTTTTATATTTGAAGCATGCAAAATGATGACCTAAATCCACCTCTACTTCAAAGAATTTCCATCTTGTTCACTAATATGTGGTTGAAAATGTGTCATATTTACATTCTATGGATTACATAAGTTGTTTAAATTGTTTGATGTTTTCCCATACCATGTGGTTTGATAAATACGTTCATGCTCTCCTTTCTACAACTTAGTATTTCTTCTTTCCAAGTCTCATTATGATTGTTTGTCTTTTTCTTTTATTTATTAATTTTTTCAATATATTTATTAATATTTTCAATACGCTCAATTCATTCCATTTAATTTTTCAAGTTATTGTCATTGATTAACATGGATAATGTTAAAATAAAAACCTCTTCATTAAAAATCAGTTGTTACAAAATCACAAAACCATTTATTATGAAACTCTATAAAAAACTATTATTAATTTTTAATTCTTTTTCCACCCTTTACATATAAATATATATAAGAAAAACAAAAAACGAAGGAACCATAAAGGAACAAACATAGAAAATCCAAAGATCTCTAATCCCAAGATCTCTTATGAACTAGAGCAAGATATGAATGCTCGAATATTATGGCTACATTAAATGATCAACATTAGTCAAAACATTTATATGATCAAAGAATGCATGAACAATGGGTGTAAAGTATTAAGAATTAGTGGTAGGTCTTAAGAATAACTAAGGGTTTCTACCAAGTAATGCATTGATTTCCATATGGTGTTTTTCATGAAATGAATTTGTATAAAGCGTTTTCACCATTTCATGTTAAATATATATATAGAAAATATATACTTTATTATACAAGTGACAATTATAGATATGAGGTGCACTTTTAAATTCTAATACATATCATATGGATTTTAGTGCCAGACTTCCATTAAAAACTCCTATTGTAATCAATTTGAGGTTGATTTGATGGTGAACATGTATATTGTGACCTCCTCCACCATGTCTTCTCACTATATGTTCCACACTAAATGCATGACTATGTTTTGTTAATTAATGAATAACATACGCATGAACCATAGTGAATGGATATTTCATTAGCTATTCACGGTCATTGGAGGTTTCTACTTGCTTTCCATGTTTTGTTTAAAGTAAACCCTCTAAAATAGGGAGAAAGGTTTTGAAAAAATATATGTAAATAATGGTTCACCATCACACCTTATACTTTTTTTCTTTCATATGGTGTATCTTACACCCCTCATATTACCTTACACACCTCATATTACCTTACCTCAATTGACCCCATTAAGTGGCCCTCTACATTCTATTCATCTTCACAACCTTCCTTGGATGGGATTGACAAACCCTGACATGGGAGCACAAGGTAAGAAGTCCAAATCCCCTTTAAGCATAATATTTATCAAATTTCATGCTTTCCTCCATCATTATTAGCTGATCGACCAACATTACATTTTATATAAAAAAAGAGGAATTGAAGGCAATCAAAGATCCACCTCAATTCAACCTCAGCTACTAACTTCTTACATGCCTATCTTTCTTTATGTGTATTGCTATCCTATTCTCATTTGATCTCATTCATACATCAATACTAGTTCCATCTTTAGCCTTGTTGTGGAGGGCTCCCTTATTCCCATTGTTGCTCGATTAAATCCAAATTTTGTTCCTTGTACTTATCATTCTTTATTGTTAGTTTTAGACGAAATATCATCTATTTTTTTTCCAAATGGATTTGATTCATGGATAACTCCATCTTAATTATATTTATTTTCCTTAATTGATTTGTTTGTGATATACTTTATTCTATTGCTATTTTTGACAAACAGGTAGAAAGTGTAAGTAAACTCATGGAAGGAGGATAAATTAAATAATCAAATATAATCAATAGATTCTTAATATCAACTCACATTAGAAAGAGTATTGCGTGAACCTATAAGAAATCGAGTTTGAAAGTGTAAAATCTACGTTGTGTACATACAACAATTGATCTTTATTTACCATAATAGATTACAAATATTGACGATGGAAAATATTATGTGTACTATATTTTTTTTCATGATTGTCAAATAATCTCATAAACACAACAGGTAATCCATTCCCTTTCTACCTCGTCAAACATGAGGATTTGATGTTTTGCTTAGAATTCCATCTGGTAAAAGACTAGAGTGAGAATTCTACCATGATTCAGTGTGGGAAGCAATATGAAGAAATATTTCAATCTATATATAAGCACTATATCAACCTCCACGAGAAGCACTATCTTGATTTTTTTTTGGGTAAGAAAGATTTTATATTATATAAAGAAAAGAGAAAATACATTCAAGAATAAGTAGGCCAAAGCACTGAGACTGTTTTGCATGACAAGGCTCACTGGCCTAACAAAAGGGAGACACTGAAAGTCTATTCTACTCATAATGACCAAAACTTCAACTTAACTTTTCTGCATGACCAGGCTTGCAGGCCTGACTGAAAGACTACTCCAACCATGTAATAATCAATATTTCAACTTGACGACCATTGAAAACAAAGAATCAAAATTCACTACATTGTTGCAGCCTAAATAGGAAGCTAACTGTACCCGAAACATAACAGAACCAACTACAGCCTCACGGCTTATACCCAAGATTCGTGACAGCCCCTCCCACCAACTACAATAAGATGTAAGGGAAATCCGAGAAATGACCCGGAGGAGGAGCATTAGGAGTTGGCGCTGGCGCTGGAGGAGACCGAAGTTCCATGGACTGTAGAAGGAAGTACAACTTCTGATTCATTTCTTTGGTTTCCTCGAGAATGCTCTGCTCCTAGTCCATCTACGCGCTCTTGTTCTTTTGCTCCAACCTATTCCAGAGAGCATACCCGACAAGGTTCTTCATCACCCAATAGAGTGCTACGGTACGCTCATACATACTAAACCGACCAACCGTATTCCTTGGGTCCATGACCCAGTTTTCGATCTTCCTGCTTTCCTCATGCAGGGTCTCCTTACCCAAATTCTACCACAATTGCTGCTCAACTCCCTAAATTTATTGTTGGATGGCCGAAGGCAAGTCCAGTGCAAAGATCTTGGACTCCCAACGAGATCGCTGTTGGGCACGGGAAAATTTCCCACTTAAATCCCCTGGAGTATCTTCTCTGTTACGACATTGGCATCAGCCAGTAGTGGCCTTTCGCCCTTCCTCATTACTGTGATATCCCATAATGCCCGCACTCTTTCTTTTACCTTTCTCCATTAGCAGCAAAGCACTCGTATAATGCATGCAGTGCATACTCTGGATAATACATTCATAGCCACCATCCTGCCAATCTTTATAAGGAAGTTTGCCAGCCCAGATAATTATTAGCCAGGTACCATCCATTGAAAGAAAATCGTACTGCGAATGGTTTTGGAAATGTCTCCCACACGCACAGGCAGATCTCCTTCTTTCCACATATATGGTCGAAGTACTAACCCTAATCCTGGATAAGACTGAATCCCTCGAAGGCAATGAAGATACCTCCCTCATAAATTCTCGCTTGGGAGGGCAGAGTAAAATAGAAGAGACAAGCCTTCACATGTCACGGATAGACTCAGATTGACGTCGCCTCTCCTGTTCAGCATGATGACACATGATGTCTTGGGATAGAGTATCCCTACATTTGTCCCTCGCTGTCGTATCATGCAGGCTCTCCCACGAGTGAGCACAGATGGCCATGTGTTTATCACTCCCTAGGTTAGCAAGCATTTCCGCTAATTTGTTCCCATTCCTTTTCACATTTGTAAAGGTTAGAGCTAGTCCAGGGTTAAAAATAATCGCCAAATTTTTGAGTCCCCCCTCTAGCTGCAAGGAGGATGCCACTTTGGAGCTTGGTTTGCCATGGTGGATTTCAGAAGCCATGTGGAGGATAACCTTTGAGTTTCCTTCAACAATCAGAGGGGTCCAATTATGAGAGCTCACCAACTGGACGCCCTGGAGAAGCCCCTCCAATTAACCGACATTATTCAACTCAATCCTGAGATATCCAATTTTGAAACTGAGCATAACTCCCGCATCGTTTCTGATTACACAACCATATCCCGATGGGCCTGGATTTCCTTTCGAGGCTCCGTCGAAATTTAGTTTGAAGAAGATAGTCTGGGAGGGAGACCAGAGTTGAGGGCTAGAACAGTCCAGAGGCGTGTTTTTTTGTTTTCCAAAATAGGGAACCGCACCAGAAATGCCCAGGATCACAAGATTAAATACTCTGCCTCATTGGTATCCCAGTCGATATTATCCCAAGATTTTAATTTCACGGTTTCAATCATCTTATTTTGGATGGAATTCCACACTCTTTCCTCAGAGTTAGATTTATCTCTGAAGATTTTGGAGTTTCGCTCCTTCCATACTTCCCACATTAGAAAATATGGGAATATTTTCCAGAGACGGTTAACCACGGGATTTTGGAATGGAGCCTTGGTCCATTCACAGATTGTTTGGACTAGATTGTTGCGGTTCCTATCAGACCTTCTGAAAATCATTGTCCCACGATCCCACAAGTGCGAAGTGAAAGGGCACGAGTCCAAAATATGGTGCATGGTTTCCTCTTCCATATTGCACATGACACACTGGTAAGGGCATCTCAATCCTCTCTTCTGAAAATTGTCTCTAGTTAAAATGCATCGTTTAGTGACCAACCAGATGAATATTGATACTTTAGGCCACAAGTTGGCATCCCACAGTTTTTTCCATTTCAGAGCCGGGGCTCAATTATTGAAACCCATCCATATGTTGTAGGCTTCTTTGATAGAAAAGTTTCCCTTAGGTTTGAGGCCCCCATCGGAGTTTATCCTCCCATGTGTGAACTTTGATTCTACGGTTATTCAAAACTTCATCCATCATGTTTATTTCCTCTTCAGGGCTGAATTGTTCCAACCAGTCGCGTGCCGCCCAAACCCTAAATTCTTGTTCTGGGGTGGTTGCTTCCTAGAGATCCTGGACCAAAACTTTGTTATTATTGATACACCCTTGAATGAAAAGGGGAGCTTCAACACTGCTAGCAATAGGGGGTAATTGTTGTTAGGATTCTTCCCAAGCGTTAGCTCTTCGACCATTTCTGATTTCCCATAAACTGTTATCCTGAACAAGGTTCCTTCCTTGAATGGCCGTCTTCCAAATATGGGATCCTGGAACATTTTCAGAGAAACATATCAGGTTACCCATCTCCCATTCATCAGCATATTTGGAATGCCAGAGTTTAGCCCAAGGTTCTTGGCTATGAGTGATCCATCACAACCAGATTTTAGCCCCAATGACATAATTGAATTTTTCAGGGTCACGAAGATTAAGACCGCCATGCCCCTTGGGAGAGGAAATCGTTTCCCATTTGACCAGGGCCCATTTTCGATGTCCCCCCTGGCCGCTCCATATAAAATTGTGCTGAATGTTTCTTATTTCCCTTAGAACATCTTTGGGTTCCGCCATGGCCGAAGACAGATACACATGCATAGCTTGCATAACTGCTTTAACCAGAACCAGGCGACTTGCAAAATTCAAGGGTCGAAGAGTCCAGTTGGATAATTTTTTCCTCATTTTATCTAGCATATCATTCCATGATCCCTGACAAGCCATGGAGTCGACCAAGGGGTCACCCAAGTATTTGGACAGAAGGGAGCTCTCTTAGAAACCCAAAATTCAACAAATGTTTCTTCTAGTGATATTAGGGGTGTTGAAAAAAAAGACCTGATATTTTTGTTCATTAAACTCTAGACTAGAAGCTTTACCAAAGTTTGTGAGGCAGTGACGAATTTTCCTGGCCTCTTGAACAGAAGGGTGACCCATCATCATAGTATCATCCACAAACTATTGATGTGTGTGACGATCCGCTCTAGGGTGAATAATGAGCCATTGCAAATCATGATTGCCTTGCATGGCCTTTATTTTTCTTCCTAACCCTTCATCCATAATAATGAAGAGGAAGGGAGATAGAGGGTCCCCTTGTCGAATACCCCTAGACGGTTTGAGTAAGCCAGTGGGAACACCATTCAACAAAATGGAAGAGAAGGAGATTGAGATAAGTTTCATGATCCATCTAATCTAGTCATCCGAGAAGCCAAAAGCATGCAGCATGGCCCTCATGAATTTCCAGTTCAGCTTGTCATAGGATTTAGCAATATTGAGTTTCAACATCATTCCCGGGATTTTTTCTTTTTTGAGGGAGTGGAGTACCTCGTGAACAAGGATAATGCCATCCATGATTTTCCTGCCTTCCATAAACCTAGACTGCTTTGGGGAGATGAGAGAGGGGAGAATAGGTTTAAGGAGATTAGCAATCACCTTTGTTACAATTTTATAAATAACATTGCAGAGATCAATAGGGAGAAACTTATCAGGGGATTCCTCCCCCTCACTCTTAAGGAGAAGGTCTAAGAAGGTGGTGTTGAAAGCAGGAAGGATTTTCTTGGAGCATCTGGATGATTCCACAATTTTCCAAACTTCCACCATGATGAGATCCCATAAATAGTGAAAGAATTGGTGGTGAAGCCATCAGGTCTAGAGGCTTTCCCATCCGCCATTTGCTGCATTGCTTCATCCACTTAGGGCATTGTGATTGGCTTCATTAGGAGATCATTTTGCTCTTGCGTGACTAGAGCAGGAATATTTTGGGTAATCAACTCAATGTTTCTACTTCTATCAATAGTTGTTTCAGTCATTATGTATTGAAAGAAATTGTTGATTTCCCCCGCCATCTCCTCTCTTGTCTCTAACCTTTCTCCCTCCCTGTTTTTTAGCTTTAGGATCCTATTCTGCATTCGATTCTGAATGACCGATCTATGGAATAATTTAGTGTTCCTTTCACCATCTTGAAGACAATTGACTCTATCCTTTTGATGCCACAGGATTTACTCCTGACGCTCCCTTTCCAGCAATTTGTTATAAACATTAGCTTCCTCATTTTGCAGCTCGGAGGTGTATCCTAAGTACATGCCCCTTTTTTGGACTTCCTCCATCCTGGATTCTAGGGCTCTTTGTTCCTCAATGATATTCCCAACCTCTTTGTTGTTCCACTTCTTTATTTTCTCCTTGAGAACCTTCAGTTTCTGTTGGAACTTGTACATACTCTGGCCCTCTCCCGAGCTAAGATCATCCCACCATTGAGTTACCTTCCCTTTGAAATTAGGATGGCATAACCTGAATTGTTCAAAGCATAAAGGTTTTTTAAATTGAGATCCCATCCCACTCCACCACAATTCCACTAATCAATGATCTGTCCCAGTCGCCGGGAGAATAGAGGTTGCGATTTCACTTCCTGATTCCATGACTGATTTGGAAACTAGGAAATGATCCATTTCGTGAAGCAATATGGCGGCATCCTTTGCGTTTAGTTCATAATGAATGTCATGAACTTGATTTATTTGCATGTGACATCTACGATGAAAGTGGTAATGTAAACTTTTTAATAATTTACTTATGTAAGAAAAATAAAATCTATTATGTTTTCATAGTTAAGTTGTATAATATGGAGAGTACTCCACATATTCTTACTTACTTTTTGTATATCCAAAAAGGATTATTGTATCACGTTTAGTTCAAAATGAATGTCATGAACTTGATTTATTTACATGTGACATCTACGATGAAAGTGGTATTGTAAACATCTAAATGGATTTACTTCAAATGTTACTGAAATATATACTAATTTTACTACCCGCACTTCAAATGTTACTAAAATATATACTAATTTTACTACTCGCATTAAGTCTTTAAGTTTGGTCTTGGTCTCTCCTTAATTGATGAATCAATTAAAAAACTATCCGAGTATGGTACAGAAATCCGGTATATTCCTAATAGAATGTAAACTACCCGGTGCTGCACAAAGGTCTAGATTCAGTATTGAGCTCAAGAGTGAGGAATTTAATTCTCGACCAAAGGAGAGTAGACGTATACCCCCAAAAATAAAATTAAAGAAACTGTTAATGGTTTTTTCTTGCCTAATAAGAGAATTACTGTACTATCCACGATATGGGTTAGGGTAGGTCTTGTTCCTGTGTATTCAAAACATTTAGTCTCCCAATTAACCCCTATAGAAATTAAATTAAATTGTCGATCCCTATAGAAATTAAATTAAATTGTGGATCCAGTAAACTTTGTTGTTGAGTGAAAATTCAACTTTGTAATATAGTTTTCACCTTCATCCCTGCACACAAAACATCCATTAAAAAAAGTAAATAAAAGATTTCTTAAAAGAATAAAAACAAAGAGATCAAGAAGAAAGTGTGAAGGTCTCCCTATTCTTCAAATTAGTATCTTTCTTCTGCCATAAATTCATGTTGCGTCCTTTGTTATCTGCTTCTTTATCTATGGACCAATAGATTAATCTACAACTGGTATCTAATTTTTTATGGATTGGCTTTGCTATTTATGAATTGGTGGAGATGCAATCTAGGAGACAATGATGGACAAAACAAACAAATTCGTTGTCAATTCAGTGGGATCTCCTTCTACTAATTCGGTGGCAAGCAATTCCTTCCCACAATCTTGGTGAAAGTGTGGCCTTTTCTTAAAAGATTGTTTTCCCTCTCTTTAATGCTATGAAATAAATATCGCAACTAAAACGAACTTTGCTAGCACCCAAACTATGTAATTTTATGGTGAATAATAAACCATAACATGTTCTTCATAGGCTGACGGTCATCGTGTCTTGGTGAGATTCTATCTGAGTTGTGATGAGATATTCATTCTCAAAATTCTCAAGCATAATAATTTCATCATCTATATTGAATTGGTTGCATGGATGTAATAGCTTTCTTTAAGCAGATCCGTAACATAATTACCTCTCATAATTTTCCTTTGAAGAACTAAAATAATATTTCCCACCTCCCGGTGGTAGTGATTTATCTTTAATGAGATGGTGTGAACCTTAATAGTTTGATCTTTGTAACAAGTTGGGATCTCCTCCTTGCTTTTTTATTACTGAAACCCAATTATAAATAATATTAATTAAGACAATTTTAAAGATGAGACCTCCTTTTTCTGGATTATGTAATCAACTCAGGGATGGATTAAGTTGACATTATGCTCACAATGGTGTCATGCATTATAAAACTTTATCAAATACCACCATTCAAATCCTTCCCAATGATAATCATTAATCCACAAATTAATAATCACTTTGGAAATAATAAAAATAAAAACTTTCTTTAAATAAATGCATATTCCATTCTATTTTTAATATGTAAGCAACCCACCTCCTTGTATGAGATGGAGTTCACTTCAATAATGCCGATGGTGTAACAATCTCAAAACTACTTCCATACTTCCAAAATTGGTTTCAATTATTCCTTTTAATGAATTTCATCACATTCTTTTGACATGTTAAAAAGGAAGAAGTGTGATTTAACTTCCATACATTTGGTCATTGACATTTAATCTTATCATATTTACACAAATCGGTTTAACTTAACTTATGCAAAGTACTATTCAAAAATTTGTTTCAATTATTCCCTTTAATGAATTTCATCTCATTCTTTTTTACGTGTCAAAAGGAAAAAGTGTGATTTAGCTTCTTATAAGATCCCTTATATGCAATATGAGGAAAGAAAATACAATTCATCAATCTCAAAAATAAAATAAGCCTTATAAAATTTACTCAAATCCATTTAACTTGTGCAAAGTAATACAAAATGAAAATTATGCAATTCTTGTGGCTCAAATCTATGTCATTATCCAATAATAATTATGTATGCACGAGCTACATAATACGTAATAAGTATATTATTTCAAAAAGAAAAACTCAATTATAGATTATAAAATAATATTTAAGCTATATTATTACTATTAGTTTGGATCATTTTATTCATCTCTATAATGAGTGCAACATGATCTAATTTTTTAAGCACTTGCACTCATTGTTCAAAATGGATGATGAAAACAAATGACTCACAAAATGGATTGGTGAATAGGTTTTCACAAAAAATGAAACAATTAGTTTATTCAATTATGAGAATCATGTAAGATTGGTTGACTAGATTACAAAAGAAATCAACACTGATTACCCACAAAAAAATACTTTCAACTTTCTTGAAAAATGGAAGCAAAGAAGCTTCCCATCATCCTGAAGTGTATTTTAACAATTTAGATAACCAGATAAAATCCTCTCAAATCAACACCTTATGCTACCTGCATATAATTTGAAGTCTAGGAAATCCATAGCATACATACTCAAATGGGCGGCCTCATTATTGCCTTGGAATACTAGCACCAAGACGATTTATTGCATTCAAGTGGTGGAAACAATAGGGTAACAAAGGATGACACCTCCAATGCCCCCTCAAGTCACATTATGAAAAGGATTTCTTTGTCTAATAGAAATGGCTTATATGCTATTGGTGCTATAATTTTCTTCCCTTCCAAAACTGGCTCATCCAAAGAAGGTAGATTATCATGCCATATGAATAATTTGGTTTTCATGCTCACACTTTCTAAGCATCTAATCAAGAGCATCAATCTCTTGCTTGAAAATCTGCTCTGGCATTTATTGTTGTGGCCACATCTGCGGCAACATATAAGCAATAGGAAGATGATGTTGTTGAGCATACATTGCATGATCCACTGGCTTGCCAACGGTCATTTCAAGAGGCGCAACCTGTGCTGGATGTTGCCGAGGAACATAATAATATGGTATAGCTTAAGCTGGAGTTCCAACAGGCACGGGAGCTCTAGGAATGACAAGAAACTCCTCCTTCAACTCATCTCTTGGCACAATATCCACAAGGAAATCAAAGATATATGTTCTAGTTATGGTAGCTGCAATGTCATTCTTCTGTAAAATGTGTTGCTTATTTTCTTCTATATGAATCCATGAGCGTAGGGTAAGCTCCAAAATGAACATTTCACAAGCTTTTAAAAAAATCACAGGCTCCTTAGCTGAAATCATCCTCACATCTTCATATGTCTTCATATTTTTCTCGATTTTAGCCAATGGCAAGCTATGATTCATGAAAATTTGATAAGAATATTGAGCGTGAGACCGTGGAGGGTAATTCATGCTTGAGGCCACCTCTAGAGTAACTCATGCATGATACCACCTGTCATGCATGAGAGGAGGTGTGAAAACTTAGAGGGAGATGAGACCACACGTTGAGAGAATAGTTCTAGTGACCAGGTCGAGTCATGCCATGCATAGCTCATGCATGGACATGGTCACGTTCTCGTGCAGGTCGTTGCGGTGGTAAGTTAAATTTTAAATTTTTAGTGATATCCAAACATTTGTCGATAAAGCAAAGCATGTCTAGTATATATCATATAAATAATAATTTTAATATAATTATAAGTTATTTAAATTTAAGCCACTGGTGTAATGGGAACACTGCCGATCTTTCAGCTCCAGTTTTCAAGCTTCTCAAAGTTGGTATTACAACAGAAGGCCTTGGCCCACGAGCCCTGCTACACCTTTCTCAGGCTGTTAAAAGCCGGGCAATCACAAAAAGAAAAAAAATAGTCGATCAAGTAGATGTAGATCAAATCTCCGCAACAACCTTTTATGAGTGATGAAAAGAAGGACTTCATGGGTACAAGCATAGGAGAGCCATCATTTGAGCCAGATCGATACCCATAGTAAGGAGGGAAATACATACTTGCTATTATACTCAGCTTTCTTCGCGATTCCATGATGCAGTATTATTGATCCCGTGATTTTATTCTTCCTATATGAAGTGTTCTCGATTTCACGATGCAGTATCGACTATCGACAATGCTAATACCAAGAACTCATTGTGATGCACACTTTACTCATGATGCAAGAATCTCTATCCTATAAACAAGATGTAATGATTCCTAGATGCAGTGTTCTTGTTCTATGATGTGATTCCATGTTGTAATATTTATACTATATAAGAAATCATAGCAAGTTAGAGAGAATGAAACCAGGTGAATCATGTCAAATCTACCTTCTTTTGCTTCCTGATTCATACTAAGAATTAGGCATGTCGATTTCAAAAAAGATTTATAGTCTTATCAAATTTTTGTAGGTTCTAGGAAATCACTCTCGTAGAATTAGGTTTTGGGCAATCACTCCCGTAGAATTATATAGGTGATAAAGGAGTAAATTCTAATAGTGTAATGTCCTGATGTTTCTAGCTTCTGAACAGAGACAAAAGAGAGGTGGGATAAATCCTATATGAAGATATTCATTCATATAACTAATAGAGATGAATCTAACAAATATATGTGCTTATGTTCCTAATGGTTCTTTAAAACCAATGAGTAGATTCCCTGATGCACTCTTCATTATGTAGCTTCCTTCTTCGTAATATAAATAATAGATGTGCGAGCCTTCTTAGATAAATAATGTATGTTGTAATCCCACCAATTATTCCTTCTTAAAGATTGTTAGCATATCAATAATAGAGGGGATAATTCACCTGATGTTGTTTCTACCACTTATCAGATGAACAAAAAATTCAAGAGGCAAGAAAAGGGTAAAATTCTTGGTCATACACAACCTAGCAGGGTCCCGCTTCACAGTGGATTTGTTGGAGCAGTTTAGAAGGACGATTGTGTTGTCCGACGAAGTTGGAAAGATCGAATCCGTGTTAGTGAAATAATATTGCGGAAGTTTTTATGGGATGGGTTTTAGTGAAGAACATGAAGAATTTGCGGAATCCCTAATGGTGGTAATCTTTGAAGCAAGCAAGGTGTTGAATCTCTTAGGATGAAAAATATTATTCACAACAAACAAGTTAAATCAAACGATGATCTCACATTAGTTAAAAAAATTAGAATTACAATGTTCCAATTGAGAAAATGAGCTTCAACTATTGTTATCTTTGTTGGCTAACCTATCCTAGGATGCAATGACATACTTAAATACAAAGTTAGTTCGGGATTCCTTGGAATAAATCCCAAGGATGTCTTTCTTCAATGAAATTCCTAATTATCATATATATGTTTTTGACCATTATAAATGCTTTGAGAAGTGGCCAATTTATTTGAGTTTTGTACTCCTCTACTTGTTGTCATGGTTACCTTCAACTACATCAACATGCTTATTGTGCCATGTTGTGAGAGGCATGCTCTCAAGCCTTTTGATTTTGGACTGAAGGATTTTGGAACAAATCTATGACATATATTTTGCAACATCAATTCATTTCAATTCTCAAAAGTATTTGTGAATTCTACAACACATTTATCTTTAAACTTTCCCCCTTTTCCCTGTAAAATTGTGGTCTCTATCAATGGAATCATCCGCTTGAGTCTCAAGTCGCATCTCAAGCTTCATAAAACGACATTATGTTTAAATTTTCGAATTATCAATGGAAGCATCCCTTGATTCTCGAGTGGCATCTCAAGCTTCATAAAGCAACATTTGTTTAAATTCTTGAATCACTATTGCCTAAGTTGATGTAAAAAATTGAGGGACTAGGTAATGGCATAAAGACAAATCTTGTCAATATGGTAGATGTGGTTAAAGTTTTTGCTAGACCTTCTCCTTATACAACAAAGCATTTTGGTTTTGCATCTTTATGATTATGACATGTGCTTGCTTCTTTACTCTTTTAATATTCCGCATAAACCATATCTCAATCATAAACATAATTTTAAAGCAGGGACTAGCTGCTTTGCAACTATTTCTCTTGTTTCACTTTCTATCTCAATGATCCTTAGCCTTTTATTTTACTTTCTATCTCAAAGATCCTTAGCCTTTTATTTTACTTTCTATCTCAATGATCCTTAGCCTTTTATTTTACTTTTTATCTCAATGATCCTTAGACTCATGAAGCGAGTACATTTACGTGTTCAAAACAAACTCTACAACAAAACAAATTTGTCGAGTGTCTAGTAAACTACAATTCCAATTATGCAACATAGTGTTATCAAAAGCCATTTACTCAAAACTATAAAAATATAAACTCAAGCACAAGTCATGTGTAACAATTATGGATCTATGGTAATAAATTTGTAATCCAAAGCATTAAAAATGGTTAAAAGAGATATGAAACTCCAATATTTGAGGGGGAGGCTTGTTAATTTGACCAAATTTAATGATTCCAAATCCAGGTCAAAACTCAATACTCGTGAATTTTCAAAAAAGGCTCACTTTATCCATGAACCAAGGACACTTATTGAGAAGTTAAAAAATACATAGGGCTCTAATATTTGAGAGGAAAGCTTATTAAAATTTTACCCAAATTAAGGTCTTTATAAATGAATCTAAATCCAGGTCAAAACTCAACACTCATGGATTTCTTAAAAAGAGGCTCACTTTATCCATGAACCAAGGACACTTATTGAAAACTTGTTTTCAATTTCTTTTCAATTGAAACACTAGGATAAAGAACCTCATTGCACACCATTGAAAGAATAACACATCTTTAAAAAAAAACTTCAAAATCCATAATCGGAGTTTTTTCTATAAGACATTAAAGCTTGATCCATGCAAGTTCATAAAGCACCATCTATGACATCCCTATTGTGCAAAGTTCTCAAATTCACCCAATCTTGAATCTAGGGATGATGTACACAAGCTATTCCAAATGATTCCAAATGTTTTCGAATGGTGAAAGGAGGGACTTGGGAGGGAATTGAAACTTTAATACAATAATTAGACACCCTAACATCTGCTATAACCATCCATGGTCTGCAATTTACAAGGAGAGAATATTTGGGACAAAACTAGTCAATTGGATTGGTGGAAATCCCCCTAGGTCATCCATTGTTTTCCCTTCCAAACACTGTACGGACTTACCTAATATTCTATCTGAGACTTGTCTCTGTTATAGGACATCAAGGAAAACATGTGTGCAGCATCATATCATTTTTTAGGGTCAAATAGGTCTCCCAAAGGACAGTAGCTTCTAGAGTATATAATTTGGGTGAAAATGGTTGACAAGGGGACTTGAATTTATGTCACAAACTATAGTGAGACTTTAGGGGTATGCATACATTATTTAGGACATAAATTTAACTCCATATGAAGCTCATAACATATACAAAAATCTCAGAAATATCTGATATCAAATAGGTACAATATCATCCCAAAATCACCATGAAAATACTATGAGGGAAATGGCTCGAATCTCAGTTTTAATTGGAAATATTACATGAAGTACTTGGTATTTCGAGCTGTGGCTCTCATGATATATCTATTACAGAGTTATGAAACAACTAACATTTCCATAAGTTTGAAATAGAAATCATCCATTAAATAGATGCAACAAGAAGTGCACCATCACACTTTTACATGACATTGAGAGAAAGATAGTAGAATGAGAATAGAGAAGAATGAGAGAATATGAACTAGAACTCAGATGGGGTTTGAACCTGCATCAAAACATCTCCATGAAGCTCTGTTGAGAGGTCTGAATGTCCTCTTCATCAACCAACTTGGATGGGAATCTTGCACCCTCGAAATTGGTTCTAAGACAGGGAGGATGAACATCCACCGTGCAAAGACAAGCTGAGCTCTCCAAATGTGCCAAATGAGAAATGATCAAAAGTTGTTCTCCTTATTCCTCCTCACCTTTTATTAACCTTCAATGGCCTCCGTAGCTCGAACTCCATCCAATATTCTCCTCCCAACTTGAGTTAGGGAAAGATTCTCATGAATGACATTTGTCCCACACTTCCTAGCCTTCCTCTTCCATCAATTCGAATGGGGGAATATTGGCTGCCATAAATCCCCTTGTGCACCCTCTTGGAGGATATTTTTAGCCTTGACATGTCATATGTCAGCAATCAGGTCTTAACTTGTCATAGGTGTCATAGAAACTTCATCATTGTTGTCATAGAGATTAGGGAATCTAGCTCCAAGTGTCACAATTCTTCCATGATGCCTCTTCCTCTTCCATGGGAGTTACTCTTCCACTCCAATTCGACCTTCATAGATTCATGCCATGAATAATGCCTCTCCAACTCCTCCAAGAACGTTATACTCCACCTTGGATTCGAATGGGTGAGAGAAGAATGCCATGTGGAATGGAGAATCTATCCTTGTGTGGGTCACACACCACCTATGCACCCTCATGACCAAATGCCACCTTATTTATCCATTATTATTATTTGTTTAGCCCCTTTAATGTGTATTTTTCAATGTAAGGTTCATTTGGGGTCTTATAGATCCCTTATTCCAAGTCTAAATGTTTCCCCCCCAACCTAGGGAACTAGTAGATTGGTGGAGATTTTTCCTTCATGAAATTTATTTGGATGGGGACATTACAGTCCTCCCCACCCAAGATTACTTGTCCCCAAGCAATTCCAAATTGGGATGCTGCAAAAACATTTCCTATTCCCACGTGGCAGCCTCACTTGGAAAATATTTCCATTGTACCAAATATTCTCTTATGGTTCTGCTCCTCGATTTCCTTTCCCTTGTTTTCAGAATTTTTTTTCGGAATGAGTATGGGTTGTCCTTCATCATCTAATGGAGGGAGTTTTTCTGAAATATAAATTTGCTGTCCAATCGCCTTCTTGAGGCATGAAACATGAAACACATTATGGATTTTGCTGCCTTCTAGAAGCTACTTCATAAAATACCTCACCAACCTTTCAAATTATCTTATAAGGACCATAAAATATTGGTTTAAGCTTTTCTGGTCCTCCTCCTTTTAAGGTGGTTTGTTTATATGGTTTCAGCCTCAAATAAACCAAATCATTCACTTGAAAAGTTCTTTCTTTCCTATGTTGATCCACATATTGTTTTTGTTGATTTTGGGCAACCTGTAAATTGTCTTTTAAGAGCTTCAAAATCGCTTGAATTTACTCAATCCAATCCTTAGATTTTGGGGCTCTACTATCACCAAAAATGTGATCAACAAAGTTGAGTGCTTCATAACCATAAATTTCTTTGAAGGGAGACATGCCAATGGGCATATGAAAGGTAGTATTGTAGAAAAACTCACCCAAATGTAGCCATTTAAACCATGCTTTTTGTCGCCCACCAACATAGTTTCTCAAGTATACCTCCAACCATTGGTTCACCCTTTCTATTTGGCCATCATTTTGAGGATGATAGCTTGTTCTAGGATTCAATTGTGTTCCCACCAACTTGAAGAGTTCTTGACAAAAATCACTCATAAATCTGTTATCCCTGTCACTCACAATATTATTGGGAAGTTCATGCAATCTGAAAACATCTCTAAAGAATAGCTCAGCTACTTGTGCAGCAGTAAAAGATGAGTCAATAGCAAAGAAATGAGCAAATTTGGTGAGTTTATCCACCACAACATAAATACAATCCTTACCAAGATCCTTGGGCAAACCTGTGATGAAATCCATGGAGATGCTTTCCCACTTTTGTTCTGGAATAGGCAATGGTTGTAAGAGACCAGTAGGATGGGTGTGCTCAACTTTGTTTTGCTAACATATCTTGCATTCATTCACATACTCTAAAACATGTTCCTTCAAACCTTTCTAAGAGAACCTTTGCCTTAGATGCCTATGTGTTTTAAAGAAACCAAGATGGCCTGCTAAAGGAGAATCATGAGCTGCATTCAAGATTTTTTGCTTTAAATTTGAACCATGAACTAAGGATATTTGGTCTTTATAGTAGATTAGGCTATTCAATATCTTATACCTATCATCTCCCTTGGCCCCATCTAAAAATTCACAAGAAAATCTATCTTTGGCATACTCTACTATTAGCACATCTTTCCAATCTTTTGAAATATCCATAAGGGAAAATGAGGGTCTCCTAGACAATCCATCTGCTACAATATTATTCTTCCTTTTTACATATTCAATGTCAAAATCAAAATCTTGAATCTTACTCACCCATTTTTGTTTCCTTTCATTGAGATCTTTTTGTAAGGAAATGCTTTAAACTATTATGATCAGTCTTGACCACAAATTTGTTCCCCACCAGATATTGTCTAAACTTGGCCAAGGCATGCATAATGGCTAACATTTCCTTGTCATATATGGAGCATAGCCTCTCATGTGGCTTCAATTTTCTGCTCTCAAAAGCTATGGGATGTTGATTTTGCTTTAGTACTACCCTTATGCCTTCCCCTTATGCATCACATTCCAAAACAAATGGTTTAGAAAAATCTGGTAAAGCAAGCACTAGACAACTACACATTACCTCTTTCATTCTTTAGAAATCCTTGTCAGCTTCTTAATCCCATTGGAAAGCATCATTCTTGGTTAAATCAGTGAGAGGAGCAATCAATTTGGAAAACCCCTTCATATAGAAAGTACAGATCCCAATAAAGACCCTCAATTCAGTGATGTTCTTGGGTGATGGCCATTCAAGAATAGCCTTTATTTTTTCCAAGTGCACCTTGACCCCATCTTTCCCAATGATGTGCCCAAGATACAAAACTTCTGTCAAC
Organism: Larix kaempferi; assembly: GCA_027924585.1. NCBI lineage: Eukaryota > Viridiplantae > Streptophyta > Pinopsida > Pinales > Pinaceae > Larix > Larix kaempferi. The sequence continues at coordinate 3,904,663 of BSBM01000262.1, read as the reverse complement.
CCAAACTCACACTTGGACAACTTAGAAAACAAAGAATGTTCATGCAGGATTTTCAATACAAATTCTAACTGATGCAAATGTTCCTCCCATGTCTTACTGTAAATCAAAATATCATCAAAAGAAACAAAACAAACTTACGAAGCTACTTGCAAAAGATTTTTTTCATGCATGATTGGAAGGTTGCTGGACCATTGGTCAAACCAAAAGGCATGACAAGAAATTCGAAATGACCATAGCGACATCTGAAAGCAATTTTCTGCGCATCTTCCTCCTTCATTCGAATTTGATGGTAACCAGATCTAAAATCAATTTTGGAAAATAACTTTGCTCCAAATAGCTCATCCATGAGCTCATCTATCCGGGGGATGGGATATCTATTATTTATTGTCTTTTTGTTTAAGGCTCTAAAATCAATGCACATCTTTAAGGTTCCATCCTTTTTCTTCACCAAGACAACTGAAGAATCATAGGGTCTTGAGCTTGGCCTGATGAGCCCCAATTCCAATAGTTCTTTAATATCCTTCTCAATCTCATCTATGAACCTTTTTGGGTGTCTATATGGGGGTATTTGGATAGGTGAAGTACCTACCTCCAAAACAATGGTATGTTCAACTCCTCTATCAGGTGGCCTCCCAGGGGGAAGGTCTCCAAAAACCATCTCATACTTGTGTAATAGTTTCCTTATCTCCCTTGGATGTTCTGCAACTTTTATGCTTGGTTTGGGGGAAGTGATTAAACATTATGCAGCCCATTCAATGTCCCCATGTCTCAATATGGACCTCATACTATGGGAAGACACTATTTGGTTAGGATAGGTGTGCATTCCTCTCACTAGAATTTGTTTTCCTTCTGAATCTTTGAACTTCATTTCAGGTATTTGGTAATTCACCCAAATTAGGTGCAAGGACCATGCTTTGATACCACTGTGACATCCCTAATGTGCAAAGTTCTCAAATTGACCCAATTTCAAATCTAGCGATGATGTACACAAACTATTCCAAATGCTTCCAAATGTTTTTGAATGGTGAAAGGAGGTACTTGGGATGGAATAGGACACTTCAATACAATCATTAGACACCCAAACATCTTCTATAAACATCCATGGTCTTCAATTTACAAGGAGAGAATATTTGGGACAAAACTAGTCAATTGGATTGGTGGAAATCCCCCCTAGGTCAGCCACTGTTTTCCCTTCCAAACATTGTACGTAATTCCCTAATATTCCGTCAAAAACTTGGCTATGTTAGAGGACATCAAGCACAACATGTGTGCAGCATCATATCAAGTTTTAGGGTCGAATAAGTCTCCCAAAGGATAGCATCTTCCAGAGTATATAATTTGGGTGAAAATGGTAGGCAAGGGGCCTTGAATTTATGTCACAAAGTATAGTAAGACTTTAGGGGTATGCATACATTATTTGGGACATCAATTTAACTCCATATTCAGCTCATAACATAGACACAAATCTCAGAAATATATGATATCAAAAAGGTACAATATCATCCCAAAATCACCATGAAAATACTATGAGGGAAATGGCCCAAATCTCAACTTTAATTGGAAATATTACATGAAGTACTTGGTATTTCAAGCTTTGGATCTCATGATATATATATTACAGATTTATGCAGCAACTAACATGTCCATAAGTTCGAAATAGAAATCCTCCATTAACTAGATGCACCAAGAAGTACACCATCACACTTTTACATGACACTGAGAGAAAGATAGTAGAATGAGAATAGATAAGAATGAGAGAATATGAAATCGAACTCAGATGGGGGTTGAACCTCCATCAAAAAATCTCCATGAATCTTTGTTGAGAGGTCTGAATGGCCTCTCCATCAACCAACTTGGATGGGAATCTTGCACCCTCAAAATTGGTTCTAAGGCATGGAGGATGAACATTCACCGTGCAAAGACAAGCTAAGCTCTCCAAATGTGCCAAATGAGAAATTATCAAAAGTTGCTCTCCTTCTTCCTCCTCGCCTTTTATTAGCCTTCAATGGACTTCATAGCTCGAATTCCCTCCAGGATTCTCCTCCCAACTCGAGTTAGGGAAATATTCTCATGAATGACGCTTGTCCCTCACTTCCTATAAGCCGTCCTCTTCCATCAATTCAAATGGGGGAATCTTGGCTACCATAACACCCCTTGTGCGCCCTCTTGGAGGCTATTTTTAGCCCCGACATTTCATATGTGTCATATGTCAGCAATTAGGTCTGAACTTGTCATAGGTGTTATAGAATCTTCATCATTGTTGTCATAGAGATTAGGGATCCTAGCTCCAAGTGTCACAATTATTCCATGATGCCTCTTCCTCTTCCATGGGAGTTACTCTTCCACTCCAATTTTACCTTCCTAGATTCATGCCATAAATAATGCCTCTACAAATCCTCCAAGAATGTTATACTCCACCTTGGATTCGAATGGGTGAGAGAAGGATGCCATGTGGAATGGAGAATCTCGCCTTGTGTAGGTCCCACACCACCTATGCACCCTCATGACCGAATGCCACCTTATTTATCCATTATTATTATTTATTTATCCCCTTTAATGTGTATTTTTCAATCTAAGTTTCATTTGGTGTCTTATATCTCCCTTATTCCAAGTCTAAATGTTTCCACCCCAACCTAGGGAACTAGTAGATTGGTGGAGATATTTCCTTCATGAAATTTATTTGGATGGGGACATTATAGTCCTCCCTTCCCAAGATTGCTTGTCCCAGAGAAATTCCAAATTGGGATGTTGCAAAATTTGTTCTTCTTCCCATGTGGCATCCTCACTTGGAAAATCTTTCCATTGTACTAAATATTCTCCTATGGTTCTGCTCCTCGATTTCCTTTCCCTTATTTTCAGAATTTTTTTCGGAATGAGTATGAGTTGTCCTTCATCATCTAATGGAAGGAGTGTTTCTGAAATATAAATTTGTTGTCCAATCACCTTCTTGAGGCATGAAACATGAAACACATTATGGATTTTGTTGCCTTCTGGAAGCTACTTCATAAGCTAACTCACCAACCTTTCGAATTATCTTATATGGACCATAAAATCTTGGTTTAAGATTTTATGATCCTCTTCCTTTTAAGGTGGTTTGTTTATATGGTTTCAGCCTCAAATAAACCAAATCATTCACTTGAAAGGTTCTTTCTTTCCTATCTTTATCCGCATATTGTTTTTGTTGATTTTGGGAAACCTGCAAATTGTCTTTTAAGAGCTTCAAAATATCTTGACTTTCCTCAATCAAATCCTTAGATTTTGGGGCTCTATTATCACCAAAAATGTGATCAACAAAGGTGAGTGCTTCATGACCATAAATTGCTTTGAAGGGAGACATGCCAATGGACATATGAAACGTAGTATTGTAGCAAAACTCACCCAAATGTAGCCATTTAACCCATGCTTTTTGCTGCCCACCAACATAGTTTCTCAAGTATCCCTCCAACCATTTGTTCACCCTTTCTATTTGGCCATCAATTTGAGGATGATAGATTGTGCTAGGATTCAATTGTGTTTCCACCAACTTGAAGAGTTCTTGACAAAAATCACTCATAAATTTGTTATCCCTGTCACTCACAATATTATTGGGAAGTCCATGCAATCTGAAAACATCTCTAAATAAGAGCTCAGCTACTTGTGCAGCAATAAAAGATGAGGCAATAGCAAAGAAATGAGAAAATTTGGTGAGTCTATCCACCACAACATAAATACAATCCTTACCAATAGCCTTGGGAAAACCTGTGATGAAATCCATGGAAATGCTTTCCCACTTTTGTTCTGGAATAGGCAATGGTTGTAAGAGACCAGTGGGATGGGTGTGCTCAACTTTGTTTTGCTGACATGTCTTGCATTCATTCACATACTTTAAAACATCTTCCTTCAAACCTTTCCAAGAGAACCTTTGTCTTAGCTTCCTATATGTTTTAAAGAAACCGGGATGGCCTGCTAAAGGAGAATCATGAGTTGCATTCAAGATTTTTTGCTTTAAATTTGAACCATGAAATAAGTATATTCAGTCTTTATAGTATATTAGGCCATTCAATATCTTGTACCTATCATCTCCCTTGGCCCCATCTAACAATTCACAAGCAAATATATCTTTGGCATACTCTATTATTAGCACATCTTTCCAATCTTTTGAAATGTCCATAAGGGAAAATGAGGGTCTCCTAGACAAATCCATCTGCTAAAATATTATTCTTCCCTTCTACATATTCAATGTCAAAATCAAAAGCTTGAATCTTACTCACACATTTTTGTTTCCTTTCATTAAGATATTTTTGTGTAAGGAAATGCTTTAAACTGTTATGATCAGTCTTGACCACAAATTGGTTCCCCACCAGATATTGTCTAAACTTGGCCAAGGCATACATGATGGCTAACATTTCCTTGTCATTTATGGAGTAGAGCCTCTCATGTGGCTTCAATTTTCTGCTCTCAAAATCTATGGGATGTTGATTTTTCTTTAAGACTGCCCCTATGCCTTCCCCTTATGCATCACTTTCCAAAACAAATGGCTGAGAAAAATATGGTAATGCAAGTACTAGGAAACTACTCATTACCTATTTCATTCTTTGGAAACCCTTTTCAGCCTCTTCATCCTATTGGAAAGCATCCTTCTTGGACAAATCAGTGAGAGGAGCAGACAATTTGGAAAACCCCTTCACAAATTTTATATAGAAAGTACAGATCCCAATAAAGACCCTTAATTCAATGATGTTCTTGGGTGATGGCCATTCAAGAATAGCCTTTATTTTCTCCAAGTGCACCTTTACCCCATCTTTCCCAATGATGTGCCCAAGATACAAAAAAAATTTCAACCCAAACTCACACTTGGACAACTTAGCAAACAAAGATTGTTCATGCAATATTTTCAATACAAATTCTAACTGATGCAAATGTTCCTCCCATGTCTTGCTGTAAATCAAAATATCATAAAAAAAAAAAAAACTTACGGAGCTGCTTGCAAAATATTTTTTTCATACATGATTGGAAGGTTGTTGGACCATTGGTCAAACTAAGAGGCTTGACAAGAAATTCGAAATGACCATAGTGACATCTGAAAGCAGTTTTATGCGCATCCTCCTCCTTCATTCGAATCTGATGGTAACCAGATCTAAGATCAATTTTGGAAAAGAACTTTGCTCCCATAGCTCATCCATGAGCTCATCTATCTGAGGGATGGGATATCTATTATTTATTGTCTTTTTGTTTAAGGCTCTAAAATCAATGCACATCCTTAAGGTTCCATCCTTTCTCTTCACCAAGACAACTGAAGAAGCATGGGGACTTGAGCTTGGCCTGATGAGCCCCAATTCCAATAGTTCTTTAATAGCATTCTAAATCTCATCTCTGAACCTATTTGGGTGTCTATATGGTGGTATTTGGATAAGTGAAGTACCTACCTCCGAAACAATGGTATGTTCAACTCCTCTATCAGGTGGCCTCCCAGGGGGGAGGTCTCCAAAAACCCTCTCATACTTGTGTAATAGTTGCCTTATATCCCTTGGATGTTCTGAAACTTTTATGCTTGGTTTGGGGGAAGTGATTAAACATTCTGCATCCCATTCAATGTCCCCATGTCTCAATATGGACCTCATACTGTGGGAACACACTATTTGGTTAGGATAGGTGTGCATTCCTCTCACTAAAATTTGTTTTCCTTCTGAATATTTGAACTTCATTTCAGGTATTTGGTAATTCATTGTATGTTCTGCTATAGAGTACAACCATTGTACTCCCAAAACCACATTTATATCACCAACATTCACAACATAGAAGCTATTAGTAAAGGTGTAATTTCCAATGGTAAGTTGTAGCTTTGGGATCCATGTGTTACAATCCATAGAATGGTTACTTGGAATGATGACTGTGAACCCTTTGAATGCTTCAGTAGGTAAATTTCTCCTCTCCACCAAGGCTGCATCAATGAATTTATGAGTTGCTCCTCCATCTACCAATACCGAAACCTCTTTCCTTGTACCACTCTCGTGCATTGGAGGGTGTGAAAACGAGGTACTCCTGATAGTACTGACAGTTTCCCTATTTCGGTTGATATATGATCTTATTTTGCTGTGTCATATCCCTCTTCTTCGGCTGAATGTTGTGCTTCTTTCTCCATGTCCTCTTCATTATCAGAAAATACTTCAATGAAGTGAGCTTTCCCCTTAGCACATTTATGCCCTACCACCCATGGTTGATGACATGTGAAACATAGTTTCTTTCTTCTGAGTTATTCCTTGCTTGGTCCTTATTTCTTGTCCCTCCCAAATGAATCTTTTTTCCATGGTCTCTTGTCATATCTAAACTTGGAAGGAAAATTGAGCTTGGGAGGATACTTTGTCTTAGGTAGCACATTTTGCAAATTTATTGCCAAGTTCATGGCATCTTTCAATGAAGTTGGCTTGTGAGCTTTAACCAAACCTTTCAAAGGTTCATCCAACCCTTTATTAAAGAGTAATACCAATCAAACCATGGAGATATCAGCAACCATAACTGACAATTTTTGGAATTCCAACATGTACTCCTCAGGGGTTCCAGTTTGCTTCAACTGCGTTAGTTCCTTGAAAGGCATTTCAGGGTCTTTTCGATCAAATATTTCCACTAAAATGTTAACAAACTCTTCATATGATGTGATTTGATCATGTCCCAAGGTTTTAAGTCCATAGAACCACTAATCATTTGCTTCTCCTTCAATATGCAGAATAGCCATTTTTAAAGAATCCTCTTCAACCATTGGATTCAGCTGAAAATACAAATCTAACTTTTGTACCCATGTATTTGCATAACTTTGTGTCGAACCATCAAATGTGGGAAGGGGCACTTTGCCAATGGTAGACTTCAATTCTTGATTTTGGAATGGGGTTCTGCAACCTCCTCTAGTTATGAGTTTGTTTGAGACATTGAAGAATTGTTTAAACTTCTTGATTTTGGAAGGGGGTTCTACAACCTCCTCTAGTTCCGAGCTTGTTTGAGACATTTAAGAATTGTTCAAACTTTAAGGTCCTCCTACACTCTTCACTCAACTGTTGTCATTCCTCTAAAGCTTCCTTTATCCCAAATTGAGTGTTAGGATCCTCTTTGGACTCAAGAAACCTGGGTGTGGTGGCTCTTGTTGAGCTCTGGAATTCATTAGGTCGATTGTGAGGCCCGCTCCTTGAGAAAATGTTTTCACCAACTGTCTTTTTTTCCTCGAAATGAGTACTACTACTGCATCATATTGCCACTTTGCTCTTAATTTGACTAGCCATTAATTTGAACCCTTGCATTATCTGCCTTGTCATGTCCTGAAAAAATGGTTTCATGAATCTTCTAGTCTCCTCTTTCTCCTCCTTCTCTGAGGTTCTTTTTTCATCCTTAGCCATGGATTCAATAGGGTGCACCTCTTCTCCTACTTCTTCCTCTTCACTAAAGGTACTTTCAGTTTTGGTTTCTAGGGGTGGGGGCTGAATTTTTGAACTCAACAATGTTCACCCAAATTAGGTGCAAGGACCATGCTCTGATACCACTGTGACATCCCTATTGTTTAAAGTTCTCAAATTGACCCAATTTCAAATCTAGGGATGATGTACACAAACTGTTCCAAATGCTTCCAAATGTTTTTGGATGGTGCAAGGAGGGGCTTGGGATGGAATAGGACACTCTAATACAATCATTAGACACCCAAACATCTACTATAAACATCCATGGTCTTCAATTTACAAGGAGAGAATATTTTGGACAAAACTAGTCAATTAGATTAGTGGAAATCCCCCCTAGGTCAGCCACTGTTTTCCCTTCCAAACACTGTACGGCCTTCCCTAATATTTCATCTTAAACTTGTATCTGTTAGAGGACATCAAGGACAACATGTGTGCAGCATCATATCAGGTTTTAGGGTCGAATAAGTCTCCCGAAGGATAGCAACTTCTAGAGTATATAATTTGGGTGAAAATGGTAGACAAAGGGCCTTGAATTTATGTCACAAACTATAGTAAGACTTTAAGGGTATGCATACATTATTTGGGCCATCAATTTAACTCCATATGCAACTCATAACATAGACAAAAATCTCATAAAGATTTGATATCAAACAAGTACAATATCATCCCAAAATCACCATGAAAATACTATGAGGGAAATGGCTCGAATCCTAGCTTCAATTGGAAATATTACATGAAGTATTTGGTATTTCGAGCTGTGGCTCTCATGATATATCTATTACAGATTTATGCAGCAACTAGCATGTCCATAAGGTCGAAATAGCAATCCTCCATTAACTAGATGCAACAAGAAGTGCGCCATCACACTTTTACATGACATTGAGAGAAGATAGTAGAATGAGAATAGAGAAGAATGAGAGAATATGAACTCGAACTCAAATGGGGGTTGAACCTGCATCAAAAAATATCTATGAATCTCTGTTGATAGGTCTGAATGGCCTCTCCATCAACCAACTTGGATGGGAATCTTGCACCCTTGAAATTGGTTCTAAGGCAGGGAGGATGAATGTATCCACCGTGCAAAGACATGCAAAGCTCTCTAAATGTTCCAAATGAGAAATGATCAAAAGTTCCTCTCCTTCTTCCTCCTCACCTTTTATTAACCTTCAATGGCCTTCATAGCTCGAATTCCCTCCAAGAGTCTCCTCCCAACTCGATTTAGGGAAAGATTCTCATGAATGACACATGTCCCTCACTTCCTAACCTTCCTCTTCCATCAATTCAAATGGGGGAATCTTGGCTACCATAACTCCCCTTGTACGCCCTCTTGGAGGCTATTTTTAGCCCTGACATGTCATATGTCAGCAGTCAGGTCTGAACTTGTCATAGGTGTTATAGAATCTTCATCATTGTTGTCATAGAGTTTAGGGAATCCAGCTCCAAGTGTCACAATTATTCCATGATGCCTCTTCCTCTTCCATGGGAGTTACTCTTCCACTCCAATTCAACCTTCCTAGATTCATGCCATGAATAATGCCTCTCCAACTCCTCCAAGAACGTTATACTCCACCTTGGATTCGAATGGGTGAGAGAAGGATGTTAGAGATAATGTTTATCGTGTGTGTTTAGTTGTTGATAGATGAGAGATTATCTGCTAGTTTGGTGTGTGGTTGAGATATTATCTCAACCTCTCCTAGCTATATTTAGAATGAGTTGGATCTCATAACAACTCTCTCTACTCTATATATTAGAGATATCATTTGTACACATTATTGCAATAGTAATAGATTTGTGTGTTGTGTGTAACAATGTATACTCTCTCCATTTTTAAGTTGGTATCAGAGCCTCCTCTCCAATTTTCTAAATTGGTATCATTTCATTACAGACCAAGACCAATATAACCTTTTACATACCATTAAGGGAACTCCACACGAATACTCAAGCCTTCAAATAAATATATCTATAATCATACTTGCCAAATATTACCCACATATGGTCAGATCGACTCCACCTCTGTATTCACTAAGTTAGGATATGATATCTTGTGTTTAGCTATTGGAATTTCAAAATGACTCCGGAGATGCTTATGTAATTTCATTGGGCATTTAGTAAAGTATTTAGCTTATTTCTTGTACCTGAGTTATTGTGGGGGGGGGGGGGCATGATCGGTTGTACCCGACATCCCAAAAGAGTTTTTTGGTCCAGATTATCAAGCTTAGCCATTGGCAAGCTGATTTCCCTGGTTTGTTGTAAGACCTGTTTCAGATGTTCAGGAATACATGTTGTGGTGCGGAATGCACAATGTTATCCCTCTTATACATTGAGTGGATGTGGAGCAAGCTCTCGCTTGATGTGGTTAAAGGGAAAGTTGAGTTGAAACGTTCTCAGAGTATGAAGGACCAAGTTCTATTTAACATTGATGAACCATGTAGCTGAAAAGGATTCCTAGATAACTGGTGGTTACAGCGGCTGAGCACCCATGTATTCTGGTAGATGGATTGCTTTTTATATGGGCATCAATAATCAATTTTATGCAAAGAAAGGTACAGGAGAAGTTCAAAGTGATGAAAGCCTCTCGCAAGTGCATATGAAGACCAAGACTACTGTGCAAGTAAATTCGAGATAAACATTAAGGGAGGATGTTAGAGATAATGTTTATCTTGTGTGTTTAGTTGTTGATAGATGAGAGATTCTCTGCTAGTTTGGTGTGTGGTTGAGATATTATCTCAACCTCTCCTAGCTATATTTAGAATGAGTTAGATCTCATAACAACTCTCTCTACTCTATATATTAGAGATATCATTTGTACACAGTTTGCAATAGTAATAGATTTGTGTGTTGTGTGTAACAATGTCTACTCTCTCCATTTTTAAGTAAGGATGCCATGTGGAATGGAGAATCTAACCGTGTGTGAGTCCCACACCACCTATGTGCCCTCATGACCAAATGCCACCTTATTTATCCATTATTATTATTTATTTAGCCCCTTTAATGTGTATTTTCCAATCTAAGATTCATTTGAAGTCTTATAACTCCCTTATTCCAAATCTAAATGTTTTCACCCCAAACTAGGAAACTAGTAAATTAGTGGAAATTTTTCCTTCATAAAATTTATTTAGATAAGGACATACATCATCATCGATGATGGTTCACTATGCATCATCATTACATAGACGAACACAAAGAATATGATCATTAAAATTTGTTTAAAGCTCCTAATATAACTTTTTTCACTCCATTTCCTAGAAAGATAAAGGATTTTTCAAACTTTTAGAGAAATGCAAATTATAGACAAATTTACATCTAAAATAGTCATTGGATACTAAATTTATAAGATATTTGTTCATTGTCATAAAAACATGACACCTCGTATGACAAAATGTAGGCGCTAAGTGTCATCGAACTTTACATTTGAAGCAGCAACATAATCTTTTAAAAGTATGGGAGGCGTAATCTTTGTCATCAACAAATGACACTATTTTGGGTGATGCTTTTGTGTCATTATCTTGAAACATGTGAAACTTCTTTTCATTGTTATTAATTGTAATATATATTTTTTATGGGGTTGTTAAAAAAAATGATTTAACTTTTTGAATCAATGAGAATTTGAGTTTTTATATAACTGAGTTTGGAATCATGGTAATAAAGGTTTTATCCTATTTTTGGATAACTCAAAATCTTATAAAATGTGAATTAAACATTCTAAATTCTTACCATTTCAGTAATGTGATTATGCTCTCCACCACTTAGGTTGGAAACGGACAAACAATAAGTCGTATATAATTTTGTTATTAATATTTTATAATACTATATTATTATTGGTAAAGGAAATTATTTTTGTGATAGTCCTAAGAGTTAGCTCAATTAGTAAGATATGTGAATACTCTCTTGATACGGGGAGGTCACGAGTTCGAGCCTTGAGTCCTATGAAATTAGTTGTACATTATTTTGGCAGGAAAAAAAGCTATTCTTGTGATAAAAAAGGTATTTTTATTTTTATTATTTTAATAAAATCAATGCGATGTTGTTAGTGACACATTAAAGTGATCTTGTAATAAAAAGGTTATTTTTATGTCAAACGCCACATTTATTTGGGTTTGCCGAGAAGAAATGTGTCGAGCCGCATGAACATAACATGGCAATCCACGAGCCGAAGCTCCACATAAAAACGCAACAAAGCAGGAAAAAATGTAAAATCCCAACAGCTTCTATCAAATTATCATGGAGCTTATGATCAAATCCTGGGCGCACCTGGCACTGAATCTCTCTCAGAACGATGTGGGATTGCCGCTGTATATTCTCCTTTGCGCCAGTGCTGGAATCGTAGGTGGCCTAATGGTAGGGATCGTACTGGGTTTCTTAGAATTTTCCTGGTATCACACTCTGCTCTTCTTCCACAGGAACAATCTCATCAAAAGACTGGCTCCCACAGTGGACGTCACAGTTAACAAATACAGCAAGGAGAGTTTTATAGCAGTCAACATCGTTCCCATACCGATCGCCGCTGTAATTGTTTTTTAATTCCAGATCTCATTGTTTGTTACATCAATATTTGATGTATGGGAACCCTTTGTGTTAGATCCGAAATATGAACCTTTTAATTAGGCAGAGGCTGTTTTTATTCGGCTAACATTATTCAGCTTCAACTAACATTATTCAGTTTTCAATTAACATTATTCAGTCTGTTGCAGGTTATTTGATGCTATTTAATGCAGTTGCAGTCGGCATATTGATCTGTCGCATCTGCATTAAATGGCCTATAACAGATTGAGTAGTGTTCGCCTATTACTTAATCTAGTTGCAACAGATTGAATAGTGTTCACCTATTACTTTACTTAATCTAGTTGGATCTCGAGATCCAAAGTCAACGGACCTGCTACATTATTCTTTATCCTTGGATCTCGAGATCCAAAGTCAACAGACCTGCTTATCCTTGGATCAAGGTCAACAGACCTGCTGCTGCAGCTCCATTAAATACAAGCCGAATAACTTAAATCTACCGATGAATAATGTTCGCCCATTACCTAATCTCGTTGGACCTGCTGCACCTGCTGCAGATTGAGATCCAAAGTCTGCTGCAGCTCCATTAAATACAGGCCGAATAACTTAATCTACGGATAAATAATGTTCACCCATTACTTAATCTTGTTAAACCTGCACCATTAAATGCAGGCCGAATAACTTAATCTACCGATGAATAATGTTCACCCATTACTTAATCTTGTTAAACCTGCTGCAGCTCCAAGGTCAACAAACCTGCTGCAGGCCTGCAGAGGTTTATCGCCTAAGTTTTATGGCCTGCCTTAAGCAGGCTGAATAGTGTTCGCCGCTTCCACTACTTAATCTACGGAAGTGTCGATAGAGTAATTACTCTAGGGATTCGAACCCGTGTACTCCAATGTATGTAAATATATGTTATTTTGCAATGGATTTGAAAATAATCAAGATGGTTTTTGGCAGAAAAAAATACGTGGAGAGCTCAGGTTCATAAGTCTGGACTGGATCGGGGCGTGGAAGTTCTGCTGGATATCCATGGCGCTTCACGACGCCTACTACTGGGCGGCGCACACGGTTCTTCACAGGTTCAAATCTCTGTACCGACGCGTCCACCGCCTCCACCACTCCACGGGCGGCGGGATCAGTGTCTTCAGCACGGCTTACGGGGACTTTCTGGACGTGGCGGTCACCATAACTCCGTTCTACGGCGGGCTCGTGGTGTGGCTCTACAGGAGGGCAGCCTGGAACTTTTTTTTATATGGTGGTTTTGGGATGGGCTGTGAACAGCGTGAACATGATGGGCCACTGTGGTTATAACCTGCCCGCATGGATTTATGTGGCGGGTTCCATGGGAATCTTGGTCACTGCTCTTGCCCAGAGACCGCTCCACCATCTCGATCCAACTCCAATCGCTCGCTTTACTTCATCTGGTGGGATCGCTTCGCTGGAAACTTTAGGGATACACATACCAAAATCAAAACTTGTTAAGCTCTCATTATTTTTGTGTATATGTTCAACAATATTGGTTTGCATTATGGAATTTCCAGTCAAACTTTGTTCGAGTATGGAAAAGTATAATGGTAATGAATAATTAATACATCAAAGCTTTACAATGGAAAATAATATTGTTTGATAATGAAGAAGAATAATCGTAGTGAATAATTAATACATCAAACACCGAAGTCTTAGCAGTATGGAAAAGAATATTGGTGACTGAAGAAGAATATTGGTAATAATTGCGTAAAATAGATAATAGTGGTTGGAGATTTGATGTAGGTCATACATCATATGGTCTCTAAAACCTTACTATACATCAAATCGTCTCTAAAAGCCTTACCTAAAGATAAAGCATTTGAACATGTTTTAGACCTTACCATACATCAGATTGTCTCTAAAAGCCTTACCTAAAGATAAGTATTTGAACATGTTTTTAGAATTTACAAGCTCTAAGTCTTAAACTCAATGGATTTGATTAAGTCCATGTGGTTTGAACACGTTTTTAGAATTTACAAGCTCTAAGTCTTAAGTCTTAAACTCAATGGACTTGATTAAGTCCATTCTAAGTCTTAAACTCCATGGACTTGATTAAGTCCATTGGATGTAGCTTGGCTCTAAAGTATCTGAACATGTTTTTAGGATTGACAAGCTCTCTCTAAGTCTTAAACTCAAAGTCCATTGGATGTAGCTTCGGTGGTTGAGAGGAATAATTGTTACTCTTGTGTGTAAAGTATTTGAACATGTTTTTAGAATTTACAAGCTCTCTATAAGTCTTAAACTCAATTAAAAGTCCATTGGATATAGCTTGGGTGGTTGAGAGGAATAATTGTTACTCTTGTGTGTAAAGTATTTGAACATAATTTTAGAATTTACAAGCTCTCTATAAGTCTTAAACTCAATTAAGTCCATTGGATGTAGCTTGGGTGGTTGATAGGAATAATTGTTACTCTTCCCACCCAGGTTCAATTCTTATAAGTGACATGATGCTCTTATTGAGCCCCTGTGTATTGACTATGTAATGATTGAGTGGATTATGTAATTTTGGCCATACCTTGATTCTCTAGAATAGAAGGTGTTGGCATTTTCCCTAGTGGATGTAGCCATTAACAATGGTGAACCACCAGTTGATTGTATGCATTTGAACCCAACATGAGAAGAGATCATCATGTTCTTGAATCAATTCATGGGACTTCACTTGAATTAACCTTGGCACGATAAGATGACATAGAGTATGTGGGTTTTTTACAAGGACGACAATGGAAATATGGAATTTTCAATGTTGTGATGGATTAAGAGGTTCATGGAATAGCCCCCTTTTGCTTCGTTGTAGTGTTAATTCGTTGGATGGAAGGTCATAGTATCTGAATTTTTCCTTTGTGTTTGAGGATATTTTCCTTTGTATTTGAGGGTATTTTAACAAGGCACCTTCTTCATTAGGAGTATTGATATCTAGAAACAATACTTGAAAGGCTCGCAGACCTAGGTATCGTTTGTCAACAATGTTTATTTTTCCAAACTTAAAGCTTTATGTTATCTTGTCTTAAGAAAGTCCTCGAGGACTGGAGGTAAGACGTCAAGCTCTAATGATGCCTCTGGATGGTTTTCGAAGCTCATTAACAAAATTATTTCCAAGCATTCTTTGGAAATAAATTGGATATCTCTTAGTAGCAAGTTAAACATTTGTTCTGCTACTGGGAATCATTTATTGGTTTTCACCAACTCCCTATTATGCACATCAATGATCTCCACTCTCAACGATTAGAAGGTATATATGTCTTTGATGGGAGAAAAACTTCAAGAACTGGTAATATGGTTAACCAACATGATAGCCTCAACTATTGCTCATTTTGTGAACATGCCACTTTTCATGATTCAATTCAGCATTATGGTAATATGGTTAACAAACATGATAGCCTCAATTGTTGCTCATTTTGTGAACATTCCACTTTTCATGTCTCAATTCAGCATTGTGAACATCATTGTGATGATAGCGAAAAGAATGTATCCCTAGCTATTGAGGGGTGGGAAACATGGACAAAACAGTGGGAACATAATTATGACTTAATTCAACATTGTGAATACTATTGTGACGATAGCCACAAGAATGTAGACCTAGCTATTGGAAGGTGGGAAACATGTCTGCGTCACAAGAATGTATCCCTAGCACTATTGTGATAATGTAGCCCTAGCACCATAAGAATGTAGACCTAGCTAGTGGAAAATGGGAAACATGGAGTGTCACAGGAATGTAGCCCTAGTATTATTATGACAATAGACACAAGAATGTAGCCCTAGCTATTGGAAGGTGGGAAACATGGAGCATCACAAGAATGTAGTCTTAGTTATCAGAAGGTGGGAAACATGGAGAAAAGAGTGGGAACAAAATTATTATAACAAAAATTATTACCAGGAAACTCAGTTGGAAAAATGAGAAGGAAAACTATGATTTTGGAAGTAGGGGAAGAATATAGCCCTAACTATTGGAAGGTGGGAAATGTGGAGGAAAGAGTGGGAACAAAATTATTACCATGAAACTCGATTGGAAAAACGAGAAGGAAAAATATGATTTTGGAAGTAGAGGAAGAAAGTAACAGGGTTAAGTTGGAAGAAGAAGAAGATAAGATGAGGGAATTGTAGGATAAGGTGCATATGGAGCTAGAGAAAAACTTAGTTTCGAGGTGTTAAGGAGCTTTGTTTCTCTAACTACTTCAATTGGTCCTCCTTTGGACAAGATCAAGGAGTCGCCATGGAGGAAGATATTGATTAACAACATTTAGAGCACGCAAAGAGCATAGACTCCTCCATGTTGTATTCAATGGTAGTAAGAAAGAAGAAATCCAATTTGGCTATCGATAGTTAATATATATTTTTTTTGTAAGTAAGAAGAAGATTATATTACTTCAAAGGAAAATAATATATATACAGAAAGCGTTCTGGCTACTGGATTGCCATAAGTGAAAATCAACCAAGCACTAGTTACCAAAAAACTATAAGTCCGCAAAAAATAAACTATTTTAGGCGTAGGCAAGTTGTTTCCTTTATCAAGAGATAACGTAACCTTACTAACATTATTGACCAAAACCAGAAACTAAAAAACACAGTAAGAACTAATTTTCATGATAGCAAATAGAGCTAGCCCACACCTGGGTCTGCACCAACTAGAGAAGCGTTCAGATTGCATGAGGCCAATAGATGGGCTCGCTCAAGAGAATAACATCATGAGCAGACGATGGGCACATTTGTTGGCATAGCTTTGGACTATCCAATAAGGAGACCAACATTGAAATCCTCTGATCCATTTATTTGATATTTGACTGCAAATTCACCACATCCCTATTCGTTTCGAAGAATCGATTGAGGAGTGCCTGGATCAGGTATAAATTACTTGAAGAGCCTCCCAAGTCCCAGAGAGGTGGCGTATCATGGGATGAATCAGGAAGATTGTTCTTCCACACGTGCTTAATTGGGCCACCAAGAGCGTGAGCCATGCCCACTTTCATAGTCGCCCGAGGGGGCACCAGAAAACCAGGAAGTTGCCTTCCCCATCAAACCACTCCACTTATATCCCCGATGGGCCTCTTCTTCCTCCATGACAAGAGAGCCAAATTTTTCATCCCAATCGTCTAAGAAAGTCGTTGTTGCACGATTCAAAGCCCAAACTGCTAACGTGAATTCACTCGAAAAGCTATCCCGGCGAGGACAAAGTCCCCCCGCATAATGAGAGCACCCTTTGAGACAGATGTGAGGCATGAAGGGCATAAAGCAAGGCACCAAATCGATGAGTAGGACACGAGAGCACCCTCACTAGAGTAGGGTGAAGAATGCCTAAGAATAACCTGGAGAACCACGACCATTGAAAATATGCATCCTACCACGCACCAACGTTAAAGCTTCATTACTGTGCTGAGGAAGCATGGTACCATTCATCATTATTGGAATTCAATCAGCATTAAACCCTCTCACATATCTGGTGCGCCAAATCTTGCAAGCCAACCCTATCATCAAAGAACCATGCATGAAGTAAACAGAATTCAAGTCATGGGAGCTGAAGATGATGCCCACCGCATGTGTGCATGGAGGTTTGGGCCACCACCTGGACTTACCTCCTATCATCAGTAGTATGCACATGTTGTAAATCTAACACCCCATCCGAGGAAAAGTCTTCTTGTTGATGCAAATCCATACATTCCAACATGGTCGGGTGTGCATGGTTCTGGGAGGAAGAACAATCCATATCCCAATTACCGTTGGTCACACCGAGATTATCCAGATTTTCCACTACTTTGTTGGCTTCCCGACGCACATGATAAGGAATCAAAACTAGATGTGGCATGAGCAGAGAGCGTAGGTGTTCTAGATGCTACACGACCGCTAGCTAGGAGAAATTTTCTCTTGTTGTGAACCATTAATGAGCTTAGAGAACATTGCTAAGATCATGTGTGAATATCCTTCCATGATGATTCAATGCCTACTCAGTTGGATGGTTGCTTGAATCCCCCTAGTAAGACCCCACAGCTCTCAATTACATTGTTCGTGTCATAGGTTATGCTACAAGAAAGAATGTGGAGGATTTTCCCCTGATCATCCCTGAAAAGGACCACAAATCTAGTTGGTCCCAGGTTTCCCTTGGATGATCCATCAAAGTTAACTTTGATAAAGACAAGAAGAGGGCACTACCATTGATTCGGGCTGATGTTTGAAGGTGGTCTCAAAGAGGGAAAGTCGGGGGTAGGGGGGAGGCATAGATCCCATTGTGAGAGAATTGGCTACTATTCTAGGTCGCAAGATGTATCCTCAGTCATCCACTTCAATATCTTAACAGTTTCTAAGATAGAGTTTTTTATTTTGGCCCAAACTTGTCTCTGGGGAAGCTATTGAGAGTGAAAATTCCTATGATTTCTCTCCTTCCAAATGTGCCAAAGGGTGAGGCCTAGTAAAAGCTACCAGATTCTATTGAGGATGGGATTATTAAAGGAATATGAGCGCCAATCAACTAAATTTCTAGGAATGCTATCTTGTTTCCTTTCTGAAGTCCACATGTGTTGAGCTATTTGATCCCAGATCTGATAGTTGTAGAGACATTGATTGAGAAGGTGTTCCATCGTTTCCTCTTGTTGAGAACACAGGTGCACATTGAAGGATCAATAAATTTTATTTTCTACACATTGTCCTAGGTTAGAATACTTCGATGTGAAATGAACCAAATAAAGGTACTACTTTAGACCAGAGATTTGTCTTCCAGATGTTTCCCCATTTAGTGTCCCTAGGAAATAAGTGGAAGGAATCCTTCAAACCACATGCCTCCTTTGTGATGAAGGTTCCTTTTGAAGAGCGACACCAATTAAGTATATCCAATCCCTGCTTGATTCGGAATATCCTCATATCCATCTCCACTTGACATAGCCCCAAATCTATCTTCTCTCAATTGTTCAATTGTGCATGGGTGCTCTTCCAGTTTCACTACAAGGCGATCAGATTGGACTCTTTCTAGAACATTAACACTTCCATTGATCCTGTTTGAGGGAGGTTGGCTTGGATTTCATTTAATGTTGGATGTTGTTCAAGAGGAGGCATTTTTGTCCCAAGTACCTAAGAAGACCGGGTAAATAGTTCATGAGATTTGGAGTCCAAAGAAGGCTTAAAAAGTATAAGGGAAGTAAGGCTTAGGGAGCCTACAAAGTTATGCCAATAGGCCCGAGCACTTAAAATATTAAGTAGAGGCGCTAGAGCATCAACTACACAGGACCCTAGCCGATGACCAGGGCACTATGCGGTGGGCGCTTATTTTTCGATGGTCAAGATGAGCCAGGACAGGGTCAGATCAACGGTTTAGGTTGAATGCACACTTGCAAGTCAGCGGAGGTTTAAGGAGCCGTCGTGCACTTTTTCGATCATTAGATCAATGACCGATATGGAAAGCGCACGACATTAATTACCCGACAATTAATCAATATCAGACGCATCTTTCACATCGTCATATCCACAACGGAGAGTGAAAGCGCTCGGCAAATATGGGCGCGGGATAATATGAGGCAGTGACCCGCAATTTAAAAACTATGGAGGAAGCGTGGCAGCAAATGATAATTGCGCGCCGGGAAAAGGTGTTTCCAAAACCACTTTTCACAACCCGATACAGTGGTTGGAAACCAAGGATGGTTTCCCCTCTAATCCACGCAAGGAGGTGAGGCGGCGCTCCACGTTTGCCTCAAATGGAATCTCAGCATACACTTGGACAAATCCATATCCGACACGTGGCAAGCGGGCCCTCACACCAAAATTTGTAAACGTGTAAACCCGTTGTGGATCAATGATGTGGACCTACCCAGAAGCAAATCGACGGTGGAAAGGGGTTTCAATGCTGGAAAGTGCACGGTGGTTAAACTTGGTAAGGTGAAGCAAAAATTAAACCACTTACCATGTGGAAAACGTTGGTGGATTCCGCTATGAAAAGCGGTCAAAGTTAAACCGCTCATCGCAAGTTCTGAAACCACATAAGCATATGTTATATAAAAGGTTTGTTCGAAGTTTGAAAAAGGCATTTGTTTATTATTGTGTGGAGGAAAAGGAGCCGCCGAAAACACATCACTTGTCTTCGTCAACTTGCACATAAGTCAACCCCTGCTTTCTCATGTTCGTAAGCTCACTCCACAGGTAGCTCGAAACCTTGAATTTTCAGAGTTTCTTTCCCAAATCAAGAAAATTAAAGACCCTATTCCGTTCAATGAAAGTTTAGATGAAAAATAGGAGGTTGTAGTTGACAGGGAAAGGGATATTTTCAATCTTGTTTTGTCTGTGGGTAGTAGTTCGCAGTCTAAAGAGAAATTAATGGAGTTTAAGTCGCGGGGAAATGATGTATTTAATTTTCTTGGTTCTTTTCTCTATTATTTTTGTGTCGAACAGACCCTACACTTCCTCGAATTTGTTAGTTGGTGTGCGGCAAATTATTCGCAGGCCGAAAGGGTAATCATTAATGTAAATACAACCAAAATTCTATGTTGAGTCAATGCGTAGACTGTCCGTGAGGTTCTAGGTTTACCTAAAACATTTCACCAAATCCCTGAGTCATTTAATGAAGAAATTTTGGTAATGTCTTATAGAAATTGCAATCCGGAAGAAAAAGAAAAGTTTTCATTACAAGTCTTGAAAAATGGTCAGTCGCATGAAAACCTATCCTTCCCTTTGAGTATTGATGTCTTTCAGCGAGATACCCAGTTAGTTTTGTCCTTGTTGAGTCAAATTTTAGGTCTAGATAGTGATAAGTCAATCACGGAATTTATGTTAGGTTTCCTTCTTCAAGTCAATTCACCTGAGTCACAGTCGATTCTAGTATGTTGTTTTAATTTTGATGAATTCCTAGCTGAAGTGATTCATGCCCAGTTGGTGAATTTCCATGAGTTGAAGCATTTTTTATATCAGTCATATCTCCTAAACATTGTGTTCAAAAAATTTTGAATTGAAGTTTCTTGGTACCATGTGTTCTCATGACCTTCCTAAACAAATCAATATGTTTGAGTTCACCAATACAATCATGGTAGAAGTTTACAAAATTATTTTTGATGTTGAATTGCCCCAAGTGTTAAAAGAAATGAAATAAATGTTGCATCCTACACCAGAAGGCCAAATAGGTGATTGGTTCTTGTATAAAGAACATACTATAATTAGAGTGTATGGTTTTAGAGCACCATATCTGTTGCCAACCTTTTTAACACCAAGGGTTTTTGCCTTAAAATTTATTAGACAAAGGTTGCATTCAGAAGAAGAACATTTTGGTGTTTTCAAAAAATCATCAAATGTAAAATTCCCTCTTAAATTTGGTCCATGCATCATTAAGACTAAGGCAGCCCTATCTATAGTAGAAAAATGATTAAGGATCATGGATTTCCAAGAGGCTGAAAGGATTAATTATGATCCTCATCAAATTATATCGCAAAGGAGACAACAAAATAGAAACAAGGCTTTTGATCATCAAACAGTGGAAGGATTAAAAGAAATGGCAAATTTATTCAAAATTGAACAATATCAAAAAGAAGTAAATATGGAACAAACAAACAATTTGGCAATGTTGGTTCAGACACCAGCTAAATCTGATATCACCAATAAGAGAACTATTTCAGAAGTTGATAGTATGGAATTCGATGAAGAAGTTTCAAGCAAGAAAGCAAAAGTGGAACAATAGAAGGAAATTTTTAGTATGGAGGAATGATATTTAATTGTTTCAGAAGAAAAAAAAACTACTTTGATTTCGCAACCACCGGTAAATATGCAACAATATTCTTTTTCAAAAATAAAGGAATCTGGAAGTAACTCTCTGTATAAGTCCATATTTGATTTCCTTTCACAGTATGCAGAAAAGAAGAAGCGGTCTTTCGAAGAAACTCAGAAATTGTTCCCTCAAGTAAGAAAGTTGACAAAACAAAAATTTTCCCTTGTTACAATTAAGGATTCAGAAAGAAACACTCTAAGGTTTGCAATGGTGAACAATGAGAAAGTTTCTTAAATGGAAGTTAAGCTTGATGAGATTGATATACCTGATAAGATGCAATTGCATAGACAAACAAGAGATGTCCTGTATCCTGATTTATTACAATCCACTTTAAAAATTTATAAATTGCAGTCTGTGATAGCAAAGCTGGAGAGTCAATTGAGGCAAGAGAAGATAGAAAACAAAGCAAATTTGGTTGGTCCAGATTAAAAGACTGCAAATGGACCTTGTGACTGTGGGAGCTAAGCCAGGGAATACTCAGTGTACCAAAAGGCTCCTTGATGAAAAAGAAAATACCATTCAAATGCTCAAGAAATAGTTGAAGGTTCCAAATAATCAACATGTGCAATCTACAGAGTTGACAGCATTACAACAAGAAAAGGAATCCATATATAAAGAAATGATGGATCACAAAGGTAAAATGTTAAAGTTACAAGATAAAAAACATGCTTGGGAAAAAGAAAGGATCGAATTGTTGTCACAAATTGCAGTGTTAAATACCAATTAGATTGGTATTATGCAAGTGCCAGAGAAGCCAAGGGATCAATCTCTATGTATAGATGAAAGACAAATGGATAAGTCCTCCACAGAGGAACTGACCAGTGCTATGTCAGAAATTAATCTAAAATACATATAGATAGAAGCGTTGAAAGCGAAAAACCAGAAGTTGAAACAGGAAGTAATTCAAAATTCTGAAGAAAAGAAAAAAGCTTTGAGTGATAGAAAACAGTTGCAAAAGAAGGTTGATGAGTTAAAAGATAGATTGATAGGTAATATTCCATTACAAGGAGCTAAACACCTTATATGGGATGAGATATCAGTGGAAGTCACCAAATTCTGGTCACATTTGAATTTTATGGATGACAAAGATGCTATAGCAAACATAGCTCTCCAGAGGTGTAAAGTGGCAAACAAGACATTAAGCAAAAGGCCTTCAGAAACAACTCAAAATACAGTTAGTTTTTTAAACACTCTAACTCAATCAAATATGCAGAGTTTTGGAATCAAAGACAGACCAGCAATCATCATTTGGGCAAGAATAATTATTGGCAAGCATGATCTTGTTAAAGAAGTACAAGACAAAGCGCAACAGATGCTCCTTCAAGTTCAAAATTTTAAGAAATTATTTCAGAGGATTTTTGAAAATGGTCTACCTTCTTTTTGGAGTGATGATGGAAAATTAATGACTCAAGAAAATTATCACGGTTTGATAGTACAGGCTCGTATGGATCACTTGAAATTTGAAGGTTTGGTCCAAGGATTAACTAGAAAGACAATAATTGAGAAATTGGCCGATGATTTTGAAATATTTGATCAATTTTTAATGATTAAGAAGGATCTTCCAGCTATATGTTACATGGCATGCATAGAATTAGAGGTGACGGTGAAATAAATGATGGATTATGAAATCTCAAATAAAGAGCAATGGAAAATTGTCGAAAATTTTGGGAAAACAAAAGAATGAATATTCAAGTGTCTTAATTTGAAATGAAGTTGCGGTTCTTTTGTTAATCGCATGAGTTGTTACATCAGCCGAAATCAAAGCAACAAGTTACCAGCTTGGTCGACAACAAAACAAATGTTCCTGAAGTTTAGAGATTTCTTTGAAAATTTTTATTTTTAGCAAAGAATCAGTTAGGGTTTATTCAAAGAAAATTTTGTATCATTTTTTATTTTACAAAGTAATCGGGGTTGGATCTGAGAGCAAAAAATACTTAGTGATGTAATATTTTTTTAAGACTTTAATGAAGAGCAAAAGTACAGGTCTATCAGAAACAAAGATTCATATGTTGTCACTTTCTTTAGTCTGTTAATTTCTTTGTTGTGAATGTATTTCCTGTTACACAATCTTATCACTTTGCCTCATATTTGAATGAACTATGTGAGTTAGAATTCATTTTATATGCTATGATTCACACATTTAAATATTGTCAATGTTCTTGCTTCCAAATTAGTGTAGAATTCATCCGAGTTAGATGCTTTGTGTTAATGTAGTGTTTTCTTTAATCTTCTATCATTCCTAAAATTGCTATTTGTCTGGAGAAATGATACCTACTTTGCCTCTGTGAAAGATTTATCCTACCACCAGTCTCTTAAATAATTTTGAGAAATGCATGTGTTGACTCCATACCCAATGGATTTTGTTTTGTATTCAACCACTTTGTTAAACTGTATGTTGTAACTAAAGATATGGCCATTGTTGTAAAAAGGTGAACTATTATGAGTGACCATTAGATAACATATTCATAAGGGAGCCCCCTTTGGATTGAAAAAGCTAGTTTTCACTCCTAAAGATTGGTTTGAGGTTACGTTGGAAATTTTCTCCTGCAGTCAAGGAAAAGATCTAAGTGATAACACCCTACATAAAATAACCCAGTAAAACACACGTTAAAATTACAGTCTTAAAACACAGGCAAAATAATTCATATGACTTATTAAAATCAAAATTATAGGGGTTCCCATTTTATTAACAAAATGGGATATGTTGTGCAAGCAACAAGGGACTCGAATGCTTTCATGAATTCTTGGTTGAGCAATACCTGTGGAGTCTTCAATAAGTACATCCTAGCGAAAGTGTCAAGCTTATAGGAAGCATACACCAGCTGGTTGGCATCTTTGAACGTCGAAGTCTAGATATCGACAAACTCGATCATCCATTTTACCAAGTCTGTGTAGGGTAGAACCGCGGGCCGAGCTACAATGGCGTGCAGATGAGATTTACTGATGTTATGGTATAAATGTGTCTCACAAATCATCGGCGTCGGAACATCGGCATAAAAATACGTGATT
Source organism: Larix kaempferi (assembly GCA_027924585.1). Taxonomy (NCBI): domain Eukaryota; kingdom Viridiplantae; phylum Streptophyta; class Pinopsida; order Pinales; family Pinaceae; genus Larix; species Larix kaempferi. The sequence continues at coordinate 3,879,976 of BSBM01000262.1, read as the reverse complement.
GCGTGTGGGTCGATGCCCGTACATCAAGAGAAAATCAAATAAAAATATTATTTTCTCGAATTACAAATTCCGCAATAAATAGTAGGGATCAAGACATCGGCTAAGTTATAACATATAAAAAATGTTTGTGCCGACTTCCGACTTTCGACTTCTGACAAGAAGGGTCGTCTGACCCTTCATTTATGAGAGAAAACAGAAGAATGAACGGGCGATCCTTTCTGTATTGTAGGATTATTAGGAATGGTAAACACCAGAAGGATCAGGCACCCCTTCTTATATCCTCTAAATATCAAAAATATCATGGAGAGAAAGGATCGGCATCCCCTTCCTTTCGTAGAGAATTGTGAACACCTATATCCAACAATTCACCTATATCCAGAATGGTGAACACAAGAAGGATCGACCGACCCTTCTTGTAGTATATAACTATTATGAAAAGAGTATTGGGTAGAAGAAGGATCGGTCGTCCCTTCATTTATGAGAGAATTGTAAAAGTATTCAACTTATGAAGGCTAGGTCGTCAATTCATGTATATCCAAAATGGTGAACACTGGAAGAATATTGAGCACAAGAAGGGTCGACCGACCCTTCATTTACGAGAGAAATGTGAAAATATTTAATCTATGAAGGTTAGGCTGACAATTCCCGACTTTCGACTTCCGCAGTAAATAGTAGGGATCAAGACATCGACTAAGTTATAACATATAAAAAATGTTTGTCCCGACTTCCAAATTCTGACAAGAAGGGTCGACCGACCCTTCATTTATGAGAGAAAACAAAGAATGAAAGGTCGACCCTTCATGTATTGTAGGATTAGTAGGAATAGTAAACACTAGAAGGATCAGGCGCCCCTTCTTATATCCTCGAAATATCAAGAATATCGTCAAGAGAAAGGATAGGCCACCCCTTCATTTAGTAGAGAATTGTGAACACCTATATCCGGAATGGTGAACACAAGAAGGATCAACTGACCCTTCTTGCAGTATAGAACTATTATGGAAAGAATATTGGGCAGAAGAAGGGTCGGTTTCCCCTTCATTTATGAGAGAATTGTAAAAATATTCAACCTACGAAGGCTAGGCCGTCAATTCATGTATATACATAATGGTGAACACTGGAAGAATACTGATCACAAGAAGGGTCGGTCGACACTTCATTTACGAGAGAAATGTAAAAATATTTAATCTACGAAGGCTAGCCCAACAATTCCTGACTTCTGAATTCCGCAGTAAATAATAGGGATCGGGACATCATCTTGCCCCCATTTAAACAAATATTCAAAGAATCATTCTCTTTGATATTAAAATTAAATCATACTTACAACTTGCCCCATAATACAGCTTCGCACCTGTTATAGAGCTTTTGGTTGGATGGATCGCCTCGCAGCATTCACTGGCAGACGAACTGGAATCACACTTGCTCACAGATGCTCCTGGGTACCAATAGGGTAACTAAAATAACTTTTTCCGCAGTTTGAGCAAAGTTTTTAAATATAAAATGGCATTGTTTCCATCTGAACCAGTTATAACATATAAAAAATGTTTGTCCTAACTTCTGACTTCCGACAAAAAGGGACGACCGACCCTTCATTTATGAGAGAAAATAGAAGAATGAACTGCCGACCCTTCTTGTATTGTAGGATTAGTAGGAATAGTAAACACCAAAAGGATCGGGAACCCCTTCTTATATCCTCGAAATATCAAGAATATCATGGAGAGAAAGGATCGGTCGCCCCTTCGTTTAGTAGATAATTGTGAACACCTATATCCATCAATTTACTTATATCCAGAATGGTGAACACAAGAAGGATCGATCGACCCTTTTTGCAGTATAGAACTATTATGAAAATAATACTGGGCAGAAGAAGGGTCGGTAGCTCCTTTATTTATGAGAGAATTGTAAAAATATTCAACCTACGAAGGCTAGGCCGTTAATTCATGTATATCCAGAATGGTGAACACTGGAAGAATACTGAGCACAAGAAGGGTCGGTCGACCCTTCATTTACGAGAGAAATATAAAAATATTTAATCTACGAAGGCTAGGCCGACAATTCATCTATATCACGAATGGTGAACATAAGAATGAACGATCGACCATTCCTGTATTGTAGGATTAGTAGAAATAGTAAACACCAGAAGGATCGGGAACCCCTTCTTATATCCTCCAAATATCAAGAATATCATGGAGAGAAAGGATCGGCCGCCCCTTCATTTAGTAGAGAATTGTAAAATTGTCGAATCTACGTAGTCCTCTAGCAATTCACCTATATCTAGAATTGTGAACATAAGAAGGAACGACTGACCCTTCTTGTACTATAGAACTATTATGAAAAGAATACTGAGCACATGAAGGGTCGGTCGCCACTTTAGTTATGAGATAAATGTAAAAATATTCAACTTAGAAAGACTAGGCCAACAATTCATGTATATCTAGAATGGTGAACACTTGAAGAATACTAAGCACAAGAAGGGTTGTACGACCCTTCATTTATGAGAGAAATGTAAAACTATTTAATCTACGAAGGATAGGCCGACAATTCATATATATCCAATATGGTAAACACAAGAATGAACGGTCTACCCTTCCTATATTGTGGGATTAGTAAGAATAGTAAACACATGAAGGATTGGGTGCCCCTTCTTCTATCCTCCAAATATCAAGAATATCATGGAGCGAAATGAGTGGTTGCCCATTTGTTTAGTAGACTTAATTGTAAAAATGTCGAAGCTATGAATGGTCATCTAGAAATTCATCTATATCCATAATGGTGAAAACAAGAAGGAACGACTGACCCTTCTTGTATTATAGAACTATTACGAAAAGAATACTAAGCACAAGAAGGGTCGATTGCCCCTTCATTTATGAGAGAAATGTAAAAATATTCAACCTATGAAGGCTAGGCCAATAATTCATCTTTATTCAGAATGGTAAACACTGGAAGAATACTGAGCACAAGAAGGGTCGGCCACCACTTCAGTTATGATAGAAATGTAAAGATATTCAACCTACGAAGGTTAGGTTGACAATTCATCTATATCCAGATGGTGAACACAAGAAAGAATGGATGACCATTTTTGTATTGTTTGATTATTAGGAATAGTAAACACAAGAAGGATCGAGTGTCCCTTCCTATATCCTCCAAATATCAAGAATATCATGGAGTGAAGGATCCGTTGCCCCTTTTTTTATTAGAGAATTGTAAAACTATTGAAGCTCTGAATGGTCATCCAGCAGTTCACCTATATCCAGAATGGTGAACTATCCATCAACTGACCCTTTTTGTATTATAGAACTATTACTAAAATAAAACCCAAGAAGGATCAGATGCCCCTTCGTACATTCTCCAAATATCAAGAATACCATGGAGATATTCTATCTAGATAAATTTGACATAAGTAACTTTGAGAAAAGGAACAGATGCTCCTTCTTGCATCGATCCATTTTCAGCAAACCACAATAAAGATCCATTTAAATGGTAAGGAGTAGCACTTGATTGAAATGTGACTTCCCATAATATCCTCGATCTATTTATTTCTAGCACAAATACCAAATTAAAATGACAGTTAATATGAAATAATGATCACTCATTCTATGATCGATTCTTTCTCAAATGACTATATAAAATGTACATTCGATCTCTCATGGATAATCCTAGCAGATTTGTTCTTAATCAATCAATTGATTTTAGAAAGGAGCGGTCGTCACTTCTCCATTGATCATTCGCCTGAACATTTGCAAGTATACATCTAATATACAAACACTAATTGATAATTATAAACATTGTATGAATTATTATATCAACTACACAATATTTATTGTTTTGCAGATAAAATATGTTTGCGTTGTTGAGCCTTAGTCAATACCAGGAAATCTCATTCCTTGATTTGTTAAAAGATCACAAGCTTGGTTTATTCCAGCATGGATGGTATGTTGAGATAGATGAACCAGATAATTTGTACCCAGATTTATATCTATTCTGATTGGATGAGGAAGGAGTTCCAACTCGAGCTGGAATATTGACATCTGTAGATCCCATTTCTGACAATTTATTACATGTTCAAGTTGAAGTGATCGAGAGATACCGGTGTTTCCTTCTACATATTGATCTTATGGTTTGTAATTTTCGACCAGATCTAATGAAAAGTGGTCCCAATTCAGATCTGATTTCCTATGCGAAGCAAAGATGGGTTTTTCCCTCATATGATGTTTGTAATCAATCTGGAAATAATACCGCGTCATCTTTGAAGAAAGGAATTTTGTCGGTATGGAAGAAAATAATCTTGGCTGAGAAAACCTCGTTTGTATTGCATTACATGAATATTGAAAAGAAGTTGACAAATGTAGACCCTGAAAAAAATATTTTGTACCTTAGAAGATCATTTCTCAACCATATTGAAAAAGATGTGACCAAATCTTCCTTCAAAGCACTCAAAGCAAGTCCTTCTAAAGCGATGATGCGGAAAGCAACTAAGAGATTTGAAAGCTCAAAAGAAGTTCAACGAGAACTGATCAAATACTTTTTGTTCAATGAGAAAGTTTTTTCTATTGATGTAACAAGATGTGTTATTGCGCCTTCGCATTTGCAATATCGAAAAGTTGATGAGGAGGTCGTGGCAAAGATGGTTTTATCTCTTGTCTCAACTTTTACAACAACATTGAGAGATGTTATTCTATTGTCTTTCGATAAGGAGACCAAGTTGGGATTTCTTCCTAGAAATGAAGAGGAAATTAATTTGCCTTCAATAAATTTCTATATATTGGATGGGAAGCATACTATTTCAGTGCAAAAAAAAATCATTGAAACTGATAAATATCAATCGGTCCATTCAAGTTATCGTCATAGAACACTTCGTCTTCTACATAAATATGTTCCTCAAAACGTTATCATCAAATTATGCAAACAACAAAATTTATCAAACAAGGAATTTTCAGACACTCCATTCATTTCTCAAGTTGTAAAAGAAAGGGAAAAATGGATATCCTGCGGTAGGCCATCCCGCTCGGGAAAGGGAAACGCTTCCAGTGATGATTGGTAGGTATAGATTTTCTTCTTATCAATCAAAGTCCGTAGATTGATGCCTGTGTTCTGAAATTAGTAAATTAAATATTATCTTTAATTTTATATGTGTGCAGGATTTCGAAGGTGAATGTATGGATATATTTGTTGTTCAAACAAAGGACAACCTTAAAGACAAGTTAACTCTTGTTTTGGCGTCGGATTGACTGTGGAGAAAATGGATGTCTGTATTCGAGCTTTAAAAAAGCGGTTCCTTGCCATGCTCACCCAAGAGCATCACTCGGGTTGATTTTGTTCAAAATAAAATAAGAATCATGGATCTATTTTTTTTAGACCATTGTGTGATATTGATGAAGATGAATTGACCATTGTGGCGGACAATATAATCAACGAAACAGTTTGGCTGAGAACATCAATCGACAAAAATGTTTGTATAGAGACTTTATATCAATATTGCAAGCGAAGCAAGGATGATAGTTCAACTAGGAATTCGTTTTGTGAGTATTTCAAAGTTCATGATGTTCATACTTTCATTCACAGATTATCACTGAAGATAATGTCATTGAAATCTATAAAATTGCTCCAAATCATCTCCAGCAACTGTGCAGTATTTTATGCTCCAATAAGCAAGCAAAATCTCTTGGAAAAAAGAGAAAGAAAGAATCTGAAGAGGATAATGGTACCAAATTACCAAAGGATGCTGAGAAAATATTGAACATATATATATCAATAAAGAGGGGATGGGTATGTCCCATGAATCCGTCAAAGATAGTTCACAATTTGATTGTTTATGTTGGTATCCTGCATCTTTGGTCAACGCACTAAGATCCATTGCATATTTTGGTGCGGTAATCAGCTGTGAACTTGTTATTGTTGATATGTGTAATTGTGCTAGTGCCTGGACAAAAGAAGATATGCTTGTGTTGTTGTACTACTTAGAAGCAAATGAAGCGGCTTCTACTTGTATTTTTTTAGCTGATATGGAAAAATATTGTATGGTTTCTAAAGCTTTCACACATTTCAACAAGAAATCAAAAAAAGTGGTAACACGAAATCCTACCAAGGGAGTTTATAGAGATTTCTCAAAGGACCTATTTATATTATGATTCTCTATTATACAGTATTGGAGAATTGGATGGGATGAAGATAATTTGTATACTTTTCAATGGATATGGATTGGAAGGATGAGAACCTACAAATGATTGATTTACCTTTGTCCAAGGCGACCAATGATAGTTCGAGAAGCCATGTTTTTGAAAAGAAAGGAAACGAGAATTTTGGGATCACATGGTTTCCAGACTGGTCTCTTCTCGAGACACAGTTCTTTCGTTGTATGTAGGAGGTAGAGTTCTTCGTTCGTTGATTAGGTCTCCAGATAGAATAATTATTTCTATTGTGGAGACAGTACAGCAAGAGTTGTTTATGAACAGTTTCTATCATGAATGGAATATAAACCAAGGTATTTGTATTAACATTTTGAGATGTCTTATTTCATTGTATTTTACTTTTCTTGGTCGGTTATGTTCAATAACTTCTTCAAATTCCTATTCTACTACAGATTTAAATAAAGAGCACACTCATAAATCGTCCAATAAAATTATAGTATCTGATGAAGACATTGAATGTGACGGAGAATCCACAAAAAGCTACCAAACTGGTGGACAAGATGGCTAAAAGGTAAAAAATTATTTTCAAATATCATGGTTAAATTAACTAAATTATGAACGGGGATATTGACCTTGAATACTTGCAAAAATTTATATAAAATGTATATCTACAAATTTCTAGGTCAAGATGATTGGATTGCTTTTGAACATATGGATCATCCACAACGAGAGCTAGGATCGATGATGTGTGTGGATATTAGCCAACAAATCGCATTGGAGATGGGATCCTTGGATAATAACGAACCAGGCAAGGGCTTGGTGGAAAAACGCGGTATCTACAGCAATGTTACTCACCACTCAAATGTTGGTCGGTCATTGACAGGTAAGAGACAAAGATTATTTTCTACCTAAATTGGTAAAAAAAAATTATTCTGAAATATATCATGACAAGCAATATTTTTGTGTAGCTCCCCATACAAAAATGTTATTGATATTAGAAATGGAAGGTTTTTTATTTTGCAAGAAAGTCACAGAAAATGACTCCAAAAGAGAAAAAAAGGGAAATAAAAAAATATTGATGGAGACAAAAAAGTAAAAAAGGGGGAAGAAAGTACTGTTGGTGAATTTGAATTTAAACACAAAGAAACTTTATATGAATCACAAAAAAATGCGATACAATTTTTGTATTTATGTCTTTCCAAATTCAATGTTGGGATTTGGTCATCTAAATGTGGGGTCAATGAGGGGAAGACATTATTTACAAAAAAATTGAGGGCAGGTAGTGCAAAAAAAGCATAAGGGTACCAAATTTTATTTTTATGGTTTCGAGAGAGATGTGCTAACGATAAAGAAGGAAATACACAAAAAAAATATGGAGGGAGTGTGGGAGGAGTTCCCAATGAAATCTTCGCAAATTAATACATCAATGATTGTTTTGGAGGTTGATGATGTGAAAGCACATCCATCTGAAAACTGTATTTTGAGTAAGCCCTTTCTTGCATCGTCCGCTAGGACAGATAGTGAATTGGTACATCAACTCTGGCATGGTTTTAGTAAAATGCATGAATCAACTGATATCAGAACCTTCAATGCCTTCTTCTAGCTGAGTGACAGCCATCAAATGTGACCTATCATTGCCTCTTTCAAGAGCGGGAAACACTAGATGTAACCTATGGAGATTTTAAATCATTTAATGTGTTTCTATTCTTTTCGGTGACGTTGCTATTTTCATCTGAATCTAACGTATTATTAGTTCAGTGTGATGCTTTTATTAAATCATTTGAATATGAGAAATTTTGGGTGATTTTTGTATTAATCTTTGGAAATCAAAATATTCATTTACAGTTGCATGTTTGTGATCATTAACTTCATGAATGAAGTGTTGTTGTTGCGGTTATATCTATAGTCACGGTTTTTGTATGCAGTCCGGATATCACTGCAAAAGAAACTATTGGTCCTGGGAGCAGATGGATTTCTCTTTGGAGTTCGGATGTTATCCAACATTGAAGATTTTTCCAGACAACCTCATTTTGTCCATAATTGCTATCGTTATTATGCACGGATGTTCAGCCCCATTATTATCAATGTTGCCAGAGAATATTTTGACATTGCTTTGTGGTTTTCCTCACTCGACAACATGGAAATTAAAAAATTCCTTGGTATATTTGAATGGTTAAAGAATGAAGACTTTGTATTTATTTGGGGTCGAGAGCAATGTAAACATAGTACTATTTATAATTCCTTAATGTCTGCATATTATAATGTTGGTGAAGTATTGCATATATACAAAAATTAGTTCAAGGATGTACTTATCCAATATGGAGATATATATATAAAAACGAACATGTTGTTTATAGATGAAGGACAATATCATTTAGCAGATAATAGCAAGGAAAACTACTTGAAAATGCTAACTAGTTGGACAGTTGACGGTTCACAAAGAGAGAGAGAAATAACTATAAAAACAATGTTGTGTTCTCTGTTGAATCATCTCAAGCCTCATTCAAAAATGGGGCATTGGTTAAAGACATTCAACTTCAGATGACCGTCAGATTATACAGACAACAATTCATTTAGTGATTTGTATATTTTGACAACTTCGACAAATTGATGTAATTTTCTTTTGTATATTTATCTTGGACAGTTCTCATATTATTTATGGACATCATATCATGTATCTGGTGATGTGTTTCAAAAATTGCAGAACATTCAAGCAATATACTTAGAAACATTGAAACACAATATTTTATTGACTGGGTTGTGTGTGTTGTTTTTTGTTTGCAAATACTAGAAGAGTTTTTACTAGTAAACCATTGATTATTTTCGATTTCAATGGAGTTTTGTTAGACGCAATTCATAAAAAAATGAAATATGGATTGCCACGAACACCGGATATTGAATCAACCACAAAGTATTATTTTATACGTCCGGGATTTAGGGAATTTTTTGAAAAATACTTTAGTATATTTGAAGTTGGGGTATGGACATCTGCACAACAAAAAAAGTTAACGATTTTTTTGCCAACATTATTAGAAAGAACAAGATTGGAAAGGGAACAATTTAGAGTAATTTTAGCACAAGAATATTGTTCTTGCATAGCCAAAGAGGGTTATCATGGTAATGTAAATCCTTATGTATTTATCAAGCCTTTAAACAAAGTTTGGGACATTTTGATCCATGGTTGGGATGCTACAAATACAGTGATTGCAGATGACTCGAAAGAAAAACATGTTTGTAACCAGGAAGGGAACTGTATTATAACAAAAACGTATACTTGCCAAGATGTCAATGACACATTCTTGTTAGATCGATTATGGCCTTGCTTGCTGCACCTAAATGGTGTGAGTGATGTGAGGCCAATTATGAAAAAAAATGAAAGTATTTTGTTAAATAATACACTTGAATGTTTGTTTGTACTAGTATGTTCAATTGCACTGTGATTATAATACTTGTAAAGTGTCGAGTTTGGTTTTCAAAAGTGCAAAATCAGAGCTTGAAAGTGCCCGAAATCGGTTTTCAAAATTGCAAATTTAAGTATTGGAAGTTTCAAAAGTAGCCTTCCAAAAGGGAAAAATTAGGTTCTAAAAGTGCCATTATCATATTTATCATATCGGAAAAGCGCAAAAACCAATTTCAAAAGTGGCGATATCAAAAGCAAAAGTATGCTTTTGGAACCTGGATTTGGCACTTTTGGAACCAGATTTTGCACTTTTGGAACCAGATTTTGCACTTTAGAAACCTTGATTTTGGGGTTCGAAAAGGTTGTTCTTGACCCGTCTTCAAAGTGACTTGGACTAGAATATGTCCAAGTTTAATGAAATAGGCGTTAAAGATAAAAATAATTGGCATTTACCAGCATCAAATTTAGGTTCAAAATATTGTTGAATAATTTGCGAACAATGGCGATTGATAGTGCGTATAGGTATCTTACCTTCCATGGAAGGCAAGGTGCTCTCGTCTTAAATTAGTTAGAATTGCAATTGTTGCTTCCCAATTTTCTTGTTTTAATCATTGGTGGTTGTGGTAAACTAAAGTAATGAATGAGGAATTCTATGTTAGCCAACGTAATTGTTAGTTGTGACTGCCCTATTATGCGAGCCCCATATTGTTTCAAGGCTTGGCATGACATTTAAAGTGAGACCTTTCCCTCCCTAATGATTGAATGTGCCATCACTTAGGCTACAACAAACACCTTTTTTTGGATACCTACTAAGACTTTGGTTTGAAATCGAGCCAACAAAGCATTTTTGCCAAAAAAACCTTTGTTAAAACTTATGCTTGTCCACCTTCGTTAGTAATGTCCACTATAAATGGAGAAAGGAGGTTTTTGGGGGGGAGGTTTCGCAAAAAACTCCACTAGAAGATGCTCTCCTTGTAGTGTATATTTGCAACTTAAGTTGTTTTTGATAGTCACACCTTAAAAATGTTGTTGATAACATGTACAAAATGATTTTTCTTTCCAGGGAATTCCTACTCATCACAACAAGCGTACATGATTTATCATTTGGAAAGTTTTTTCAATACTAAGATTGTGTCCTAAATGCTTTTAATTGTTTCATGTGTTGTTATGTCTTTAGATACTTGAAATAGATGCATATAGGCACTGTGGGTATTCAATGCCAAATCCAAGAATTAGTAATTACAAAACCTTAGATGAAATAACATGCATTAGATAGGTACTGCAAACTATTTGAAAATTACCCCTTAACGTATCAAAACATCTATTTCTAGGCTTTATAATGAAATATTGAATTTAATATTAATATACTTTGGTGGTATGCATTGCAAGAATGTGATCAAATTGAAAGGGTTTGAAAAGTTGTATTAGCTCATAACATAGCCACAATGACCGAATTCAAAGTGCCAAATGGATTCAAATAGAAATTGTTTTTCCTTGGCATAATTCTTTTGTATTTTGGTTTGAGTGCTTTTCATCATATTTACAGTTCAAATTTTAGAGAGGTCGTGTGTGTTTTATCCCCTGGAAACCCTGATGGAAAAAACTCCTTTCCAAACCCTAACCTTGACATACCTCAACAAAACTCTTTGAATTTATGAATTTACCCATAACTTTGATTTTATAAGTGGGGTGTTGACATACCATTTATTTTGTAGCCACCTTTGAAGGTGAATGACCAAAACTATATGGAGGTTGATCTCTCGAATTCTATGATATGCCTTGTCCAACCCTAAATTCTTACACTATTGTTTAAGAAGCATCATGTTCTCTCCACGCTATCAATAATATACTCAAGACAACCCTCAAACTAGCTAATGTCTACAAGTTTCCATCCACGTCTTTACTTAATTTGTGCTTGGTCATCGACTCAGAATTTCACAAGAGGATCCATGGGTGTAAAATATAAGTTTGCAAAATTCCATTCTAAACTTCTTCTAAATCTCCACAACATACCTACCCTTTATCTTGTCACACCTCCAAACCAACACAATGATGGAGAACACCCAAATATTTCATCTCAAACCGTGAGTCAACTCAATCATCAACCAACGAAACATATTCATTAGCGTCAATTTTTCCTTCAAAATTCATGCAAAGCTTTTAAATGTATACCTAAGTTGATTAAGATATTTTGAGTAAACATACGTTTTCTTGCTTGGCATGGTCTAGGTCGATTTCCACATGAAAAATGTTATGTACCTCAACAATAACATGAAATTCAGAGTATAAATAACATAATATAGCAAGATTTCATAATGAAAGGACATAATTACCACAACAATAAACAATTGTAAATAACCAAATATGATAATAACTATACCTTTATGGATGAAAGCAATGCCCACTTGCCCCTCATGCATAAGCCCAAATACAATTTGCATCCTAAGACATTACATTCCATTGTTTCTACTTCTTTATATAGTTATATCTAACCTCCTAGGTATTTTATAGAAAATAAACTTTCTAGTAAATAAAACCTTCTAGATACTTTCTAAAGAACAAAACTTTTAGTAAATAAAATTTTTCCCTAAACCTTTTTACAATACTTATTTTCATACTATATCTATTTTATAAGTGTTTTTTAATAAAAATAATCTCACTACATAACACCCTATCTATCTACTTAAAGAGTTAAAATAGGACCCTAACAAAAAACCTAAGCATATTGAAACTAAGAACATATAAACTTTTTGAGATAAATAAATCGAGAATATGATTAGTGTCGTTGCAATGATTCACATTTACACAACAATAAGCATGACATTCCACTTAAGTATTTTTTTAATAAATTCATTATATATAACTTCGTTTTTTACCTTTCTTCTTCATCCCATGTGTTTGGACAAAAAATATTGGCTCAACCTTTATTATAAATAAACATATAATGCCCTTAGCTATGGCTTTCTATGTTCTTTTCAGACTATGTGCTCTTTGGTTATTACTTTATTGGGCTAAAGTACGAAATCTCTCCGACCTTGTGGTCTTTGGTGACTCACTTTCTATCATCTCCTGGGTGAGTGGCAAAACCACTCTACACAACATGTTGCTTCTGCACTGGATGAAAGCGGCCATGCTATTAATTAAAGACTTTCAACACATACATTTTGCCCATGTATATCGTGAAGTGAACTTGGAGGCGGACATGCTATCCAAAAGGGCCCTTAGCGCTGCACCCGGGACCATCATGTGGCAGGAATGGCGGGCGGACATATTGTTTACACATGGCACACTACCACTGTCTTGGGTTTGATATTGCTCTACTACTTTTTTGCTATATATACTGCTTTATGGTTATCATTAGCACTCAGTTTTTCTTACATATACTATTAGTTCTATGTGCAGATATCTCATAGAGGATGTGGCCAACCTCTCGTTGGACATTTTGTATGCTTCCTCTATTTTGCGGCTATATATTCGGCATTATGGTTTGTGTAGGCTAGTCACTGTTGGTTATTTTTTGGATTTTGACAGCCAGTACTGATATTTTCATGTCAAACTTTATATTTGGTGGGATTCTCAGATGTATTATTGTATTTGTGGAACCTGTTTCTCCTCCGGGAGGGGTCCACGATTGTTTGTTGTGAACATATTGCTCCATTATGTTTATCCACGTTGGATTGATGGCATTATGACCATCGTTTTTAGACATGATACATCTGCCTGGCAGGGCAGAGATGTGATGTATGTTTCATCTGACAGCTGGCACTATTTACTATTTCATATATTAATAGTAAGTTATATTTTTCTATGAAAAATGTTCTTTTCGGACTATTTTGATATTTGGCCAAAGATGTTGGCGTTCTTGTTTTGGGCTTTGGAACCAGTTGATGTAACTTCACTATACTATTGCTAATATTAATAGTATGTTTTTTTAATGAAAAAAATAAACGTATAATGCCCATCCAAAATTCCTCGATAGTTGCATTTCTATTTATTTATGTGAGTGGTTTCCAACTCGTCGTCTCTCACCCACACGTATATATACATTTGTTTTCATCATCATTGTAAATGTACTTAGGTTTTTTATAATGCTTATTTGATCAATAAAAACGTTACTCAAAATTATTTCATTTAATATGAAAAGTGAAATGGAAGAAAAAATAAAGTGAGAGATTAAAAAAAATGAAAAATGAAAAATAAAAAAAATTAAATATATCTAAAATTTATAAAATAGAATAAAATATATTTAAAATGTTATAAAAATAAAAATGTAAAAAATATAATAAATTTATATTTTAAAATTTTTAATATCTTACTAAAAATATATCTAGAAGTGGGTTTTCCCTCATCGAGAGCATCGCTATGACCAGGTATCCAATGTACAAGTACAGGATAAATAACATGGAAGACCAGAGACTTCCTAAAAGTGCTTTAAAATCCACTCAAGACCAACTTCGGCTCAAGAGAGGTTGGTATACAGATGTCATGGCTTGGTTAAACCATTGGGCAATTCGGGAAAATGCCACTTTGCAAGATATCAATAATATTTAAAATATGAACACATCTAAGTTTAAAGAGAAAAAGTGGGGCGAAAAAGAATACGAGGAATAAAATTAAGATACTATACGGACATCATTAACCCTAATCTGGAAGACCAAAAAAATCTCTCCGTGTTAACTAGTTTGAAGAAGAAAATTAATATAGCCAAGATAAGAACCTTTTCTTAATTTTAATTTTTATATTTTTTATTTTATTTTTTATTTTTTATTTTTTGTAGAGAGTAGAATAGCAATCGAGCTCTGCAACTCTAAAGAATTTGACAAATTATTTTTTTCAAGATTTGAAGTTCCCACTGTCTATTCATTGTTATAGGTCTGTGGCCATCGCCAAGAATTATGAAATTTTGGCTTAATAAAAACTGGAGAACGTTATTGGTTGGAGGGATGCAAAATCATTTCTATAGAAGGGGCTACTATGCTTTTCTTTTTTAGAATAAGGAGGATTGAGGTCTGATTTTTTGAAATGCGCCATACTTCATGGGACCAAGAGGTATGTACTTAAACAATTGGAATATGTCCTTTGACCCTAAGTGTGATATCCCCTCTGTTGTCCCACTGTGGGTAAAATTATCTCAACTACCTTTACATTGTTGGTCTGATGAAGTTCTTGCAACTATTGGAAATTCTTTAGGAAAATATATTGACAAATATGAGCCTGAACCTCCCATGTTTTCATGTGCTCACATCTATGTTAAGGTTGATTTGGATAAACTATTGCGAGAGGCTATTAATCTCATAGTGGATAATTGGACTCATTCACAAAAGGTAGATTGTGATCACTTTCTTTTTAAATGCAAAATCTGCCATGATTATGGCCATTTTGCAAGAGATTATACAAAGAAAAACGAGTAGGAAGTTGAAAAAGAACAAGGACAATGTTTGCATCAGGTAATTCTCAAATGTTACAAAGTTTGTTAAAGCAAATGATTCGTCCTCTTCAAATAAATTATTCCAACCCTTAATAGAATCGGAGGAAAAAGAATGTGGGAAAGAACAAAAAGACTTGTTAAAGGAGCATGAATCAATGTTGATTAGCTCTGTGTTGTAAATGGCTATGGAGGAGATGACAATACAAAAGAAGTATTCTTAATCCCTTGTTTTTCAAGTCTTGGAAAAGATTGGATTGGAAGACTATTCATCCATCCTCCCTATGATGCCCATTCAACAAATCAATTCTCACTTGAATGAAGAAAAATAAGACTACATTGGTGTACTAACTAGGTAAAAATCCAAATAGTCATAGGAGGATTCTTCAGAAGATCTTGAAGAAGATAAACTAGTTCATAAAAAATCAGGGAGAAGATTCGGTAAGCGACTAAGAGAAGATGAAGCAGACAGGGATAAACAACTAGGCAAAGAAACCTCCTTGGATCAACTTATAAAGGTGACGAGATCTAGTCAAAACTTGAAAGGAAGAAAGCCAAAAGCTGGAGGTAAATTCGGATCTCAAACACGAAAAATAATGAATATAGTCTCTTGGAATTGTAGGGGTTTGGGAGGAAGTCAAATGGTAGTTCTAAGCAATCAAGAATATGATTCATAAGGAAAAACTCTCCATCTCTTATTCCAAGAGACAAAAATGGACAAAGCCAATGTAAAGCAAGCTATGTAAAAAGTCTGAAAAATGGAAATGGTATCTCTGTTAGTGCTAGAGGAACATCTGACCGGTTGGCAACCTTCTGGGATTTGAGTAAATTCAAACTTCGCTCTCAAAAAGAAAATAATAATTGGATTATGGCATAATTGGAAGATATAAATACACAAGAAATTCTTAGGTTATGCAATGTATATGGTCCTCTGCAGTACAATAATAAGTGGGAATTTTGGCAATCTTTAAACTCTTTAAGTAATTTCTAATGTGGCATATAGTTGGATATTTCAATGCTATTGTTTCTAAAAAAAAGGTGAGGAGGTAGCCTTGTAAGAGATCCTTTTGGTGAAAGTCTTGAAGACATAATAAGTGATTTTGATTTGATGGATATCATTCCCAAACGAGGTTTATACACTTGGTCTAACAAGAGAACAGATCTAGGGCATATAGCCACTAGACTGAAGAGATTCTTAGTACATAATGACATTTTGCAGACAGGCG
Source organism: Larix kaempferi (assembly GCA_027924585.1). NCBI lineage: Eukaryota > Viridiplantae > Streptophyta > Pinopsida > Pinales > Pinaceae > Larix > Larix kaempferi. The sequence continues at coordinate 3,863,800 of BSBM01000262.1, read as the reverse complement.
GCATGCTTCATTCTATAATTCTCCCAAAAGCAGTCTCAGATCATAATCCCATTATGCTTATCACTGAAGAGTTGGAGAATCAAGGACTAATTCCCTTCCGATTTAACCTATTGTGGTTAGAAAAGAGTGAAGTCTTCCCCCTTATTGAAAAACTTTGGAAAACCTATTTAAAAGGATCCACATCTTTTGTCTAAGAGTCAAAATTGCGAATACCCAAATGTGAACTTAAAAAATGGGAAAAAACTCAGTATCTCTATGGGGTTAAAATAAAATTAAGATACTATAAGGGCATCATTAACCCTAATCTAGAAGACCAAAAAAATCTCTCTGTGTTAACTAGTTCGAAGAAGAAAATTAATACAACCAAGATAAGAATCATTTTTTTTAATTTTAATTTTTATATGTATTATTTTATTATTTATTTTTAATTTTTTGTGGAGAGTAGAATAGCAATCGAGCTCTGCAACTCCAAAGAATTTGACTAATTTTTTTTCAATATTTGAAGTTCCCATAGTCTATTCATTGTTATAGGTATGTGGCCATCACCAATAATTATGAAAATTTGGCTCAATAAAAACTGGAGAACGTTGTTGGTTGGCGGGATGCAACATCATTTCTGTGGAAGGGGCTACTATGCTTTTCTTTTTGAGAATAAGGAGGATCGAGATCTGATTTTTTGAAATGGGCCATACTTCATGGGACCAAGAGGTATGTATTTAAACAATTGGAATATGTCCTTTGATCCTGAGTGTGATATCCCCTCGGCTATCCCATTAAGGGTAAAATTATCTCAACTACCTTTACATTGTTGGTCTGATGAAGTTCTTGCAACTATTGGAAATTCTTTAGGAAAATATATTGACAAATATGAGCCTGAGCCTCCCATGTTTTCATATGCTCACATCTATGTTAAGGTTGATTTCGATAAAGGATTGCGAGAGGCTATTAATCTCATCAGAGATAATTGGACTCGTTCACAAAAGGTAGATTATGATCACTTTCCTTTTAAATGCAAAATTTGCCATGATTATGGCCACTTTGCAAGAGACTGTCCAAAGAAAAACGAGTAGGAAGTTGAAAAAGAACAACGAAAAGGTTGGCATCGAGTAATTCTCAAATGTTACAAAGTTTGTTAAAGCAAATGATTCGTCCTCTTCAAATAAATTATTTCAAGCCTTAATATAATAGGAGGAAAAATAATGTGGGAAAGAACAAGAAGACTTGTTAAAGGAGCATGAATCAATGTTGATTATCTCTACACTGCAAATTGCTATGGAGGAGATGAAAATACAAAAGAAGTATTCTTAATCCCTTGTTTTTCAAGTCTTGGAAAAGATTGGTTTGGAATACTATTCATCAATCCTCCCTATGATGCCCATTCAACAAATCAATTCTCACTTTAAAGAAGAAAAATAAGACTACATTGGTGTAGTAACTAGGTAAAAATCCAAATAGTCGTAGGAGGATTCTTCATAAGATCTTGAAGAAGATAAACTGGTTCATAAAAAATTAGGGAGAAGATCTGGTAAGCAGCTAAGAGAAGATGAAGCAGACGGGGATAAACAACTAGGCAAACAAACCTCCTTGGATCAACTTATAAAGGTGATGGGATCTAGTCAAAACTTGAAAGGAAGAAAGCCAAAAGCTGGAGGTAAATCTGGATCTCAAACACGAAAAATAAAGAATATAGTCTCTTGGAATTGTAGGGGTTTGCGAGGAAGTCAAATGGCAGTTCTAAGCACTGTGGAATATGATTCATTAGGAAAAACTCTCCATCTCATGTTCCAGGAGACAAAAATGGACAAAGCCGATGTAAAGCAAACTATGTAAAAAGTCTGAAAAAATGGCAACGATATCTCTGTCAATGCTAGAGGAGCATCTGACCGGTTGGAAACCTTCTGGGATTTGAGTAAATTCAAACCTCACTCTCAAAAAGAAAATAATAATTGGATTATGGCAGAATTGGAGGATATAAATACTCAGGAGACCCTTAGAATATGCAATGTATATGGTCCTCTGCAGTACAAAAATAAGTGGGAATTTTAGCAATCTTTAAACTCTTTAAGTGAATTCCAATCTGGCATATAGTTGGATATTTCAATGCTATTGTTTCTAAACAAAAGGTGAGGAGGTAGCCTTGTAAGAAATCCTTTTGGTGAAAGTCTTGAAGACATTATAAGTTATATAACTTATTTTGATTTGATGGATATCATTCTCAAGCTAGGTTTATACACTTGGTCTAACAAGAGAACGGGTCTAGGGAATATAGCTGATAGACTGAAGAGATTCTTGGTACATAGTGACATTTTGTAGAGAGGAGGCTTGCTTCATTCTATAATTCTCCCAAATGCAGTCTCAAATCGTAATGCCATTATGCTTATCACTGAATAGTTGGAGAATCAAGGACTAATTCCCTTCCGATTTAACTTGCTATGGTTAGAAAAGAGTGAAGTCTTCCCCCTTATTGAAAAAGTTTGGAAAACCTATATAAAAGGATCCCCATCTTTTGTCTGGGATTCAAAATTGTGAATAGCCAAAGGTGAACTTAAAAAATGGGAAAAACCTCAATATCTCTCTAAGGTTAAAATAAAATTAAGATACTATAAGGACATCATTAATACTAATCTGGAAGACCAAAAAAATCTCTCTGTGTTAACTAGTTCAAAGAAGAAAATTAATATAGCCAAAATAAGAATCATTTTTTTAATTTTAATTTTTATATTTATTTTTATAATATTTTTTTATTTTTTGTGGAGAGTAGAATAGCAATCGAGCTTTGCAACTCCAAAGAATTTCACTAATTATTTTTTTCAAGATTTGAAGTTCCCACTATCTGTTCATTATTATAGGTATGTGGCCATCACCAAGAATTATTAAAATTTGGCTCAATAAAAATTGGAGAATGTTGTTGGTTGGCGGGATGCAACATCATTTCTATGGAAGGGGCTACTATGCTTTTCTTTTTGAGAATAAGGAGGATCGAGATCTGATTTTTCGAAATGGGCCATACTTCATGGGACCAAGAGGTATCTACTTAAACAATTGGAATATGTCCTTTGATCCTGAGCGTGCTATCCCCTCGGTTGTCCCACTGTGGGTTAAATTATCTCAACTATCTATACATTGTTGGTCTGATGAAGTTCTTGCAACTATTGGAAATTCTTTAGGAAAATATATTGACAAATATGAGCCTGAGCCTCCCATGTTTTCATGTGCTCACATCTATGTTAAGGTTGATTTGGATAAAGGATTGTGAGAGGCTATTGATCTCATCATGGATAATTGGACTCATTCACAAAAGGTAGATGATGATCACTTTCCTTTTAAATGAATTTTTTTCCATGATTATGGCCATTTTGCAAGATATTGTCCAAAGAAAAAGGAGTAGATAGTTGAAAAAGAACAAGAACAAGGTTGGCATCGGGTAATTCTCAAATGTTACAAATTTTGCTAAAGCAAATGATTCGTCCTCTTCAAATAAATTATTTCAAGCCTTTATAGAATCGAAGGAAAAAGAATGTGGGAAATAACAAGAAGACTTGTTAAAGGAACATGAATCAATGTCGATTAGCTCTGCGCTGCAAATGGCTATGGAGGAGATGACAATACAAAAGAAGTATTCTTAATCCCCCGTTTTTCAAGTCTTGGAAAAGATTGGATTAGAAGACTATTCATCCATCCTCCCTATGATGCGCATTCAACAAATCAATTCTCACTTGAATGAAGAAAAATAAGACTACATTGGTGTAGTAACTAGGTAAAAATCCAAATAGTCGTAGGAGGATTCTTTTAGAAGATCTTGAAGAAGATAAACTGGTTCATAACAAATCGGGGAGAAGATATGGTAAGCAACTAAGAGAAGATGAAGCAAATGGGTATAAAAAACTAGGCAAAGAAACCTCCTTGGATCAACTTATAAAGGTGACGGGATCTAGTCAAAACTTGAAAGGAATAAATCCAAAAGCTGGAGGCAAATATGGATCTCAAACACGAAAAATAATGAATATAGTCTCTTGGAATTGTAGGGGTTTGGGAGGAAGTCAAATGGTAGTTCTACGCAATCAATAATATGATTCAAAAGGAAAAACTCTCCATCTCCTACTCCACGAGACAAAAACGGACAAAGCCGATGTAAAGCAAACTATGTAAAAAGTCTGAAAAAATGGAAATGGTATCTCTGTCAGTGCTAGAGGAGCATCTTGCAGGTTGGCAACCTTCTAGGATTTGAGTAAATTTAAACTTAGCTCTTAAAAGGAAAATAATAGTTGGATTATGGCAGAATTGGAGGATATAAATACTTAGGAGATCCTTAGAATAGGAAATGTATATGGTCCTCTGCAGTACAATAATAAGTGGGCATTTTGGCAATCTTTAAACTATTTAAGTGAATTCCAATGTGGCATATAGTTGGAGATTTCAATGCTACTATTTCTAGAAAAAAGGTGAGGTGGTAGCCTTGTAAGAGATCCTTTTGGTGAAAGTCTTGAAGACATAATAAGTGATTTTTGATTTGATGGATATCATTCTCAAGCGAGTTTTATACACTTGGTCTAACAAGAGAACAAGTCTAGGGCATATGGCCGCTGGACTGAAGAGATTCTTGGTACATAGTGATATTTTGTAGAGAGGAGGCTTGTTTCGTTCTATAATTCTCCCAATTACAGTTTCAGATCACAATCCCATTATGCTTATCACTGAAGAGTTGGAGAATCAAGGACTAATTGCCTTCTGATTTAACCTGCTATGGTTAGAAAAGAGTGAAGTCTTCCCCCTTATTGAAAAAGTTTGGAAAACCTATATAAAAGGATCCTCGTCTTTTTGTCTAAGAGTCAAAATTGCGAATAGCCAAAGGTGAACTTAAAAAATGGGAAAAAACTCAGTATCTCTCTGAGGTTAAAATACAATTAAGATACTGTAAGGACATCATTAACCTTAATCTAGAAGACCAAAAAATATATGTGTTAACTAGTTCGAAGAAGAAAATTAATATAGCCAAGATAAGAATCATTTTTTTAATTTTTATTTTTATATTTATTATTTATTTTTATTTTTTGTGGAGAGTAGAATAGCAATCGAGCTCTGCAACTCCAGGGAATTGACTAATTAATTTATTCAAGATTTGAAGTTCCCACAGTCCATTTATTGTTATAGGTCTATGGCCATCACCGAGAATTATGAAAATTTGGCTCAATAAAAACTGGAGAACGTTGTTGGTTGGCGAGATTCAACATAATTTCTATGGAAGGGGCTACTATACTTTTCTTTTTTAGAATAAGGAGGATCGAGATTTGATTTTTCGAAATGGGCCATACTTCATGGGACCAAGACGTATGTACTTAAACAATTGGAAGTTGTTCTTTGATCCTGAGTGTGTTATCCCCTCGATTGTCCCACTATGGGTAAAATTATCTCAACTACCTTTATATTGTTTGTCTGATGAAGTTCTTGCAACAATTGGAAATTCTTTAGGAAAATATATTAACAAATATGAGCCTGAGCCTCCTATGTTTTCATGTGGTCACATCTATGTTAAGGTTGTTTTGGATAAAGTATTGCGAGAGGCTATTAATATCATCATGGATAATTGGACTCATTCAAAAAAGGTATATTATGGTCACTTTCCTTTTAAATGCAAAATTTGCCATGATTATGGCCATTTTGCAAGAGACTGTCCAAAGAAAAAGGAGTAGGAAGTTGAAAAAGAGCAAGGACAAGGTTGGCATCGGGTAATTCTCAAATGTTACAAAATTTGTTAAAGAAAATGATTCTTCCCGTTCAAATCAATTATTTCAATCCTTAATACAATCGGAGGAAAAAGAATGTGGGAAAGAACAAGAAGACTTGTTAAAGGAGCATGAATCAATGTCGATTAGCTCTGCGCTGCAAATGTCTATGGAGGAGATCTGTAATGTCCCCATTTTGACCCCATTGCATTCAAATGTAAATGATGTAATATTGTTATAAAATCATGGTGAGGAGCTCAAGGCCAAGGCCCCGCCATCGATTTATGATGCATATGGTTTGCGTGCTAGCCAGGCACATTGGAATTTCAAACATCATGTAAATATACATTTTAATAAAATACCCACAACTAACTATGCAATGCAATAATAGATGGGGGCATGATTTTACAAGGAATTGGGAGGGAAAACATTCAAACCCTTGATCCAATCAAGTCAAGCCAAGTGTCAATGAGATAACCCATCAAACCCTCAGCTACCCATGTTGACTTTTGTACCCAATCATTCATTTCTCCCAAGAGTTGGTTGAGGTAGTTAATGCCTTGGGGAATGGGAGGTATGGCTGTCCAAATTCGAGTACGGGCAAGCCACCCTTCATGGAAAATCGTTTTTTGCTCCCTGGGCAAGAAAAGAGCCATGAATTGCTCCCCAAACCATTACCCATGAACCAATTTCTCTCCCTCACGAGTTTGGAGCTACCTGGGCGTTTTCCAGCCACGTTTTTCTAGTTTTTCTTTGTTCTCTAGCTGGGAAGAGGGCGTTCTTGTGTTGCAGAGCTACTGGAAGAAAAGGGAGCTTGATTTGGGATTTCAATGAGGCCGTTTTGGCAATTTGAAACACTCATAACCTGTGGGAGAAATCGGGTATGCTCCCTGTGGTCGAATTCCCCTTTCCACAGTCCGTTTTGGTGTACCCACGATTTGGGGAAAACCCATGGCCATCCTGTTTGTAAATCCCATTGTTAAAATGTGTATCCATGCCCAATGATTGTGCTTGCTTTGTGAGAAACGAGTATGTTGGGGTGTGGATTATGGGTATCTATTGCTTTGATTGTGCATGAGCTTGAATGTCCCTTTTTCCTTGTAAGAATCATGCCCAACTCGGGGGTGGCAGTTGAGTTGAGAGATTGATGAACACAACTGGCCTATGGTTGGGTGGAACATTGCAGCGACATAGCTAGTTGCTTGGGACAATTGCACAATGAAGATAAGTATCCTCTATGTGTATTTACTCTTAAAGTGTTTAATTCGATGATCATTTTGATATGCTGGATGAGTATGAAATTTGTGTGGGTGTTGTTCTATTCCGCTGTGCATAATTGCTTGATTTGCATCTGCACACTTTTGTTTTTATTTGTATGAATCTAATGAATGGGATGAGTTTATGTAAAAGCCCCAGAGAATGGCATCATGTTCCCTTCCTCGAATTGGGTCCATGGGAGGGGACATTACATTTTGGTATTAGAGATGTTGGTTGCAACATTTGGGCCTTCATGGGCTGCCTATCACAGTTGTAGAGGTAAGTATGCTTCCTGTCCAACACTAATCATTAGAAAAGAAGGAAATATTTCTAACTGTTTTTGAAAATTTTTCTAAGTGTTTTTGAATTTTTCTGCCAAGACTGTGTCAGCGAGTTTATCCCTAATTGCAGCGACATGGTCGGCGAGTTTTAAGTTAAAATGTTGCGACAAGGTTGGCGAGTTTTAAGCTAAAACGTCGCGACACGGTCGGTGACTTTAGCTTTATTGGCTGCGATGCGGTCGGCGATTTTAGACTTAATTGTTGCGACGCGGTCAGCGATTTTAGCCTTAATCACTGCGACGCGGTTGACGATTTTAGACTTAATTGCTGCGACGCGGTCGACGATTTTAGCCTTAATTGTTGTGACGCGGTCGACGATTTTAGACGTAATTTCTGCGACGCGGTCGGTGATTTTAACCTTAATTGTCGCGACACGGTCGAAGTAGAAATTGCTAAGTCCGTCGAAACAGAGAATTTCATCAATTTTCGAGGGTGAATTTCAGGTGTCCGAAAGTGAAAAATGGCCTTGAACTTATGTGCCAGAATCCGCAAAATTGGAAGATTTACAAAAAAAAAAAAAAATGCCCTGCCGCCTCAAGGGGGAAAGCTCCCTTGACCCCCGGAGACAGTCGTTGTAAGTATGAAATGCATTTTCTATGCTTGGAATGAGAAGCAGGAATTGCATAGAAGGTTTGTGGAAGCCATATTATGAGTAATTGGCTGTAATATGCATTGTGGAAGAGCAATGGGAGCAGTAAGGCAATGTTGATAAGAGGAAAATTCCTCACCTTAAACTATTTCTATTTATAGCATAATAATTGCATGTTTGGAAAATATCAAGAATGAACGTTATGCACGTATGTATATATTGAATTGCTAATTCATGAGAAGATCATAGTTAATGATTGCTGGTGTGCATGGTAGAGAGCCCATGAAATTGGATCAGCTATGATGTGGAAGAGGAAATTCCATGCTACAATGAGGAAATTGGAAAGGGAGAATTCCTTAACTCCTCTCTTGCTATTGTATTTATATTTCCTGAGTTTTATATACTCAAAATTATGGCATAGGGATGTTGGAAATGCAAGAGAGTAGCAGATTAAATATAAATTAGTGGGCATGATTAAAGAGTCATTGCATAGTGCATGTGAATTGCTTATGCATGAGCATGATGTTGCATATGGGTAAAGGTAAAGAAGTTACACATGCAATAGCCCATTAATGGTATTGCCTATGGTTGATGACAATTAATGTTGTTCATAATGGTTGTACGAATCAGACCATAGAAGCATGATTGAAATGCAAGAGATTAGATAGATGAAATGAATATGCACTAGATGACAAATTTAAAAAACCTTGCACAGTGCATGTGAAAATGTTTGTGCATGTATATGATATTGCATATGGGTAAAATAGTGAGGCTTTACATATGCAATGAGCCACTAAGATAATCATTGTAGTGGCTAACAATTAGTTGTGTTCGCATTAGTTGTAGGATCAAAGACAACCAAAGCATGGCTAAAGATGTACATGATGAAGTTGCATGTGACCAACAGCCTTATCCATGATCATGAGGTGGGTGGAAGGATGGTGTGATCCTATGCAGGAGACCAACTGATCAGGTAACATCAAAGACATTGATGGGAGCCATGCATGTAATGGTTTAATTATGATTGCCCTAGTACAAAAGGAGATCGGGTAAGAACCCCCTTGAACGATATTTTGTAATCGTAGAATGGTATGTAGGAAAGGTTGAATGCATTTATATGAATGCCATACTACCATGGTATGGTTGGGTATGGGGCAGTAAGGGCGAGGAACCCTCTACCATGTGACTGTTTAAAATGCTAGAATGCATTCATATGAGATTATATCATGCCATTTGTGTATGTTGGTTGTGAGTTAACAACCAAAGTAAGTGAGGACTTATGGTCCTGTCATGGTAGTGCATGCTATGTGGGGTAGTCATGGTTAGTCCATAATATGTTTGAATGCATAGTATTCATGAATTAATGCAAGATTGCATTGGGGGGGGATGTGCATTAAAAATATTTTGTATAATCTCGTGGTTATGCATTGAGTGGATGCACATTAAAAGATTATGTGAGTGTTGTAAATGTGCATGCATAGGTATGGGTACACGTGTTGAGATGCATTATGTGAATGCATGGTTGTGGTGTATGTTTCATTGCATTCAGATAATAGATGAAATGGTGAACTATTGTCAATCCTGAGAGCCTTTCAGGAGCTGCTGTGAATGCAGGAGAATGATTGCATGAAGAAGGTAGATATGTTGATGGGCTACTAGGAGTGCTCTGTTGAAAGGATGGAGTTGTATAAATGATATGGATATGAAGTAATGAGTATTTAAAGCTTCATTTAAATTGCATAAATGACGTGACTGTGTCTTGCAATTTTATTATGATAATGATGTGCATATATATATATATATATATATATATATATATATATATATTTCATTTCATTTCAAATGCTAACAGCTAAGGGTATTTGAGTTATTGAGTATTATAATTCCGAGATCACTTCAGTGAGTGTTGCAGCAATGAAATATTATATGCATAGAGACTTACAAGTGTTGGCTGATTGAAGTTCCAGATTTCAGGTAGATTGTTTTGGGCATGGCAAAGTGGGTAAGTCCATGATGAAGATTGGAATCTACCATGTGCAAGAGCCAAACCTCATGAGAAGGGTCTCATGGTTGTAAAAATAGTTTATGTGCAGAATATGTTGTCAAATTTGGACTTGTAGATTTCAGATTTGAGAATTTACTTATAATTGCTAATCACCATTGGCTTGCATAGAATTGTGTCAGGAGGACATGTTGCAAGTGGATGTTCATGTTATAGTAGAAAGCGTAAAACCCTAATGGGAAGAGGGGTGCCACTTGCAAGGGACAAGCAATATGTGGATAACCTCATGACTAAGCAAGTCAATTTCTGTAGTAAACAGAATTGCAAATCAATGATTGAATTTAATTTTTAATGCCATTGATTGGCTATGAGACAATCAAATTTGAATTTTACTGTTAAATGTTGTTGATGGTTTGGCTATTTGATAAGTGTTCCAGGAAGACACATTGCAAGAAGACCATGTGTGATGGCCTGCAGAATCCAAACTTCATGGGAAGGACCCCATGCTTTGGAAATGGGTTTCGGGTGAAACGCCATTGCATATTTTAAGGATGACATCTCCGTTGAATTGCATGTTGGAAAGCCATATGAGTGAGATGGTGATGCTATGCCAAGAAGGCATGTGTGGGTTATGGAACGTGAAAAGATTGGGGTGGCAAACTGAAGGACTGTTGACTCAAAGAAGGGAGCCCCCATTCTTCGCCAATGAAGAAAAGATACATATGTTAACCAAATGAGTATTCTGTAACCCTAGCTAAAGAATATGCATGTCTGGTTACTAGAGTTAATATGCAGAATATGTTTTATTATTTCATTATTACTCCAGATTGCTTGAGTGTGACTAGGGCCTACATGGCTCACATCGGAAAGGGATGCATACCTTTCGGGTGTCGGGTTATGTTAGGGTTGTCGATATTGACTACACCCTAAGGAATGGACGCATTCCTGGTGTTCAAATACTCGATAGTGAGTGTTATGAAATTTGGTTACAATTCTTGGGCAACAATACTGATGAGCCTGCTTATCCTTCTTGTGTTTTCAGCTTACACAGGTGCAATCAGTGTTGCACATTCAGAGGAAAAGTGAAGAAAGGGTGCTCAAGAGGACTGTATGGGCAGTGGTAACCTTTCTACGCTCACACTAAAAGAGACTAGAAGGGATGGATAGGCTCGAGGAGCTGTGTAGCAGAAAAGGGGTATCATCCTTGTGTAGTGTGAGTGGGTATTGTGGGGCCATGCTAGCCTACAGTCAAGAAAGTCACCTATAGAGTTCCTAAAGGAAACCGTTGGTTGCACAGGAGAAGGAGTGCCATCCTTGTGTGGGTGAATAATTGATGTGTGCATAAAGTGTTGTGGTGATATTAATGAAGGAATAACATCTCTATTGGGCCAGTAGTAAGGTGGGGTACCGAGACTGACTGAAAAACCTTGAGATGCCTATGGATCCATAGTAGAGCCTTGACCTATAATGGTCAGTGGCGCAGTTTCCTTTCATTGTCTGATGACCTAGACGGATGTGTTGGCTCGGCAATGGAGAGAGCCAACCAGGTATGGGACTGGTTGGGCACCACCAGTGCTTGGTAAATCCAGAGAGTAACTGGTTGAGCACTATGAATGCCTGGTAAATCCAGAGAGTAACTGGTGCGGCAATAATTATTTGGATGACGTGGAGTGGCCTCGAGCTAGCCAGCATTCAGTTCCGCAGGCAATCCCAAGGCTTGCAAAATGAAGCAGGACCCTGTGGACCAGAGATTGAAATGTACAATACAGATACGTATTCATTTTCATTTAGTTCTTGTTTGGAATAATGAAGATTTCAGGTATAATTATTCTAACAACTAAGCTGATACACTATTGTTTCTTTGTTGGAAACCTTGGTCATTGCAGGAAAGCAAGGACCTTGAAAGAACTATAAAATGCTTGGTAAAACCAGAGAGTAACTGGTTGTGCATTATAAATTCTTGGTAAAACCAGAGAGTAATTGGTTGTGCACTATAAATCCTAGGTAAAACCAGAGAGTAACTGGTTGTGCACTGTAAATTCCCGGTAAATCCAGAGAGTAACTGGTTGGAGCTATAAATTCTCGGTAAATCCAGAGAGTAACTGGTTGGAGCTATAAATTATTGGTAAATCCAGAAAGTAACTGGTTGGAGCTATAAATTTTTGGTAAATCTAGAGAGCAACTGGTTGGACATTAACTACTTGATGTTGTAGAGCAGCATGTGTGCTGACCAAACATCCCTAGAATAATTGATAAACCCAGTTGGCGTACTGGCCTGGCATTGCCTATTCGAATGGTTGTGGAGTAGCTTGCTTGCTGGCCCAACATTTGTTATTGTATACACGGGAAATCCAAGGCTTGTAAAGCAAAGAAGGAACTTGTGGAATAAAGTGAAGACATCCAATACAGTGTTTGAGTATAGGTATTGCTGGAAGCAAGGACTATGGAGGCATCATAAGGATGCATGTGGACATGTGACTGTCCTAAAGAGCTCAGCATGAGCAGTAATGAAAGATGGTGCTAGTGGAACTATGTGGGTCCTAGCAGCCAAAGGTTCTGTAAGCAACAATGGGGAAGGGTTCCCTAGTTGAAAAGCATTAGACAGACCTTAGACACTAAGTGTCATAGCCAAGAAAGGGCAAGTCAAGCATTCACATTGAAGTGAAAGAGGCTAAGGAGCATAGAACCACAAGTGATGGTGTGGCTCCAAATTGGAACAAGACTAAGAGGGGGGAACTCTTACTCTTCTCTTTCCTTTTTGACTGATGCATCTTAAAAACAAAGGATTGTTGAGTGCATGTCATAGTTGAAAATAGATTGTGTTTAATTGCTTGAAATGAATTGTGAATGTTGAATTAGTTATTTCCCTGTGAAAGGATGAACATGAATGAGTTCATGTGTATGTTGAAAAAGCATGAAAAGTGTGGAAGTCTCATGAGCGAAGAATGGACTATCCATGTCAATTGGGAAAATAATTGACTAATTTTAATATTGTGTTATGCATGTCCTAATAGGAATTGCCATGATGAATCTCATAGGTGAGAGATTGAAAGCCATTGATTGCAGTTGTTACTAGCCAAGTGTTTCTAGTGAGCAAAGTAAGAGCCAGTTGTGCACGTTGATCCTGGAAGCAGACCAAAAGCCATTTGTTTTGGCTAAAAATCTTCCTCGGATAGTTGCCAGGACAACAAGAAAGATGGCATCCATGAAATTCCAGACTTGTAAATCAGCTGGAAGGTAAATAAAAGAAAGGGATCGCTGTAGAGCAATGCCCACCTGCAGAGATAGAAGATCAAATCCAACAGGAGCAGTTGTGGAAGCCAAAGGACTTGGTCCTAAAAGCTCAAAGTAAAGATATGAAATGCAGGACAGACCTGCCACCATTTGTGAATTTTGAAGCATGTGTATTGTGGGTATTTATTCCTAAGTGTTGGAACACCGAGGACGGTGTTATTCCAAGGGGGAGGGAAATGTAATGTCCCCATTTTGACCCCATTGCATTCAAATGTAAATGATGTAATATTGTTATAAAATCATGGTGAGGAGCTCAAGGCCAATGCCCCGCCATCGATTTATTGATGCATATGGTTTGCATGCTAGCCAAGCACATTGGAATTTCAAACATCATGTAAATATGCATTTTGATAAAATACCCACAACTAGCTATGCAATGCAACAAGAGATGGGGGCATGATTTTACAAGGAATTGGGAGGGAAAACATTCAAACCCTCGAGCCAATCAAGTCAAGCCAAGTGTCAATGAGATAACCCATCAAACCCTCAACTACCCATGTTGACTTTTGTACCCAATCATTCATTTCTCCCAAGATTTGGTTGAGGTAGTTAATGCCTTGGAGAATGGGAGGTATGGCTGTCCAAATTCGAGTATGGGCAAGCCACCCTTCATGGAAAATCATTTTTTTGCTCCTTGGGCAAGAAAAGAGCCATGAATTGCTCCCCAAGCCATTACCCATGAACCAGTTTCTCTCCCTCGCGAGTTTGGAGCTACCTGGGCATTTTCCAGCCACGTTTTTCTAGTTTTTCTTTGTTCTCTAGCTGGGAAGAGGGCGTTTTTGTGTTGCAGAGCTACTGGAAGAAGAGGGAGCTCGATTTGGGGTTTCAATGAGGCCGTTTTGGCAATTTGAAACGCTCATAACCTGTGGGAGAAATCGGGTTTGCTCCCTGTGGTCGAATTCCCCTTTCCACAATCCGTTTTGGTGTACCCACAATTTGGGGAAAACCCATGGCCATCCTATTTGTAAATCCCATTGTTAAAATGTGTATCCATGCCCAATGATTGTGCTTGCTTTGTGAGAAACGAGCATGTTGGGGTGTGGATTATGGGTATCTATTGCTTTAGATGTGCATGAGCTTGAATGTCCCCTTTTCCTTTTAAGAATCATGCCTAGCTCGGGGGTGGTAGTTGTGTTGAGAGATTGATGAACACAACTAGCCTATGGTTGGGTGGAACGTTGCAACGACATAGCTAGTTGCTTGGGATAATTGCACAATGAAGATAAGTATCCTCTATGTGTATTTACTCCTGAAATGTTTAATTCGATGATCATTTTGATATGCTGGATGAGTATGAAATGTGTGTGGGTGTTGTTCTATTCCACTGTGCATAATTGTGTGATTTGCATCTGTACACTTTTGTATTTATTTGTATGAATCTAATGAATGGGCTGAGTTTATGTAAAAGCCCCAGAGAATGGTATCATGTTCCCTTCCTTGAATTGGGTCCATGGGAGGGGACGTTACAAGATCACAATACAAAAGAAGTATTCTTAATCCCATGTTTTCAAGTCTTGGAAAAGATTGTATTGGAAGACTATTAATCCATCCTCCCTGTGATGCCCATTCAATAAATCAATTCTCACATGAATGAAGAAAAATAAGACTACATTGGTGTATTAACTAGTTAAAAATCCAAATAGTCGTAGGAGGATTCTTCAGAAGATACTGAAGAAGATAAACTTGTTCATAAAAAAATCAGGGAGAAGATCTGGTAAGCAGCTAAGAGAAGATGAAGCTGACGTGGATAAATTTACTAGGCAAACAAACCTCATTGGATCAACTTATAAAGGTGATGGGATCTAGCCAAAACTTGAAAGGAAGAAATCCAAAAGCTGGAGGCAAATCCAGATCTCAAACACGAAAAATAATGAATATAGTCTCTTGGAATTGTAGGGGTTTGGGAGGAAGTCAAATGGTAGTTCTAAGCAATCAAGAATATGATTCATAAGGAAAAACTCTCCATCTCCTGTCCCATGAGACAAAAATGGACAAAGCCAATGTAAAGCAAACTATGTAAAAAGTTTGAAAAAATGGCAATTGTATCTTTGTCAGTGCTAGAGGAGCATCTGACCGGTTGGCAAACTTTTGGGATTTGAGTAAATTCAAACTATGATCTCCAAAAGAAAATAATAATTGTATTATGGTAGAATTGGAGGATATAAATACTCTGGAGATCCTTAGAATATGCAATGTATATGGTCCTATGCAGTACAATAATAAGTGGGAATTTTGGCAATCTTTAAACTCTTTAAGTGAATTCCAATGTGGCATATAGTTGGAGATTTCAATGCCCATGTTTCTAAAAAAAAGGTGAGGAGGTAGCCTTGTAAGAGATCCTTTTAGTGAAAGTCTTGAAGACATAATAAGTGATTTTGATTTGATGGATATCATTCCCAAGCGAGGTTTATACACTTGGTCTAACAAGAGAATAGGTCTTGGGCATGTAGCCGCTAGACTGAAGAGATTCTTGGTACATAGTGACATTATGCAGAGAGGAGGCTTGCTTCATTCGATAATTCTCCCAAATGCAATCTTAGATTATAATCCCATTATGTTTATCACTGAAGAGTTGGAGAATCAAGGACTATTTCCCTACCAATTTAACCTGTTATGGTTAGAAAAGATTGAAGTCTTCCCCCTTATTGAAAGGTTTGGAAAACCTATATAAAAGGATCCCCATCTTTTTTCTGGGAGTCAAAATTGCGAATAGCCAAAGGTGAACTTAAAAAATGGGAAAAAACTCAGTATCTCTCCCCATCAAAAAGAAAAATTCAAATCCAAGCAGATTTAGAACTTTTGCAAGATCATATGGAGACAACTAAAGTGGCAATAGACTTGGTGCAAAAAGAACATCAATTAAACAACCAACTAATTGAAGTCAATGGACAGGAGGAAGAGAAGTGGAGATTGAAATGTAGATCTCCATGGCTAAAAGTAGGTGATAAAAATACAAATTTCTTTCATAATCAAGCAAAAATTCGAATAAATCAAAATATAATCAGAGAAATCCAAGATAGCACTAGGGATAAAGTTACAGGTATAGTCAATTTTTGGGAATAAGCATATAATCATTATAAGGATCTTTACACAGAGTAGGGGGCATTAACAAAAATAACAAAAGTTGAGATGCTAGAAAATGTGTCAAAATTAGTTACAAAGAGGAAAATCATATACTCAATAAACTTATAAGTGAATATGAAGTGTATGCAACTATAAGGGGTCTTGTGCCATACAAAGCTCCAGGGTCAGATGGTTTCACTATCCATTTTATCAGGCATGTTGGCCCATCATAAAAAGAAGACTTATGTAAAAATATTAATTGGACTAAAGGCACAGAAAAAATAGGTGGCGCTACAAACTCTTATTTTTTTTAATCTAATACCCAAAGAAACAAAGCCTTCTACATTTGTAAGGTTTAGGCCAATTCCCCTTTGCAATTCATCCTATAATATATGAACAAAAATCTTAGCAAATCGATGAAAACTCTACTTCCTAAGCTTATTTTTTAAGGATGGGGAAGGTCTGTTGAAAAACTATAGATTGTAGATAACATTGTTTTACTGCAAGGGGTGATTCATTCTAGTGTCACGAGAAAAGAAAGAGGGATGACAGTTAAACTTGATATGGAAAATGCCTTTGATCGAGTGCGGCACAATTTTATATTTGCAGTTTTAGAGCGATTTGGTTTCTCTCCAATCTTCATTAAGTGGATAAAAGCATGTATTAATCGACCTTGGATTACCCCTCTAGTTAATGGTAGAGCTACTGAATCTTTTCAAGCTTCAAGAGGACTTAGTCAAGGATGTCCTCTTTCCCCATTCCTTTATATACTAATGGCTGAGACTCTTTGAAGAAAATTAGCCAAGGAAAGAGAGGAAGGAAATCTCTGTGGGATCAATATAGCTAGAGGAATTAAAGCAACTAATAATGCCCAGTTTGCATATGACACAGTTCTTCTTGAAGGTGCAATGTAAACAAATGCTTTCAGATACAAATCAACTCTAGACCTCTTCACAGATGCTTCGAGGGGTAAAATCAACAATAAAAAAAGCAAAATTTATGGATGGAATGTCCTCTATCCCCTTCTTCAAATAATAATGTGATTTCTCGGCTTTGTTGCAATTTCCATTTGGACTTCTTTTAAATATCTTGGCATTCCCATTTTATATAAGAGAGTCAAATCTGCTGAATGGGAAAAAATCACTCAAAATTTAAAAAAAAAATACAAATGTGGGGCATGCAGTGGCTCAATCCAACTTGAAAAATCGCCTTGATCGGGTCTGTCCTGTCCTACCTTCCTCTATACCAATGTTCTTCTTTGTTGGCTCCGATTAGTGTTATGAAAAATTTCAATAAAAATCTTAGAAATTTCCTTTGGCAAGGGGGGAAATCAAATAGCCAAAAAAATCATTTGATAAATTGGGACACAATTAAAGCCCCAAAAGGAAATGGAGACATTTATATTAGAGATCTTAAGTCAATGAACCTGGCCATGGGAGATATATTGCTTTGGAGACCAGTTTCAGGTGAAAAAACATGGTGGTAAGAAATCCTTTGAAAAAAATACTTTCAAAAACCTAGATTAAGATGTGTTGACACTTGTAAATGGGAAGGAGATGGATCAAAAATATGGAATCTCTGTAAATATGCAGGACATGTAATACAAGAAGGCCATTATTGGATTCATGGAAATGGGAACAAAGTAAATATGTGGCATGATAGTATATTAGGAAAACCTCTTCTCAACCAGAATGAAAGATACATGGATTTTAAATATTGGTTGATTGCTAGAGGGGTACACACTCTTTTTTATTTGTCTGAATGGGATGATGAAGGAATATGGATAAATTGGAATTTTTTTATTGTTCCATCATCTTTGCATGAAGACTTTGACCGCCTTCTTCAAGCTTTGCAAGGGAGTGTCCCTATAAGCTTGGATTGTAAATACTATAGAGGTTGGGGTAAGTGTGGGGTTTTTACAGTCAAAGAGGGACATGAGTCATTGTATTTGGGTTTTCCTCACCCTCCTTTCTCTTGACTTCGGTCAAAATTTTGACAACAAGATGGACTCCCAAAAATAAATGTTTTATGTTGGGTCCTTATGCATGGTAAAATTCTCACCTCATAAATTCTCCAAAAAAGACAAATTCAAGGGTTGTCAAGATGTTTCATGTGCAAAACAATGGAAGGATCTATCAATCATCTATTTTTTAAATGTGAATATATAATGCAGGTTTGCAAGCATATCTTGAAGAGTCTCAATCAACAATTCAGGATGCTTGAAAATTTGGAGTGGTTATTTTTTAAATTGGAACAAGAATATTCAAGTTCATTTTTAGGCAAACCCATCTTCTCCAGGATATGGATTGTTCTTCCAAAGTATGTTTTTTGGAAAGTTTGGGAAACAAGAAACAAGGCAATCTTTCATAGCAAGTTTACCTCATCATTAACAACTATCGTTTGATCCAAGGCCCTTCTTAGTGAAGTAATACAAAGTAGATGTAAGAAAGTCATTATGGCGATAATTTGGGTGCTGATAAGAAATTATGGGTTCAAGATTTCTTGCCAAAAATTCTAGATGTAGATATCACTAAAAGTAAACCAATAAACACTTCTACTTGGAAATTGGAAATGAAATCAAATGAATTTCAAATGTGGCTCTTGGAACTTCAGTGTCATGTTCTATTCTTTGATGAATCTTTGAAAGGAAACCTCGAGGAGGCAGGTGCTGGTGGGGTCCTTTTGGATCATGGATGACATACATTGTTAAATTTCGAATGGGGCTTAGGAATGGCCACAAATAATAAAGTATAACACTTTGCTCTATATCAAGGTCTTATGAATGCTATCTCTCTGGGAATTCCATCGATTTCCGTTATAGGAGATTCATTATTAATCCTTTCTCAAACTAGAAAAAAAAAGGAGCTTGATGACAAGTTAGCTAATAGATTTCAAAATCGAATCAATAAATTTTTCAATCAAATCCCCGATGTTCAAATATTTCATGTGAAACGTGAAAACAATTGGCAAGCAGATCTATTTGCAAATGTAGTGGCTCATTTGGCAATAGGGAATTTGATCATCAATGGGGGCAACAAGTGTCTCAATATTGCCTCCCCTGAGGACATATGATTCATATTGTTTCCCCAAGGCTAAAAATCATTGTTCTTTGATGGGCTTGGGGGTGGCTCGAAACAATAAAAGGCAAGTCATGTCATCCATTAGTGGGAGCAACTATTAAGTGCTATTGCATGCAACTAAGTGTTTCCTCTCATGCGTGAAGGAGCACATGATGGTGGTTTGAGCGATGTATATTCCTATTCACACTTTGATAATTCATTCTGTCATTCCAAGAGAGACAAGGGAAAGAAGTGCAATGTTGGGTGTAGTCTGTTGATGTGTTGTCGAAAGTGGAAGACATTTCCGCTTTCCCCTATGCCCCGGGGGAGTAGCTTCTGGACACAATGTCTGCTGGGAGTGAGGATATCCTTCAAGAAGAAATTCTCAAGACTGGTACTTGAGATTTGTCCCTAATTTGGGAATTTTGGGATTTGGGAGCATTGGAAGGTCTGTTTTGTTTTGTAACTATGAAACCATTGGTGGATATAGAGGGGAAAATTCAGGAGCTTTCATATGGTATCTATGAAACCAAAGCAAATATCCAGGACATTTGAATCCGTATGAGGTGGATGAAATATCAAATGGAGGGTTTGCTTGTTTTTGTTTGTCATATAACATCACAATCACCCTTTGTGGACTCTCATCTTGAAGAAGTTGAATATGCTATCTTTTTGCTCACTTCCAACACATTGTGTTTAGACTCCCGCTTGGATGAGTTTGAGGGAAACATTTGCACACTTGAAGCTTAAGTGGAAGCAATCGAGGTCACTCTGGAGCATCATGACGCTATACTAGCTACAAAACAATTTGGTATTTCTGATTCAGGAAGCAAAGAAAATGAGGATACTATGGTCTATCAACATGTCAATGCAACTGTGAAAATCTCCAACTCAGAGGAGCATAATGAAAATGCAGAGGACAATCAAGGCACTCAATCTATGGACAACGAGGAGACTCCTGAAGGTAATTGTGCGAATCAGGAGGATGATGCCAAGGACATCCCTAAGGAAGAGGATGAGAACAATCAAGATGTCCAGGTCATGGACAATTATCCTAGTACCTATTAATTATATTTTTGTATGAAATTTTTTTTCAAGCTGCTTTTAGGGAAACATGTTAAAATCTATAGTAGCTTAGGGGAACATGTTTTTTGTTTAAGGCATATATTATCTTGGATGATTGTAACCAAGCTTCATAATGCTCGTAAATTTCTAATACTATGTTTGGAAATTTTTGTATTGATCTGTTGAAACTTTTTCAGCCTTTTATAAATGCAAATTTTACCATTCTCGTTAAAAAAATTTGGCCAAGATAAGAACAAACTCTCATGAGCTTCATAGTGAAATAGGACGCTGAACAATTCCTAAAATACCATGGGTGGAAAGGACTTTCCATTTACGTGAGACTACAAGCGTTGAGGATGAAAGTCACTTTCTCTTAGAATGCCCTACTTACACCCACATTAGATTGCAGTTTCATAATTTTTGCTACAATACAAACCTCCCTAACCTTCTAACATGTCAAAACTATGGCTACCTATGAATGCTTCTTTCTAAGCTTTTTGAACTATGAAATAAAATTTTACAGCAATCCAAGCAATCCTCTCAAGGTTCGATAGACTAGAGTTGCTCTCAGTGGACATTAACCACGATCACCACCACCACCACCATCATCAATAAAAATATGAGAATGATAAAATTTTATATTTTAAAAATTATTATATTTAAATAAATTTATTTTAACTTGATCCTCATAACGTAAATTTTGATTGGTCTTGGAGTAAGATTTAAAAGTGTTTTTGATTGGTTAAGAAATAGGTTAATTGTCCAAGACCCAAAGGCATCTTGGAAAAGTAAACATATACATCCATTGAAAGTTATTCCATGGTAAATAATTTTCCTTTAATTACTACGATGAATCAACTTTTTTTTTCACACACAAAAAAAAAAAAAAATTGTATTAAATGAAGTTGTATACATAAATACAGATCAAAGAGAAGTGAGTTGCTTCTCATAAAGTCAAGGTAAAGCTACATGGCTGATAAATATCTAGTTATAACAACACCTATCCAAAATACCTATCCACAACTAGTGTGATCAAAACATTATACAAAAACAAAACATCTCCATCTTTCTTATCAATTCTGCCAAAAAAACACGAAATAAGCCTTAAAAGAAAGAGATGTTATCCGAGCTAATAAGAAATCCTTCCCTAAATTTCTCACACATCATGCTCCCATCCATCTTTCCCAAAAATTTCTTTGATAACAAATCTGCAACCAGGCTTCCCTGTAAATATGGGAGAAAGTCACCTGGTCAAAATCTAATATCAATTCTTTGACTCTAGTCATACAATGACCCAGAATCAAAGAGTGCAGAGATGCATTCCCACATGCCCAATCAATAGTGCACTTTCAGTCCCCAACTACTCTCATCGAATGAATGCCTCTGCCCCTTGAAAACCACAGCATGAGCATTGCTTGAGTATTTGTCCCATTGCTAGCCTTTAAAGAGAGGTGAAACTCATGTGAAGCACTGAGCTTCAGAACTGATCCAACCCCAGATCACCCATCTTGCGACGCTCCATCAAAATAGCCAATGGGATAGGCATAATCAGATTCAGTAAACTGGACCATCCCCAACTCCTTTGTTCCATCCTTTCCTTTGAACTCCTTAAAGAAAGACTTTATTTTGGCGCTAACCAAATAAGAATTAGGCTTCTAGTTCTTGAAAATGCATCCATTCCTAGCTTTCCAAACTTCCGAAATTGCAAAGAAAACCAAATAATGATCCTTTCTTCGAAGAGAAAACCACCGCTTCATATTTTCTTCGAAGTGGGGGCATCCCAAGAGAACTGAAAACCAAAAGTAATTCCCAAATCAGTCCAGATATTTTTAAAAAAATAGTAGCCTCCGAACAGGTGATCCACCGTTTCTAGCTCCCTCATGCAAAGACAATAGCATCCTGGGCCTTCAAATCCTCTTTTTTGTAAACTCTGCCAAGTCAGAACCTTATTCTGAAAACATAGCCAAGAGAAACATTTAATTTTGATAGGAGTGGTTCCACACCAAACCTTTTTTATCCACCAGCTTGGTCGCAGATTAATCTCCGATTCCAAATAACAGTTATATGCCTAACGAGCTATGACCGAGCCATTTGAAGTGTTATATTACCAAGAGAGGATATCTTCATTCTGAGAAAAATTAATACTTGCTTGACACAGGTTCTCCACGTAGCGGTCCCATTCCAAAGCAAGAGGTGGTTCCAATCCTAGGTCTCAGGAGTTATACCACCTAATCCCACCATCCGCCAGAGAATATGCCACCTGCTTGATAAAAAATATATCCCTTCTATGTAATGCTTCAATAAATTCCGGAGATAAATTGTAGTCATCAGAGAGCCCAGAGATTGGATCAATACCCATATAGACTTGTGTGCCTCTTTCGACAACCCAAACAATTTCTTCATTAATGATAGGAAAATATTTTAGCATGGTGTGCCAGATAGTAGATCCAAGGTAACCTTTTTTTTAATGGGATCTAAATAGGTACACCGGTAGTAATCTCTTCAAGTACTTGGAATGCACAAGCTTTCCCCACAACTTTCCTTCGACAAATAGACTGCGCCACAAACTCTTTGCACACAAGGCTTTGTTGAAATAACTGAGATGCTTAATTCCCCACCCACCAAGAGGTTTAGGCAAGGATAAAGCTTCCCAAGAGACAAGATGGAATTTTGAGGAGCCAATTTTACCAACCCATAAGAACTGAAATATTTTCCTCCTAATAATAGAAATCGCCTCATCAAGAAGGATGAATAAGGAGAACCAATACACCAGTATACTCTGCAGGACCGAATTAACCAAGGTAAGGTGTCCTCCCAAAGACAACCACCTGTATGACCAAGTATTGACCATCCTCTGAACCTTTTTAATAAGCCATCTCCAATCGGTGATTTTATATCCATTTGGTTTCAGGTGATAACCAAGGTATCAAATACCTTCATCAATTCTACACATTTGATAAGGAAATATGTTAGCAATATCCGGATCTTTGCATTGATAAATAAAATTAGACTTATGTGAACTAACAACCATCCCGGATGCACTACAAAAAAAAAAAATAGTTTATACTGCTTCCACTCATTCAAGGATCCTTCCCCAAACAACAGGACATTGTCCACAAACAAGAGGTGTGAAATGTACAAAGAGTTGGCTACCTTTAGTCCTTTAATTAACTTCTAATCTATAGCCTCCTTTGTCAACAAATTGAGTCCTTCAATCTCCAAGATGAAAAGGCAAGGAGAAAGTGGGAAACCCTTCCTAAGCCTGTGATTGCCGATGAAATATTTAGTAGGCGATCCATTTACCAAAACTAGATACCTGACCGAAGTATTGCACGCCATGATCCAGTTCACGATCTCCACAGACAAACCAATTTATATAAGGATAAATCTCAGATAGTGCCAATCAACTCTGTCATAATCCTTCACTAAATCCATCTTTAAGATGAAGGCATTTCCTTTCTTTTGCTTAATAGAGTGTAAGCCCTATTGGGCAAACCCTACTGCATCCAGAATTTGTCTATTTGGTAGAAATCCAAATTGCTCATCCGAGATATACTTACCAAGGAAAGGCTTAAGTCGCTTTGATATAATCTTAATAACGATCTTATAAAATAAATTACATAAAGAGATTGGGCGGTACTCGTTGAAATCAATAGGCCTATCCTTCTTTGGTATCAAAGTAATGTATGTAGGATTCAAAGATCCCGGCACCCGTTCATTAATCCTCCTGGTCTCATTTATGGATTCCATCAACTCTTTCCCAACATATCAAAAAAATGAATGTAGAACTCGACAGTCCAACCATCGGGTCCAGGACTCATGTCCTTGGAGAAACCTTTCAAAACTTTCAAAACCTCCTCCTCCGTAACTTGTTTACCCACCTCCAAACAATCAGACTGATTAAAATATCTAGGAAAGTTCTTAATAGTCTTCAGTTGATTAATCAGATCTGAGGAAAATTTATTGGAATAAACGTCCTGAAAATCCTCAACAGTCGCCTGCTTCAGAAGGGATTATCACACAATACCTGATCATTATCGCCCTTGATGTCCCTGTTAGGATATTCCTATACTCCATCCTAGTCCTACTAGCTTTCTAGTCATTTTCATTTTCAGTCATGCATGCAAAATTAGGGTTTGCATGCATTCTAGGTCATCAGTCCCAGCACCTAGTCCTCAGCAAACTAGCCCCCAGAGCTTCTTTCAGATCATTTCTAGGCCTCCCAGTGACTAATGTGCCCTCCTTTGCTTCACTGCATGACAAGGGCGCCTTCTTCACCTACCAGTCCAGTTATATTCAGTTATATTGAGTTATCTTCAGTTATTCCCTTGATTTAAGGCTTAACTGACTCTTTACTGAGTTTATCACTCTGTTGGACCTCCAGTGAGACTAGATTGACCATTCTGACTCCAGTTAACTCCTATGGCGCCCTCCACTGAGCCTCCTTCACTATATTAGTGCTTCCATGTGCCAGTTACACCAACCACATTTAGTTAGACTCAGTTTGACTCTCGGTTGATCATTACTTGTGCATTGATGACTTCACTGATGAGAAGGTGGACTCCTAGTTAGGCATTGATGACGCTCCACTGATTATGGATCTGTGCATGAAGGCCAATTCGAATTCCTCCTAGTGAATTCGAATCCTCATACTCAGCATTGTATATTTACCAGTTCATTATTTTGTTAATAGTAACATGTGTAATTATTCTGCCTCAATCAGAGTTTCTTTGGATCTAAGTTCTATTGCTTGTCTCTTCTTCTATTATTCCTAAATTCTTTCATCGTGAGGTTTACATCATCTCTTTGGATCTTATGTGGGCAATTTCACAGTCCCATATGGCATTAGATAATCTTCGCTGATAAGCTAACCAGTGGAAAAACTTTGTATTATTGTCAGCTACTTGAATCCATATGGCCCTACTCTTCTGCCTCCATGTCTCCTCAAACTGTCTGAGAATATTCATCTTCCTCGCCTCCAAAGAGACACGTTTTTTTCTTTTATCCCCAGAGAAGTAATCTTCATCAATATATACAAATAAAGCTTGCAGTTTTGCTTCTATCTCCACAAGAATTTTTGTCATTTCTGCCTTCTTATCACGCTCCCACTTTTTCACCTCCTCTCTTAACAGAGATAACTTTTTTTATCAAATTGTGTAAAGGTGATAGAGTAATCTCCCTTGAGTATCTATCCCAAAGATCCCGAACCAACTCACAAAAAGAACTTTCCTCCAGCGAAACTGGGCTAAACTTGATAGGATACGGCAAGAAGGATCTGTCGAAATCTATCTGCAAGATTATTGCCTTATGGTTAGATATAACAACAAAGTATGTCCATGATCTATACCACCTGAAAAGATCACATAAATATTCTGACATCTAAAACCTGTCCATCTTTTTGGCAATGCCAGCCTTTCCACACCTCCCATTCGACCAAGTTGACACCAAGACATTCAAAATAATATCCATCAGTTTTGCCTCTTCAAACAAGCTGAAAAAGTAATCGGCCAATGAGTCTATAGAATTACCTGCTCCCCATACTTCATCCGCGGATGTTGTAATATTCAAATCGCCAACCACGATGAGAGACCCATCCATAAGAACTCCAGAAGAGATAATCATGTCCCAGAACGCTATTTTGTGATGATGAGGACCGTATATGTTTAAAATCTGAATAGGGTGGTAAAACCCTCCGAGCTTACCTTCAATAATAATATATGTAGGGAATGAAATGCTTGCATATTAGAAACTTTTGGGTTCCAATCCACCAGTGTGCCCACCGAAATACCAAAAGAGTCCACCACACATACATGCCAAGAAGGCTTAATTTTGAGGAAGTAATTACATGCAACAATAGATAAAGCCATAGGTTCATGTATAAGGACGACACTAGGACATACAACACCAGGACATACAACATCAAGAAACCTTTTAAATGCAACTCGCTTCGGCCTGCTGCCAAGCCCTCGAATATTGAAGGAGACAATATTCATCGAGAAACCCTCATACGGGCCACATCATCTCTAAGAGTCCTAATAGAATCAAATACATTAGAGGGTGAACCTCTCGGAAGCCCCTTGCCAAACAGGGAGGAGAGCTTAGGATTATGTGAAGTAGAACCGTCAACCCCATAGGAAGATTTAGTACCCCCTTTACCTTTTTTCTGCTTTTTTTGTTTACGGATGGTTACATTTCCATTGAAAATGGAAGAGATAGGAATCACATTCGATTCCTTTGGAGCATTCGTGGTATAAGTTATAAGCGGAATCTAAGAATCAACAGACCCCCCAATCCCAGAAAAAGTAGAATCCCTAATAGGGGAAGAGGAGAGTTCAATCCCTAAAGTCCGCGGCTGCAACCCCAAAAGAGGAGGAAAATCGATCGCTAATTTTTTTGGGGGGAGGATATGACAGGTAGTATCATTGCTAGATGTCAGAGCATAGCCCATTGATAAAATCCTAGGGGAAATAGGCTCCGGAGAGGCCTCCCTCGAGGAAACATTACATATACGCTTAGACTCGCCCCTAGCTAGTACCTCAAAAGACAACCCTAGTTTATCCTAAGGCCCATCCGAAGACAAAGAGACTAAAACATCACTATTAACACCGTCCGAAAAACCCTTTGCACCCTTATTTAGGTATAATTCCTCTAGGACAAATGAAGAATTGACAAGTTCCTCTACAGGCATAAATTTCAACATAACAGGGAGAGACTATGCGAACTTACCAACCATAGCGGACACCAACTGATAGTCCAATGGTAGAGGGAAACCAAGACCATCATCTTCCTCTTCTGACACCTTTTGAGCTAGCTTGTCATGACCCTCAGGTTCATCCATTGTCGCATAACGACACTGAGCTTTCGAGTGGCTGACCTTACGAAAAAGGTGGCATCTGAAAAGCACCTTCTAGTAGTCGAAGGTTTGGATAAAAGAACCCCCTTCCCAGACGACTTCAATTTCGCCCGACAAACCCCCCTCATAGTCGATTTCCACCAAAATTCGTGATGATTTACATTCGGCCCCCATCAGTTGATCCTCTTTAATGAGAATAAACCTCCCAATAGTGTTTGCCATAGCCATAAATCCTTTTAACGTCTGACATTGTAGGGGAAAGCCCAACAGGATGACCCATAAGTGCCTTTTGTTAAGCTTCTCTTTCCGCGGATCAAACCCTGAATACCACCGGGATAACACCAAAGATCCATGTCCGATGACCCAAAATATCCCATCTATATTTTTCCTATCCTCCTTCGAAAGGAACTGGAACATAATCCAACTGTTTACCAACATCAATACCCTAGGTGTATTCACGATGAAGGGTTTCCACTTGAGTCGGACCCATTCCAGAATCTTCGCTCTAGTAAGCTTAATGTACTCAAATTTGCCCACTAGGGCCCTCTTAGACAAAGCTAGAACCATATCAAATGTTACGTCCTTTCCCAAAACACATAAGGGTCGCCCCTTTTTCTCTGATTCAAATCGTAGCTTTGGTCCCAGCTTCTTGAACCCCGAATCAACATGGTGCCTCCGCTCAGAACCCTTTGACAACACACCCCGAGCTACACCGGAAAGCAGCTGGTCTCCAATACCATTATCCCCGTCCACGGGCTTCCCGACTTCCCTATGACTAGTGTTTGAAACCAAAGGCTCAAATACGACCTTCTCCAAAGGGTTCGTCAGAACATAACCTTTTTGATTGCCAGGTTCAGTCTTGTCTGGTATACCTCGACTAGACTGACCCAGCGATGGCGACATTCCTGAATTAGGGAATGACATCGTCCCCATACAATAACAACACCCAACGCCACAAGAAACACTATAATAACAAAAAAGTCAGACATACCAACATAAACCCCGAAAACCCGTAGATAGCTGTACGGTTATGGTACTAGACAATGGCAAAAAACAAGAGCCTTCCCACTTTTTTAACCTGGTTGGTACTAGGCTTGCCACAAGGTGACGAGCTTAACTCTAAGGCCATTAATAGAGCACCATAAACCAGGTTCACAGATTTAGGGTTTTACAACTCTTTCACCCATACAAGCAAAGCCTGTAACAATTCCATACATCGTGTGCAGTTAGATCCTATGCGGCCTTACGACGATTTGGTTAGTAAAAACCATGGATCAAATACTAATAAAAAAGTTTATGGAGATCTCAATCCACTCGCATTTAAATCAACACAAACATTGATCTCTCATAACACAAATTTTAATCTCAACCCTTCATAAAACTAGAATTTAAATAAATCAAAGCTAATTACTAAATATATATTTTAATTGAAGCAAAAATGATTCAATAATGACTTGAAAATATAGAGAGGTAATGGCACCAATTTCAAAGTGTTGATGTAAGGGTGCGCCATTTTTCACACTCTCCTTCTAAAGAGCAAGATCATGTTTAAATATGAAGGCACGGCCGGGGCCACAAAATAAAAATTAAGACTCCACACTTGTATTTTGGGTGACACCTGGTTTCATACCCTCCCTTCTAAACAGCAAGAACATGTTTACATATGAAGACACGGCCGGGGCCACAAATTAAAAAATTGAGACTGCACACTTGTATTTTGGGTGACATCCGAATTAGAAGAGGCTCATCTCCTCCATCGATTTTTCAGGGTTTCAAACTTTCAACGTGATCACTAGGCATCCGCTAGAATTCATCTCAGGGATATTAGATCTGTTGGACATATGGCGGGAGCAGGATCCAAATCCTCAGCTTCCAGACTGGGAATCCGCATCCCATATGTTGCTTCTCGCATATACTTCCTTGTCATATTCCTACAGATTCCTCTCTTCAGGTACACTCTCTGGTCTGCTCTCAGATCTGGACTTCGTGAGAACTTAAGTTTCTGTTTTTTCCTAGTCTGTAAAACTAAGCAGATGCATACATAGATGCAATAAAATACACGGCACCATTTGCATAAAAATGAAAAAATGGCCATTGGTCTAATTGTCCAACATACTTTTTAAGGATTGGCTTGATAAGTTGCATTAGTTTGCCCAATTTAAATATTATGGGTGTTGACGCTAAGCAATACAATAATATCATTTATTGGGAAAACTCAAGGTCATATGTTCATCACTGTTCCAGAGATGGATCTCTTCTGTGGAGAGGAATTATTTGAAGAAAATGTTTTTGGATGCCACTCCAATCTTTGCATACCTTACTGATGTTCTGTGGGACGAAAAGCTTCCACAATGATTTTGCCCAACCTTATGGGGTGTGGCAGAACCTGACCAGAATCTGTGCAGGTTGGTGAAGTGGGGATTGGTATAGAGCAATGCTAAAATGCAACCTCGACGATAACTTGCTGCATGGGTATTGCTTCAAGATCCTTAAGGATTGTGACACACCAAATGGTTGCTAAGTGAAATACAGCAATAGATGAGTATGCTTTTTTACTAAATTTCTATTTATTTATTTATTTTTATAATAATCTATTAAGAAAGGCTTCCAGAAACATGCCTCGAGGGGCTGGGCTGCACCGAATAGAACGGAATTCCTTCGGTTCAGGTGCCAGGTCTGAGGGATAGCTAGCTGTTCTAAAAGAAACTGCCAAGGATTAACACCTGGCCTTATCTAATTGAAACGCACACCATGACACCTGGCCTCATCTCCTTGAAACACACCCTGACACCTGGCCTCATCTCCTTGAACACATAACCTGACACCTGGCCTCATCTCCTTGAAACTCATGCCATCTGGGTGGGGCAAACCAGAGGGACACTGGAACTCTGGTGGACTACTTAATATTCCATCACTTACCGGGGAACCAATGCCCTGTTGGCAATGTATAGGCCTTTTCTGAGAAATAGAAGGATTGGATTTTGCATTTGAAATAGGCTGTAGAGATATTGTGAAGCTCTTGGTAGAAAAGGTGCAAAAACTTTATGATGAAACATAATTGAAGTAATAAATCTGGAATCTTCTATTGGAGAAAGAAGAGTCAAAGCATCTATGATTCTATGATGTAAAGAAAAGTGAAAGATCACAAATAGTGTTGGCATAAGTTGCTTTGTTGGAAGTATGAAGGATGTTGTATTATGAACTGATTGGTTCGATGACTGTTTTCAACCATAGTGGCATAATTTGACTGTATTGGCTTTTTGTGTATGAAAATTCCAAACAATTCAGATTTCGTCGAATATTCGATGTAGGTGTAATACGGATACAGGTTTTTACTAGATGACGATTGAAAGCATATTTAAAAAAACCAAATTTTAATTATTTAAACATTATAAAATAAATACCATTCAATTTCATACTTCATAATTCAGTTCATAGTGGTAAATGTTTCTTATTTTTTTAAAAATAATTATTTATAACTAAGGGTCTTCTCTCTTACACTCATTGCATTTTATTTTTGTTTTTTAAATATTATTTTTGGTTGTAAATAATGTCTAAAAATAAATGAATGAATTTTTTATGTTTAATATTTAATGGTTGATATTTAATATTCTATTAAAAATATCATATATGTTTAACTTTATTATATAGATGTCTGTACATTTATAGTATATTGGTGTATATTTAATTAAAAGTATTATATATTAAAAGTCTACTTCCGTGTGTTAAAATTAGGGTTAGATTAGGGTTGAAGCAAAAAATTAAAATTTTTATACTTCAATGCAAAAAATATATTTCTAAACTAGTACTGGAAACAAAATAGTACAGCTGTAACAAGACAATATTTAAATCAAATAAATTAAAACATAATTTTCATCTCTTTTCCCAAAAGATCAGTGTGTTAAAGTTAGGGCTTGAAACAGAAATTAACAATTGCACAATACAGGAAATAAATCATGAACAGTAGCAGCAGTACTATAGAAATAAAATCATGAATAGCAGTAAATAAAACTAAGTTAACATAACAACATTAGGTCTGATAACTTATCTGATTGTGAGGTCCTTCCTTATACTCAGAATATACTTTCAGATCAAACCTTGTCTCTCAGAGACAAGTCACAAAATGGAACAACTAATTGACCCTTACCTGATAGAGAGAGAGAGATAGGATTACTGAAAGAGGATTAGGCAGTAGAACCTAGGTCAATCCCAAGATAGCCAATAGTTGACCTAACAGTGAAGGAAAGTTGCAGATCATAAAACCCTCATGACTGACTCAGCAGACCACAGACAAGCAATAGCAGTAACAGCCTCTGAGCAAGCACAACTCCTTCACAAAGAGCAGTAACACCCTACAGATAGCGTCACCCTCACACAGGCTCACGGAACCCTCAACAGGCTCACAACACCCTCAACAGGCCAGCGGCACCCTAACACAGGTTCACAGTACCCTCTCAGCAGCTCATGGCACCCTCACACACAGGCTCAGTACCCTCAGCAAGTCACGACACCGTTACAGTAGGTCACGAGACCCTCACAGGACTAACGACACCCTCACAGCAGGCTCATGACACACTCACAGGACTCACGGTACACTCGACAACCCTCACACAGGCTCGCGGCACACTCAGCTGGTCATAGCAGCCTTCTATTAGACTGAGGAAACCTTAAGATGGCAGCACTCTTCTCAGCAGCAGAAGAACCCTCTATTAGGCAGCGGAACACTCTCTAGCTCCCAAGTAACCCTTGATGTCATCAGCAGAACCCTAGATCAATATCAGATCTCAGATTTCCTTCACAAGGTGGATACAAATGAGATCATTTAATCTTTTATTTATAAGCTTCAAAGACTTCTAGAAGAGTCTTTATTCTAACCCTTTAATGACTTAGGGTTACCAAATAAAGTCAAGACATCACCCCCTATTAGGAGGGATATCCCAAATAAAAAATATACAATAATATTATGATGTCAATGGAAAGGGTATCAAGGTCATTGCTAAGGGTAGGATGACCCAACCAAGGAGGGACGCTAGCACAAGGACCAACAAGGGGGGTCAACATAAATCCAAACAAACACAAGGACCAACAAGGGGGGTCAACATAAATCCAAACAAACACAAGGACCAACAAGGGGGGTCAACATAAATCCAAACAAACACAAGGACCAACAAGGGGGGTCAACATAAATCCAAACAAACACAAGGCTAAAACAACAAGTCCACAACAAGGTGGGAGAATAACCCTTCTAACCACAAGAAGGGGAAACCAATCTCTCTCTCTCAAGGTTTGTGATCTATAAGTGTTCCAAACAATAAATGAAATTTCATCATCACCATATAAGGAAGGTTCACACTGGATGATGTGATCCTCTCGTCCTCTTGACTACTCGTAAGGTCAAGTCCTAGTGACTTCATCAAGGGGTGGCCAGTCCCTTGAGAAGACAACCTAGCTCAACCATCTCGAAGACCTAGGAGAGGAGGGCATCGCACATCATTATCTTGGTTAATTGACCAAGATCCACCTGGTTATTAATTGACCAAGATCCACCTGGTTAACTGACCAGGTATGTACCTGTAGGAACTGCTTGGTCCCAGACCAAGAATCTGTCTGGTCCTAGACCAGGATGTCTCTATCTCATCTTGCAGGATCTGCTTGGTCCTCGTGACCAAGAAACTGTCTGGTCCCAGACCAGAATACCCTAGAGACAGGTAGGGGCCCTAGCCACATGCTAGGGACTTTGCCATGGCATCAACCTGCTTGGTCCTAGACCAAGAACCCCAATAGACTACTGGGGGCCCTAGGGTACCTTCTAGGGACTTACTCTTCCTGATTAACTGACCAGGAACCCTAGTTAACTGACTAGGGTGCCATCCTCCTAGAGAATGGCTCTCACAGCTGCATTAACTTTAACACCGTGTTTAATCCGTATTGAATTTTTCATTACGTATTTTTTCCATTTCGAATCTTATTCGTATCTGTATTAGTACTCAAATTATGCTACTATGTTTTCGACATAGTGCTCATTCGACATAGTGCTCATGTACACAAGTCTATTTTGTAATTAGGCATCAGTTTTATTCTCTTCTTCTTCTTCTGTCCAGGTCCATAAACTCCATTTTTTCTCTGAAGAATTTGTATCGACCCATAACATAGGCCAAAGAAGGAAAGAGTGATCGATTCATTCCCCACAACATTTTGGCTCCTCTTCCATGGCTCTCTGTTAAAATTTGTTATTGTTTAGTTCCCTCTACACATTTTTAAATGTGAATACACCAAAAATATTTTAACTCCATCTATTGCTGATTCCAATATGAGTTTTGTTGCCCTTTTCTTCCTTCCATATTGCTTTATTTTCTACTCATAATAGAGCTCTTCTATACTTGTAACTTTCTATAATGAGAAATGATGCCTATTTTATTTGCTGAAATAGTAGAGTTGGTTGACATCTGAAGCAAACAATTTAGCTCGCAATGCATGTAAAATCCACAGAAATATTCCAAAGCAATGTATTGGGATTGGTCCTGGTCATAAAACTAGTACTTTTAACAAGAAGGAAAAGCACCTTGTTGGAGTTATTGAACCAAAGATTTTATTGTCTTATAACACAAGGACATGGTGCTTGTTGAAGACAACACGCCTTTAAGAGAAGTAGATGAGAATCTACATATTACAGCATGAAATATTCAGAGGGTGATCGGGGTAAATTTCAAAGGAGTCTTGCACTTTACAATTCGTTTTATTCTTCCTTGCAGCTCAAGGGAATGTGTCACGTTCTTCACAGGGACATGGTGCTTGTTGAAGACAACACGCCTTTAAGAGAAATTGCCGAGAATCTACATATTACAGCATGAAATATTCAGAGGGTGATCGGGATAAATTTTAAAGGAGTCTTGCACTTTACAATGTGTCAGGTTCTTGTACTTTACAATTTGTTTTATATTCTGCCAGTAAGAGATGTTCTTGTAAGTTTGTGGAACCCCACATGATTGATAATTAGTAGGGGAGGCATGCCCATGCAAAAGAGCCTGTTGTATAATAGGGGAGCCATGTTGAAAATAGATGCATTTTAAAGAGGATGACGCTATTCCAGATAGTCAAAGGTTGGTTGTTCTACTTCTTTCCATCAATAATGTCCTGTGGAAGTTGGACTGTAGTAGGATCCATTACGTGGTCTGTAGGAGCTCTTGTATGCATGCAGATTAACGGATTGAGATGGATTTGAAGGTGGGTGGTTCATACTGTCGAGATAAGCCATCTGCAACAATATTCTCTTTACCCTTCATATAGATGATCTCAAAGTCATAGGCTTAAAGACAATTAATCCACTTCTTCTGCTTTTTAATTAGAGTACCTTGTGGTAGTAAGTGCTTCAAGATGAGGTGATCAATGTTAATAAAGATCTCATTACTGAGGAGTTGATGCCACTTGGCCACTACTTGAAGTATGGCGAGCATTTCGATGTTGTATGCGGGCACACATTGTTCTTAGTCATTCAACTTCTTGTTTTTAAAGAGAATGGGTCTACCATCCTATAAGAGTACCGCACCAAGCCCAAACCGAAAAGAACCACACTCAATGATGAGGGACTGAATTAGGTGTAGCAAGCATTGGATTTGAAGCAAGGGCTTCCTTCAGATTCTCAAAAGATTTTGTTCGTTAGTTGAGCAATGAAGGGCATCCTTCTTTCTTAAGTTGGTGAGAGAGTGAATAACAATAGGGAAAGTTCATAACTTCGTACAAAACAACAATAGAAACCTACTTAGCCCAAAAATCCTAGAGGCTTCTCAAGGGTTGTAGGCATTGGTCACACTTGAATGGCTTGAATCTTTGTATGATCAGCACGAGCATCCTCTACAAAGATAATATGTCCAAGATATTCCATGGAAGTCTTGGCAAATGTACACTTGGATTCTTTTGCATAGAGAATCCCAGTACTATTCTTTGTAAACATCTGTACCCAAACATTTGGCCAGTTTTGGCAGAACCAATCTGGTTCTGATATCACTGGTTGGGAAAGGAGTTGTGAATTGAATCAAATGAAGGGGCTAAGCCGAGTATGCTGAGAAAAATTGGGGACCTGTGATGCTGATCAAGCTTGTCGTGATTGATGAGACACTGTGTGAAGTTCAAGATGGCGATGATGCTTTTATGATTTGGAGACCTCTGAAGAACATGCATGAAACATCAGACAGCTAGAGCTTTCTTCTTAAGATGGAGGAACATGATTCTCTTCAGGATCACGTATTGAATATAAAAGATATTAGAGATCATCTGAACACAGTAGATAGAAAGATGGAAATGGAGAATCTGGTAAAGAGTCCAATGTTGTCCTATGAAAATTTTGTTGAAACTTGGAACAATACTTCTGAATATGTAGATTTGCAACAAACTTTTGCAAAACGATAGGTGGAAAAGTAGTTTGGTAGCAACAATGTAAATGGAGAATAAGAGGTGGCCCTGTTAATAAAGTTCAAGGGCAAAGGAAAGCGTTCGAAGTATTATAGATATAGGCATGAAGATGGCAACAAGTGTGTTGATTCAAATACTCGAAAGCTTGGAAAGGGCATCAAGTGTTTTTATTGTGGTACTGGTAAAATGAGGCATAAGGCCAAATTTTGTAGGAAATGGTTATGGGATGAAAAGCACAACCAAGGGCCTTCTTTTGAAGATCAATCAAGGAAGGAACAAGCCAATGTTGCTGAACATAATGAGGAAGGAGATTTTTTAAATGCTTAGTGATAAAGGAGTCATGGGAACAAAACCAATCGATATATTGATTCCGGTGTGTCACATCATATTACTAATAAGCATGATTGGTATATTGACATTTTAGAGGATCTATCAAAATCTGATTCTGTTGTCTTGAGCAGCAGAGAAGATTACAAAATTGAAGGAAAGGGAAGTATGCAAGTTCGGATGAAAGGTAAGAGGTCACTCTCTAGGAATTTTTACTGTCCCTGGTTTGTAGAAAAAACTACTTTCCATTAGTTGGATCATTAGCATAGGCCACACTTAATGTAGTCTTCAGTAATAATATTATAATACGTGTTTTATTGTTTGCAAAAGGAGAAAAAAGATGACTGCTATGGGTGCGGAAGAACAAGGTTTGTTCTGATTGGTGATGAAGAAGATAAGATGAACCAACTAAGGGAAGGTAAGTGCCAGATTATCATTCTCTATCTACTAAGGTTAGAGGTGAAGAGGAGACCCTTAGGGAGAGTGAAGATGAAGCAACTTCTATAGTGAAGTGTGATGATGCTTACATAGAGAAGCAAGAGAAAAATTTTGATATGTTGAGCTAACATGTTTTAAGGGAGGTGAGTTCACTGGATAAGTCAGCTTGCACATCAATGGTGGAAAGGTTGACTATCCAATCAACATAGTCTCTCATCTGGCTGGTGAGTCAATGGTCAAAGGGAAGGTTGGTGACATGACTTGTTCTTCATCAACATTTTCGGATCCAGTTCACTTCTAGTCATTGATTGAAGACTTCACTTTGAAGTGCCACAAACATCTTGCTTGGTCTAGATATTTTGTTTTTATTTTGGAACAAGCAAATCTATGTAATATGACCATTATGGGAGGGTGTTAGACATAGTGGTCATGATTAGACTTAGTCATACTTGTATCATGTATTAATCTCATAATAAATGACTTAGGTAGAGAGTCCTTTTAATAAAGTGATGTAATCACAAATTAATAAATATTGAGTTATTAGATGATTAGTTATTCAGGAGTAATGCAACGTACTCCTCCATGCCCTGCTATGTATCGAGACATTGCATCAATCAATAACTAAGCAGTTATTCTCTCTCTATTTTATTTGTATGTGTATTCGTGTTTACGTTGTGTGTAAATTGGTCACACTGATCTCTCAAGTCTTTCAATTTTGTTAAATGCTTTGTTATTGAATTTCCTGCCATCTTAAAACCATTCAACTGATTACTGAGAGGCAACTTGTGATGCTTGTAAGTCTTATACAGTCTTCAATCTTTCTCAGATGTTATGGGTATTTCAGATTGAGGGATAACTTGATAGATTTTTGTACTGTACGTTCCGAACTCACTCAAGTGAATTCCATCATATTATGGTCATCGTCCTCATTCTTCAAGTGAGGGATACTTTTGTCCTTAATTGCAAAGGTAATCAACATTATAGCTTCTACATTCCCAGCATTATAACATTGTTTCCCTTTCCTAGCTGCCTCATCAGTTCCTTCTGGCCTAGTTTCACTACTAGTGATGATATTCCACAGGGTTCTGTACATTAACAGTAACACTGTTTATCTTGTGCTTCCAGAATCCTTATATTGTAATTGTGCCCATCTAACTTGTGTGAATCAATGAAAATCAAATTTTGCATTCCACTTGCCATACTTTCAGAAATAAAGAAATTGAACTATGCCAGAAGATCCTCTTGGCATGACTTGATCCAATACTAAATAGCACCTCTGAAAAGATGCACCAATGATCCACCCGCTTCTCTAAGCTTGGCACCTGTAATGAATCTCATACAACCACCCTTTTCTGTCCACATTTTCCTCACTACTGCAGAGTAAACCGCTTTTACCAAGTTCTGAGCACTTTACAAGGCAAATTCACTCCACAAGATTGCAAGAAAAAAGGGGATGGCTTAAAATGACTCCTATTTTCCCAATATTGCTCTCTTAAATGGGCTTCGTCCCACATTAAAAATCTCCTAATTGTGTGTGCTTGTGTGTTGTGAATAATCCCAATCCAGAAGCTGCTTTTGGTGGTTGATGTGATAGAATCTTCCCTCACTCTGATAATAACGCTACCTATGGTTTTGGTGTCATGCCTTGTGGGCCCTCTCTTGTTTGTGGTTGTTGTCACCAATGCTTTTTTCTTTTGAATGTGGACTTCAAACTTGTATGCACTGCGATTGAATTAATAAAGACTTTACAAAAAATAAAAAAATGAACTTTCAATTGATTTTTACACTCCCTGTTTCAATGTTTTTCAATCCATCAAGTGGTGGTTTCTTTCTTTCTATGCATGTCGTGTGTTGTCAACCATGCCGCCCATGGCCTGGGCATCTGAATATCATTTGAGTCAGGCCTGATACACCCGTTTGAGTGTGAAAACACACTCCCAATGCTACCTCTTTTATCTTTCTTAGCAACTTACCCTTTCTTGGTGTTTCCTTTGCTACAGTGGAATGCTGTTGTTAATGCCTAAATCTCGCACATATGAAATATTTTGGCGATTCTTGTAGTAAGGCATCATCAACATATAGAATGCAGCTCACCAATGGCATCCTCAACAAATCCAAAAGGAAACATGAGTCCAAAAGTGCCCCCAAAACAGCCAAAAGAAGAGGTTGCATGGTTGAACCATTATTAACCTGCTATAGTGCATGTTATCAGTTCAGTTCCTGCCTGATTCTCGCCTGACTTTTCCTTCGATAGCCGCGCGACTGTCAAAACAATGGGACCACTGACTTCCCACGGCGCAATGAAGGCTCTTCAAAGCCCCATCATCTCCAACAATCTAAATTTGGCTCCTCACACACTTGGTGGCATTAAATAGCCCCCTTGGTGTACCTTGGAACTAGTTCATGGAGTGCATGGGTTCACATTTGGATCTAGTTGTTTCTTGGCCACCTCTTGGCCTATAAAAGGAGGCCATTTACATACATCTTGTAGAGAGAAAGAAGAGCAAAGTTATGTTGTTGGATTTGTGTTAGAACTTCTTCATAGCTCACCTCTTCCCACCTTTGAAAGCATTCCAAAGCTCCCTTGCCACCTGTTGCCGCTTAATACACACCTGGGGGGAACGTGGAAGGAAACCTTCAAGACGCTCGGTGTGTCCTTGGGGGCAAGTCAGAGTCAAGTGTTGTCACCTGATTACTCGATTCCTCCATCTAGGCTATTCCTAGCGAAGCCAAGGGGGGTGGTCCCTATAAAAGGAAACTATGGATTTTAAACTGCAAAAGAGTAAAAGCTATTCTAGGAGTTATGAAATTGATGAAATGAATCATTGAACCACAATCATTTGCAGATAAATTAAATGAGCAACATTGTAATTGAAAAAGCATTCACAACATATTGGTAGATTTGATTTAAACCATAAAAATTCGTATAAGGAGACCAGTGCCAAAAAATGTGTAAATAGTTGTTGTGTTGGGGATGCTGTTGATGTCTTGTTTGTCAGTTTTAATTTATTAAAGATGAGTGATTACGGGAGTGGGTTGATTTTTTGTTTGGCCCAACTCTAACTCACTCCTTCGAACTGAGCATTGTGACAACTATACCAAGGGTCCAACTGGGCGAGACATAACCTACTTAAAGTAGCCCACTGACTTTGTAGTTAGCTTCATTCGACCTCTCGAGTTCTAATGATTGATTTTTTATTGGATTGCCCTATTAAACTAGTCACTCAAGCCCCTTTTTGATTGGCCAACTGTTCAGATTGAGTTGCAGCGGTCAAGAGCATACTTGGAACTTAAGCCTTGGTAAATTTTATTAGTTTGAAATGTGAAGTTGCTTAACTAAACTACAACCCAAGAGTCTCTTTTCCACACACTAGTGATTGGTGCAGTACTTCGGGAAAGCAAGGGTGCAAATTTTTAGAAATTGTAGTGAAGTAAATGACAAAGCAAAAATAAAGTGAGCTAATCTATACAACCCTTTAAGGACAGATTGTGTGCTTGTGTTGCTTTAATCAAATGCTTGCATAAGAAAACTAATCTAAACCAAAAAAAATGACAAAAACACCAAACCACAAAAAGACGTAGATCCCCCCTGGGGGGATGGGGTGTAGGTGCTTGAAAGGCTGCTTGCTCTTCTTTATTTTTTATTACAAAAAGACTCTGCTTCAGGGAATGCTGTCGGTCCTTTATAGTTTGAGGCTCCAGAGAGCTTACAAAGTTTCGGAAAAATGATTGCAAGTAGAGGGAAGCTTCTGGGGGGTCTTGAATGTTATAGATCTTTTAGAACTGGCCAGCATGCCTCTCTATCTGATCTCTAAGTCCGCAAAACAATGAGCTAATAAGTGTTAAAACAGTCCCAAAACACTTTAAGAGTGTTGGGAAAAAGGCCTCAAAATACCCCAAAAATTCTAAGTTAATAAAGTAAACAAAAAGATGCAAACTTAACTAGTGCACTTGCTAGATCTATCTTTAAATCACTTCAAACAACAATTCTCTTCCCTAAGCTAATTAGATCTTCAACTTTAAAATGCAAGAAAGGAAGAGATTTAACCACTAATGCTAGTAATGAGATTTAAATTTTTTATAGCATGCTAACATTAGAAAAATGAAATCCAGATCTACTTCTTTTTAGATTTGCAAATAAAGATCTAGACAGCTTATCAAACCAATAACCAAAAAAGAATTAGAAGAAGTGGAACTAAAGGTGAGAAAACCCGAGTTTGAGCGAGAAAGAGTTGAGCGAATGGAGCCTGCATGAAAGTGGGAACAAGAGGGACTAAGCTTCCTTTGAAGCAACTTAAGAAGTGGCAAAGCTAACATGCATGCCTCCTCTTTGAGCTCTGGTAACCTGCAACAAAGCTTCATAGACAAAAAAACTTGCACAAGAGGATTAAATGGCACCGATGTTAATCACATAAAAGACTAAAAACATAAGCATTCAAACAAGAGATGCATAATATTCAAATCATTTTCATATGATTGACAATAAGACATAAACATTAAATTTCATTCCTTACCCTACTTAAATAATAGATTTCCTCCCAAGGTCAGTGCAATCCCAACAATGAACAAATTTTTTTATGCAAAAATATAAGTTACCTCAATAGATCTTGAAGCATCCAACATCCACACATCACATGAATTCACAATGTAGCCGCCAAAGCCTTCTCTTTATTAATGCTAGATGTAAAAAACTATTACAAGGAAAAGGAGCAGAGGTTCCACCTTCAGATGAAGAATGAAGGAAACTTGCTCTCTTTAAATAAATGAATGCATGCAAGAGGGGGGCACAATCTCCAAAGGAGGGCGCATTTCCTGATGAGGGAGTTCACTGGAACTCAAAGGATTTGATTTATGCTTGACTGAAACTCCATCCCAAGGGGATTGCGCCACTTCTCCATGAGGTAGGCACATCCCATCATTGTAAGCATCACTCAAATGGATGGTTGCCATATGGACAAAGTCACCCAAGCTTGGAGAGGGCGCATTCTCTGTTGTGGAGTTAACTAGATCTTCATTGGAATAGATTGGAATCACTTGCATTGGCACTAAATCAATCAAATATTTGATTGCTAGTTAACTGAGCGCTTCGAAATAGACTCCCTGAATTAATGGGATTTGTCTTTTCTCACTTTATTATGTCTTTTTTAGCCATTTATTATGTCTTTTTGGCCTTTTTTGAGTAAATATCAATTTTAGAGATAAATACTTACTCAAAACTTAGGAAAAGTGGGTTTAACGGTTAAATGGGTGCTCTGGCTTAGAAAACGAGCATCCCATTGCCAAATTTTGCCTACAAACCATTTTTTTATTACAATTTTAATTTTCCGAGTTAAACCATTAAAAATGGCTTTGATTTTACGAAAATTTTTGTTTTTTCAAAACTTAAAAAAAACACCTAGGGGACCTAGCACATGTTTATATGACTTTATTCTAGTGTTTAGCATGTTCATATACATTGACACATGAACTTTAATAACCTCCTAAGGTCTAACCCCCAAGACGAGCATTCCAACTTTGGAGGAGCAGGAGAAAAACATGAAAATTATACTTTTTTAAGACGCAAAGCATAATTAACAAGGGAAAAACTCCTTGGAATACCCGAATTGGTTGCTAAGTCCTAGGAATCCAAGTTCGTTACATAACCACCATGCTAGTACACTTTACTACAAACCCCGTGGGGCATGAACATGTGGAAAAAAAAATGGGCCTTGAAAAGGCTTGATTTGAACTTTGGAACACTAAAATGCAAAAGTACATGTGCAAACTTTGGTGGT
This sequence comes from Larix kaempferi, assembly GCA_027924585.1. Classification (NCBI taxonomy): domain Eukaryota; kingdom Viridiplantae; phylum Streptophyta; class Pinopsida; order Pinales; family Pinaceae; genus Larix; species Larix kaempferi. The sequence goes on along the minus strand of BSBM01000262.1, from coordinate 3,821,606 downwards.
TCTTTTGAAGTCCAACTGTGTGCAACTTAGTTGGTAACACCACCTTCCTCCAAGGGGCAAGAGTTTCTCTCCATTGTTCTCTCACCCACTTAGCATATAGTTTGGACAAGAAGGACCTCCCTAAGGGAGATTGTTGACTGCCCTTGAAGCCTACACCTCCTAGGTGTTGTACATGCTTGATCATTGGGCAATACAAAGTGGTTTTGCATACATTTGGTTGTTTGAGTTTGCATTCTCCCCCTATTTCCTTTGTTATATTTTGTTTAATTCTCTTTCTTTTATTTGGATTCCACTAACAACCATTTGCTGGATCATTTAGAGGGCACACACAGCCCCCAAGGGGCTCCAAGGATTGAGGCCTTGTTGCAACCTACAAGGCTTAGCCCAATGTTATCGGAACCAGACCGGTCATCGAACCGACAAAGCCCAAAATGTGAACCGGACCGGAACCGGCAAAAAATCGGGTAAAAAATCGGCCGACTAAAAAATACATAAAATATTCATATTTTGTAAAAAAACATATATATTCATGTGCATACATATGAATCGAAACCATTAATACACAAATATGCAAAGTTTCTCATATATATAGCAAATATGGGTGCAAATAACCAAAATAGCACCTAGATTCAATGGCTCATTTAAATGTCAACCCAAGGCTCGTGATAAGGTTACGAGACATTAGTGCTGCATGTACAGAGCAAGTTGCTTGAATTTGTCTGGTTACTATGGTTTCCTATGATTATTTTACCTAGTGTATCCAAGGTTTATGCTTGAGAGTTTGTAAGGTTAAGTGACTGTATTTGATTTGTTTGATGTCTCTGCAGTTTCTCTCATTTCATGTTCTCTTCAATTTGGAATTTATATATATACAGTCATTTCTTTAGTCTTTTAAATAGTGTTCAAGCATGTACCATGGACATTAAAAAGCAAGTATCTAAGTATTAAAGATTATAAACTAAGTAATGTGACTTAACCTATCAATAAAGTAATGTGACAAGCCCATTACCTATATGATAAATGATTAACTAAGGTTTAAAGATTTACAAAATTAAGTAATGTTATTTCAAAATAAAGTGAGAGTTCTAATAATAAAAATTCAGTGAATTATATCACACAAAGAGCATTACCAGCAAGCCATGCTACAAGAATCAAGGTGAAGTGATTAATACCTTGTTTGATTTACAGTTCTATGTAAACAGAGCAACACTATCTATGCTATCGATGGTAGATATTTACACGAACCAATACAAAATATTGCTACAGGAATAGAATAAAAGCAACGCTACAGCAAATGGTGATTTCTTTTAGCAAATTACAATCTGGCTATGCTACAGAAATCAGACCGGCCGGTTCCGTACGGAACCGGTCAAAACTGGCCGGTTCGGCGGTTTTGACTGGTTTTGTACGGAACCAGCCGGTTTTCTGGCCGGTTTGATGCAAAATCCGGTTTTCAAATTTTTTTTGCCGGATCGGACCGGCCAAGCCTGTGAACCGGTCTGACTGGCCAGTTTTGCCGGTTCTGATCCGGTTCCGATAACATTGGTTTAGCCCCTTACCAAGTGGAGGGATGCACCCTTGTGCAATTTTTTCCACAACAGTTCTAATGGCGACTCCACTTATTTTTTGTTTATTTCTTTTAAATTAGGTTGTTTTATGTTGAGTGATTAATTCTGGGTGCTTGTCATTTGCAGGAGATTAGGTTTGCCACCTCCAACTCTAGAATTTGCCCCCTTGGCGGCCAGACTTAATTTTTACACAGTAGCACGGATCTTGACCTCTCAACTGCACTACTCGCGCAAAAATGCCTTCGTTAGTCGAGCTACTTGCGTAGATAAACAGTCCATTACTCACGCAGTAATCCTCTGTCTGACCTACGCACCGTTTATGTGTTCTGCCTGCGGTACTACGCGTCTATTTTTAGTTCTTCCTGGCCATCGCGCGGGAGAGTGTTGTTTTCCCACGCTACAATCAGTTTCTTTGCTTTTTATCTGCATGCAATAATCTTGCACTCCCATTGTTGCTCACTAATGAACTAGAACTAAGTTAATTTGCAATAATTACTAATTCCTTTAGTAATTAGCTCACATTGACTAAGATTAGGGAGTAAAGAGTCCACATCTTTTGAAACTTATTTAGGTAACCAACTTTGAGGCTTTCAACCGACCTCATTGTTGCCACTAGTATTCAAGACCTCTCTTGTTTATGTTTTCTTGACATGTTTTTAGGATCAAAGCTAGTGTAGAATCCACTTTTTGCACACAAGCAAGGACCTAAAGACTCTTGTCTCCCTAAGTATGCTCTTCACCTCTCACTTCTTGTGAGCTTGGTGAATCAGAAAGGGGTGAGAAGTGTGAAATACTTCCATCGCACACTTTTATTTTTACTAGCACTTTGTTTGCAAAGCAACATTAACATCTATGAGAGTTAAAGTTGATCTCCATTTGCATTTACTTTATACTCTTCTAGTTAGTTTGCAACAATATATTTGCTTACCTCACATGTGTTTGCATCACTAGTACACACTAAGGGACCTAGAGACTTTTTCACTCCAAGTATGCTTTTCACCTCGCACTTCTTGTGAGCTTGGTGAATCATAAAGGAAGGGAATTGTGAAATACCTCCCTTACAAGACCCTTAAAATCAACTTTATAAAATTGTCAACCAACTAAAATCCTTCTCAGGAGGTTACAAAACAACATTTTAGTTAGGTAGTATTGATTGGGCTAGGCATCCATTAATGCCCACCAATCCAGCTTCATTAGTGATATTTTGAAACATAGCATTGTTGACTTATAAGATACTTTCAAAATCTTGCTATAGGCAAGCGTTCAAAGAAAGCCCGGATCAAAAGTGCGTTGTGACCAAGGAGGCGAAAGTCGAGGTATAGTTTCCTTGCTCTCCCCTACGAGTCACTTAGCTCATTATAGGGAGACAACACTATACCGTGCAGGCTGAACCAATGATCCACACTTGACGCAAGGTATCTTAGTGGCCAAACTTAGGACATTGCCAATGAGCAATTGTGGGTGCAATTGACTCCTGAAGTTAGCTATTGCCATTGGGAGGTGTTGCCAAGTTTAGTTGGTTGGAACATTGGTCCCATTGCCGGTAGAACTAGCTCTTTGTTACCTTCACTAGTCAATTGGTGTGTGGATCCCATTATCACCATTGATTGTACTTTTGGGAGGCCCAGTCACATTTGAGAGGTAGGATGCTAAGTCTTTTTTAGGGAATTTACATTTATTTTCTTTTTAAATACAAATGCACTAACTTGTAATTAAAAAGAACCTACATGTGGGAACTCTTGCACTAAACCGACTTTGTACATATCACTCACTTATTGCACCATATTGCATCTGTTGTAGTTGGCATGTTTATGCATTTGTTCAATTGTGTTTAATTCCACCATCACTCTCATTTGACACAAAGCCTTCATCATAGAGGAACAAAACAACCCCCTGAGAAAGTCCCGAAGACTGCAAGGTCTCTCCCCTCTCTCGAGAAGTGTTTTTACACCATCTCCCCGTGGTTCACGCCGAAGACACTCTAGCCGGGGTCGCTCCCAGGCCACATTGATGGGATCATCTGGACGAGGCCGCTCCTTGCTCGGTTAATTTTCTCCTATCGGAGACAGTGTTAATCCTTCTACCTCCTCCACTGTCGGAAGAGGATCATCTTCATTTTCTCCCCTTCGAGAGAATCTAGACACATTTACCCCTCCTCCTCTTGGAAGAGGTTCCCCTTTGGACCACTTTGATCCCTCCTCTCTCGTATGAGGTCATTCGTTGTTTTCAACACTACCGCGGTCTCCCCCTCATGGAAACCACACACAATATATAATGGCAGGACTAAATCTGCTTACCCTACCTTTCATGGCTAGTCTAAATCTCCCTGATTTGGCCAAACTGATCAATGACCCTATTGCACATGATCCAACATGGCCAACTATGCCAGATAAACTTCCCTCCGACATTCCTAAATTGGAAGGGAAGCAAGAGGATAATCCCGCCAACCATGTCATGTCTTTCCATCTGTGGTGTTCTTCCAACAACACAGTGAAAGATTTTGTGAGGCTTCGCCTCATTCAGCGTACCCTCATCGCAACGACAACCAAATGGTACGTGAACTTATCGAGATCAGCCCATGCCGCCTTTGCGACATTGGCCACCACATTTCTCACCTACTTCCAGTTTTCGATTCGCCATGACCTTGGTCTCGAAATTCTCACGGAGTTTCACCAAAATACATCTACCCACATCGCAGACCATATCCATGAGTGGCGTAGATGCCGAACATTGTGTAAAATCGAAATACAACCACCATTCGTGTTGGATTGGTTCATCAAATCACTCCAACCAACCATTGCTAAAGATGTTGCCACCTCCATGCCACAAAGTGAGGAAGAGGCTATTCTACAAGCCCAACATTTCGATTTGATATATGCACAATTCGACTACCTTTACACTATCCTCCCTGATGTCCCTTGTTACCGTTCAAACTAGCAGGCTATGCTTGCAAGTGAAAGACAATTACATAAGAAACTTGGACTGCTGTCACCTTTGTCCAATCTTCTAACTTCTTCGGGATCCAATGTTGTCCCAAGGGGAGAGCCCTTTAATGTACCTGCCAAGTAGATGCCAAATTCCTTCCAAACACCTTAAGGCATAGATCAGTGCCTCTAATGGAGTCAAACACAGAGTAATAGAGAGAGTTAGGATGGTGTTTGTATAGTAGTTTTGGCACTTTTGCAGGTTTGTTTAGGGTTAAAAAAGGTAGGCCGAGGATTTCATGCTCGAAATTTTAGGGCCGCGAGAATTTATGGCCAAAATTTTGGGGTTGCGAGGATTTAGGGCTGCGATAATTTAGGGCTGCGCAAATTTAGGGTCGGAATTTTGGGGTCGCGAGAATTTAGGGCCGCGATAATTTAGGTCAAAGGTTTTCGAGCCAAGATTTTAGGGCCGTGAGAATTTAGGGCCGAAATTTTGGAGTCGTGAGAATTTATGGCTGTAAGAATTTAGGGGCGAGATTTTAGCGCCGAAATTTTGGGTTGTGAGAATTAGGGCCGCGAGAATTTACGGGTGTGATTTTAAGGCCAAAATTTTAGGGAGGCAAAAAAATGGAGAATTTTTTTTTGATTTTTAGGGTTTTTGTTATAAAATTGCAGACCTAATTCTAACCCTAATTCTACCATGAAAATGCAAATTTACACATGAAAATGCAAGTTTAATCTAGCAATAATATTTACAAAAATTCAAACTAGGGTTTGATGTAGTGAAAATGGACAAACTTGGGGTTTTAATGTATGTTACCCCAAACCCTAGCCTTAGAGGAAAGTGATAAGCCTTCCTCTTGGAGGTAATTCTCCTTGCTACTAGGTTAGGGCTTCTTGAAACAATCTCTAGGGTTGGTTTCAAGAGTCTAAACTAGGGCAAAGTTGGAGCTCCAAGGCCAAACTTTGTAAAAACTTCTTCTTGGGAGCGTTTTTAGTATGCAACGGGGATAGAATAGCAGGTAAAAGCCTTATTCAAAGAGAATGTAGCCCTAGGGCTACCATTCAATCATTCAAAATGCAAAATTGACCTACCATTCATTAAGCAAACCTTAAAAATGTAAGACTTACTTGGGCATGAGTTATTCCAACCATTCTAGCATCCACAAAGCATTAGCAAGACAAAGAAAGCATCCAACTTCATCCAAGAGCAAGAAGAATCATCCCTCCAAGAGGTGCACATCACTTCATAAGGCCCTTCTAGGGTAAAAGAGTAGCATAATGAATTTTATCCCATAAGTTGTGTCTAAAAATGAAGCGAGGAGATTGTATTTATATGATCTCACACTCACTTTTTACAAAATAACCAAGCCTAAATGCTTTAAAATGTCAATTTAAAATTAAAACATGTCAACTTGAAATTATAACATAAAATAATCAAATTTATGGGTAACTTGGGGCATTTTCCCCAGAGTTCACCCAAAAGTGACTAAAATGACTGAAAATGAGCAAAATACTCCAAACTGAAGGTTGGAGTAGGCAGGGGGGGGCGTCATGCCCCATCTAACCCCAACTGTAGTGAAAATCCCTCAATGCCCCCCCAAATCAAGCAATGTAGGCTTGGAAGAAGGATGACGTCATCATCAAAGATAGCCAAGGAGAGAGGGCGCTGCTGAACTGGAGGACCAGGTGGGTGTGGATGGTGGCCTGGAGGAGAGGCATGAGCCTCAGTGTTGATGAAAGAGCCACTAGAATGATAGAACAAGGTGGGGGTCATGTGATCCAATGATCCACCCCTGGAATCTCCAGACACCAACCTTAGGGCTTCAAGCCCTTTTATGAGGCAGTCAACAATGCCACTAAGCCATAGTACTCCCAGGAGAGGGACCAAAGGATCTGGCCATAACCTCCACTTAGAAAAATGGTGGATAACACTCCTCCTGGTTAAGAAAAAAATGACCCTCTCCCTGGGGCACATCTGAAGGTGCGCTGGTACTAGTACCACGTAACACCCCTCAAGATCGATTGTTGGATCTTACACCTGCGGGCTCATCACATTTGGCAGATGGGCTTATTGGGTCCATTTCCCACTTAGGAAAGGTTCCTCCTACTACTTCAACACCATTTAATATGGCTCCGCAATATCCACCCATGCCACTTGTGTCGGTACCCCCCTCCTCCGGTACCAACCCCACTAGTTAGTCAGCTACATTATGGACCCTATAGTCCAACTTATCCGAACGTTATCCATGTAGCAACGGTTCTTACACCGCAAATGACACAAGCCGTTCCTACATCCATATCTTATGGAACGCAAACCGCATTTATCCCACCGTCGGGATATAACCCCTACTATCCATTTCCATGCCCGACTGGTTAGGAACCCACACCTCACATGGGGGTCAACCTTGTTCAACCTTCTTTCGCACAACAAGCTCAACAATTTGAGTAGTTGAACACCGCAAATCCCTAGAATCCTCATATTCAGGGGAAGAAGAAAGGGAAGAACAAGCAAAGCAACAGCAGGGGCAAGGGGGAAACCCTCCCCTTGAGCAAAACCAGAACCCAGGTAATCAAAACATAGGGACTAATAACCTTCAAAGCAAGGGAAGAACGCCAACCTGAGGACCAATTATTGTTGCTCCATTTGTGGCGAATATGGTCATTACACTCATCATTGTGCTCTTATCCTCGACTACCAACAGTTTGTGGAAGCCAAGAAGAAGACCCTGACAACTCTGAAATTTTTAGAACCCCAACCCGGTTTCAAGCCTTGAAGCTTCTCTCCATATGGTTTAATGCCCAAACCCCAGTATGCACATTTTATTCATAAAAATGACTTGACTTGAGACACATGAAATTCTTTTTCAAATCTTTATAACTTAGAAAATTTAATTTTCAGCCAAGAAACTCAAACTCAGAAATTTAAATCAGCCAACCACATAAATTTTCACACAGAGATTTTTGACCAAATTGGTTCAGGATAAAACCCCGAAGGGAAAACCTGATTGAGAGAGAGGATTTTATTTTCACAGAAATTTCACAAATTATAACAGCAGTACTTATCTCTTTTCTGCCTTGAAATACGTGCCAGAAAAACACTTTAAAAACTGCTGTATGGATTGATAAATTAGAACCTCGAAAACTGTGCCAGTACGACCACACGTGCAAATTGTACCTATGAGTATAGTACGATTACCTCATTTTCTGTGCCTGAAAATATTCCTCAAAATCTGTGCGTTGTAACTCTTGATAACTGCCTCGAACTTTGTGCCTTGTACGACCTGGTACAATAATTAATGCTGTCTTTTTCTTGGAAATCGCCACTTCCCTTTCTCGATTTCTGTGCAAAAGTACGACCAAGTATAGTACGACCACCTTTGAAATTCTGTGCAATTAATGCTGCTGTTCAACTCGATTTCTATGCCAGTCAATGCCTTGAAAAATGTGCCCAGCCAGATCTTCTCGATTTCTGTGCTAGGGTTTATGCTCTCTCTTTCTCAAAATCGACATCTCCTTCTCTTGCTCTTCCTCCCCAAAACTCCTCTCTTGGATGTGAATAATGATTAGGTTTGCCTTTCCCCCAAGCCTTTTTGTTCATGGCAACTTCCTCTTTTCATCCAATGGTCTAGATTAGATTAGATGAAGGGGTCACAATAAATGCTCAATAAATAATTAATAAATGACATTTAGTGCACTCATGTCATTTAATAAAGTTATGACGCTTTTAATTAATCACTCACTTGACTTTATCATTAAAATGAACTTAGGACATACTCATGAATTAACTTTTAATAAAGTGACTTTATAAATATAAAGTCCTTCTCACTTTATTAATTAATGGCTAGGGGTCACCTTTTTAAAGTGTCCTTGTCCACCCCAAGGCAACGCAAGGTGAACAACACTCCCTTGGTAACATTTCAACACTCTCTCTTACCGAGGAAGGTGTTCTTCAGCTCTCCCAACTTGTCTATGAAGTAAACATGCTTCCCTCTACCCAAAGACTTCGTGAGAATGTCTGCCGCCTGCTCATTAGTAGTACCTGCTCATCAGTAGAAATATACTGCAACTGTACAACTCCTCTCTAAACATAATCTCTGATGAAGGGATACCTGATCTCAATGTGCTTTGACCTGTCATGAAATACCGGATTCTCAGAGTCTGATGCAACTTTGATTATCACAATGAATAACTGTAGGTTTCAGCTCTTGACCAAATAAGTCTACCATCAATTTTCGAAGCCATAAAGCTTCACAACTAGCCTGACTGGCTGCCATGTACTCAGCCTCTGCAGAACTCAAAGCAATGGACTTTTGCTTCCGACTGAACCATGACACCACTGCCAAGCCCAAACTGAAGCAACAACCAGAAGTGCTCTTCCAGTCGGAAACACTGCCTTCCCAATCTGAATCCGTGAATCCAATCAATCCCACTCCATCAGACCTCCTGTAGTCCAAACCATAATCTACTGTGCCTGCAAGATATCTCAATATATGTTTTGCGGCAGTCCAATGCACTCTCCTGGGCTCCACCATGAGCTGACTGAGAGTGTTAACCGCAAAACTCAAATCTAGTTTGGTGTTGACTAGATACATCAAAGAACCACTCAGCTGACGATACAAAGTAGGATCCACCAACTCTCCCTCAGAAGCATGAAGCTTCGTCCAGTTGGTGGTCATGGGTGTGGACATGGGTCTGCACTCCTCCATCTGAAATCTCTTCAGAACATCTGTAGCATATTTTCCTTGCCCCAGGAAAACATGTCCATCCTCCTGCCAAATCTCCATCCCCGAATAGTAATGCATCAATCCAAGATTAGTCATCTCAAACTTTGAAGCAAGGTCTTTCTTACATGCTTCAATCAGGTGCTCTGCTCCTGTAATGAACAAGTCATCAACATATAGTAGAAGAATGAGTGGATCACCCCCAACCACAATGAAGTATAGGTTGGGATCAACCTCACTCTTTTGAATCCCAATCGAAAGCAAATAAGTATCAATCCTCGAGTACCAAGCTCGAGGGGCTTGCTTCAGACCATACAAGGCCTTTTCTAGCCTGCACACATGTGAATCTCTCCCATGAATCTCAAAGCACCGAGGTTGCTCCAGATACACTTCCTCCTGTAGAAAACCGTTCAGAAAAGCAGTTTTCACATCCATCTGATGAATCCTCCAACCCATCTCTGCAACAATGGAGATCACTGCTCTGATCAAAGAAAATCTAGCAACTGGTGCAAAGGTCTCATAGTAGTCAACTCCCTCTACCTGTGAGAACCCTCGTGCCACAAACCGAGCTTTGTACTTCTCGATGTTGCCATCCGTAGCATGCTTGATTTTATAGAGCCACTTGGAAGTCACCACTGACTTCCCCTCCGGTCTCGGAACAATCTCCCACACTCCATTCTTCATGATGGAATTGTACTCTTCCATCATGGCATCTCTCCAAACCTGGTGTGGGGTAGTCTCCTCAAAAGCAGTAGGCTCGGACTCACTCAAGCTAGTCACCATCGCCATATAATTGGAAAATCTCTTTGGTGCCCTGCTCTCTCTGACCTCCCTCCTGGGTGGCCCCACAGAATCCTCAGCTTCCTTCACAAGCTCCATAAGTCAACTTGGCTAACGTTTCTTGGAAGTAACTTCCTATGGTAAGCCCTCCTCCTGAACCTCCTCATCTGACAATTGTCTCCCTAAAGAAGTACCTGTGGCTTGAGATCCTGTACCTGGTGATCTTGAACCTGTACTACCTGAATCACATGAAGGTGAAACTTGTGAACCTGTGACTTGTGAACCTGTCCCTATACCTGAAGTCCCTGTAGACTGAGTACCTGAACTTGATGTACCTTTAACCTGTGACCCAGTCACTCCAGAAACCTATGACCCTCTACCCTGACTCGTTGAACTCTGTGAAGGTGTCACCTGTGGAGTCTTAACCTACTGCTCCACCATCTCTGAATCATAAGACTTCCTGAAGGCTTTCTCCTCCTCAAATCTGACCTCCCTCCTCACCACAACTTTCCTCTGTGCAGGAAGGTATAAGCGAAAAGCCTTCGAAGTCTTGTCATAACCAACAAAAATGCCTTTCTCCATGTGGGCTCTAACTTTGTCCTATTCTCAGAAGGGACATGAGAATATGTAAGGCATCCAAATATACGGAAGTGACCTATCTCAGGTCTCTTCCCGGTGAACATCTCCTCAGGAGTTTTACACCCCAATGCTTGGTGTGGACTCCTGTTCTGAACATAAACAACAGTACTACAGGCCTCTGCCCATAGAAAGAAAGGAAGACTCTGATCATGCAACATGGCTCTAGCTGCTCCCACTATCGCTCTGTTCTTCCTTTCGGCAACTCCATTTTGCTGTGGAGTATATGGAACTGTTAATTGCCTCCTGATGCCCTCCCGTCTGCAAAACTCATCAAACACCTTGGAGGTATACTCACCCCCATTGTTTGACCCGAGTGCCCGGATCTTCCTCCCTGTTTGGTTCTCCACAAGAGCTTTGAACTCTTGGAACCTCCTCAAGACTTCCTGAGATTGTTTACTTCTCAAAGAGTAGATCCTGGTCTTCCTGGAGTGGTCATCAATGAAATTGATATAGTACTCAAATCCTGTCAATGGAGCTGAAGACATAGGTCCATATAAGTCTGAATGAATCAAGTCCAGTATCCCACCTGATCTCGTGTCACTGCTTGGAAAAGCAGTCTTGGTGTACTTTCCCAAAGCACACCCTCTTCACACACCACCCTGCTCTGTGCTGAACTGAGGCAAACCTGTAGACATCTCCCTCAGCAATCTCAAAGCTGAATGATGAAGGTGGCCCATCCTCCTGTGCCACAACTCACACATCTCGATGCTACTGCTAGTATGAGCCAATGCATGGTGAGGTTGGAAGAGAAGCTTGTACAGTTTCCCACATCTAACTCCAATGGCACATGAAGTAGATGGTCCTGCTGCTTTGGGAAAGATATGCACTTTCCCATGTACATACTCCAAAACCCCTGTCCTCAATAGTGGAAACTGAAACAAGGTTCTTTTTTAGCCCGGGGACATACAAGACATCCCTCAAAGTCATGGACTGCATAGACTCCCTCTGAAAGGTAACGATCCCTCGCCCAACTGCTCTCACAATCATGTCGTCACCCAACACTACCTCGAGACTCAAGCCTGTCTCAGTCATCTCGGTGAACACATCTCGAACACCTGTCATATGGCTCGAAGCCCCACTATCAATGTACCAAGTGGAAGTAGTGGCAGAGGCACTCAAAGAATGGCCAACCAACAAAGAACATTGCACCTGATCCTCCATATCACTCTCCATATCACTGCTAGCGAAAGATGTCCTCTCTGTACATCTAGCATGGAGAGAAAACTATCCTTCAAACCGTGAGGCAAAGTCATCCATGTGAGCTGCAACTGTCGTCTACTGTCCTTTCTTCTTCTTGTTCGGACACTGTCCAACATAGTGTCCAAAATTTTGACAAGCGAAACACTTGATTTTACTCAAGTCTTTCTTCTGCTCACCTGTATGCTGCTTGGCCCCACTCTTGGGACCCTTCTTGAACTTCTTCTTCTTACCTTTCGTTGCCAATGCCAGATTCTCATCATCTCTGTGATGTGGTGAACTGCCCTGTAAGTAACCTCTACGTGTTTTCTCCTGTATGAAATCATCCCAAAGACGATCCCAAGAAGGCATGTTCTCACGAGCGACTACTGTATGAACAAATACACTCCATGGTTGTGTCACGCCATTTAAGGCTGTCCGCACCATCTAAGTGCCCTGTACAATCTCTCCAACAGCTGCAATCTCATCCCTCACTTGTGTAATCCTAGTAAGATAGGAAGCCATACCTTCCCCTTTACTCATGTGCACATCCTTCAACTTCTCTCGCAATACCATCTTTCTATTCTCATTACAACTTTGGTAAAGGTTTGTCAAAGCTGCTCACATCTGAAAGGCATGTGCCTTCGCTGAAATATGTGGGATCACATGATCCTTCACGGCATCAAGTATGATCCTTCTTGCCTTCACATCCTTTTTCATGAAGGCTGCCCTATCAGTAGTATCGGTAGGAACAGTCACAAAATTTGCTGCTGTACTATTGACTACTTCCCATAGTTCATTTTCTTCAAGTATCAACATAATCTTAGCCTTCCAAGGGCTAAAATTTGCAACTCCATCTAATCTGTCCTCTAATCTAAGTCCAGTCACCATGACTGCAACCTGTTTCTTCTCAAGAAAATGTTCAAGACCTTGTTTTTCACAAACCCTCTGTTTTTCTTAAATCTGAAATATTTCTGAGTGTTTAAATTTTTGATCTTTATAACCTGGCTCTGATACCATGAAAGTTTTAGAACCCCAACCCGGTTTCAAGCCTTCGAGCTTCATTGCATATGGTTTAATGCCCAAACCCCAGTATGCACATTTTATTCATAAAAATGACTTGACTTGAGACACATGAAATTCTTTTTCAAATCTTTATAACTCAAAAAATTTAATTTTCAGCCAAGAAACTCAAACTCAGAAATTTAAATCAGCCAACCACATAAATTTTCACACAGAGGTTTTTGACCAAATTGGTCCAGGATAAAACTTCGAAGGGAAAACCTAACTGAGAGAGAATTTTATTTCAAGAGAAATTTCACAAATTATAACAACAGTACTTATCTCTTTTCTGCCTTGAAATACGTGCCAGAAAAACACTTTAAAAACTGCTGTATGGATTGATAAATCAGAACCTCAAAAACTGTGCCAGTACGGCCACACGTGAATTGTACAGATGAGTACAGAACGGATTACCTCGTTTTCTGTGCCTGGAATATTCCTCAAAATCTGTGCACTGTAACTGTTGGTAATTGCCTTGAACTTTGTGCCCTATACGGCTTGGTACATCAATTAATGTTGCCTTTTTCTGGGAAATCATGTCACTTCCCTTTCTTGATTTTTGTGAAAAAGTACGGCCAAGTATAGTACAATCACCTCTGAAATTCTATGCAATTAATGCTGCTGTTCAACTTGATTTTGTGCCAGTCAACGCCTTGAAAAATGTGCCCACTCCGTGGGAAATGTGCCTAGCCAGATCTTCTCGATTTCTGTGCTAGGGTTTATGCTCTCTTTCTCAAAATCGACCTCTCTCCTTCTCTTGCTCTTCCTCTCCAAAACTCCTCTCTTGGATGTGAATAATGATTAGGTTTGCCTTTCCCCCAAGCCTTTTTGTTCATGGCAACTTCCTCTTTTCATCCAATGGTCTAGATTAGATTAGATGAAGGGGTCACAATAAATGCTCATTAAATAATTAATAAATGACAGTTAGTGCACTCATGTCATTTAATAAAGTGATGACCCTTTTAATTGTTAAATTAATGTAACTTCAAAGAATATTCTACTTGTACTTTATTATTGTAACTCCACCGGGGATGTTTTACCTCCGTTGAGGATGTCATTATTATATTTGGTCATATAAAGGTCATGAGGTTAAACCTCCATTGTAAGTCGGGTCGTTAGCACCCAAGTGAATGTAGTATAAGTGGTAATTGAGTCTCCCTAGAGAAGTCGGCCTAGTTAGGGTTATTGAGGCCGACCTAACTGAGTTAAAGGTTGAGTGAAAAGTAAAGTATAAATAGAGGGAGAGCTTCCCTCATTTATTCACTCACTCACTTGTGCAATTCGCATTAGAGGAGAAAGAGAGAGATTTGTGAAGGAGAAGGAGGAGTGGCTTGAGTCCAGAGTTTGGTATTTTTTTATCTCTTATTTGTGAGACATATTTTGGGGCATTGTACTTGATCATCTATACTGAGGAAGTTCTTGCTGGGTTTTCTTCCCCTTGAGGGTTTCCCAGGGTATATTGTTTTGTGCTTTGTGATTGTGTATCTTTCAGAGATCCTTATTACACTGCTATTGTGAATAATGTATTGAATGATAATGAAATTGGAATCTAGTCTATAGTAGCATATAATCTTAACATGGTATCAGAGCTAGCCTAAAAATAACAACTTTCACAAGGTAAAACTCTCTCTGTGGAAGTGAAAATTTAGGGCTTCTCACAAATTTGGAATTTTGGAGTGCAATTGGCATAGAAAGGTGTGCCTCTCCAAGATCGAAATTTTGGTACCAAGATCGGAATTTTTGAGTGGGTAAAACTCCTGAAAAGTCAAACCCTAGTTTGACTTTGGACAAAAAATTGCAGAAAACCAGAAAAAGCCAGAAACTGCAGTTCAGAATTTCGCAAGTCAATTTTCAAGGGTGAAATTTTGGAATCTTTAGAAACAAAGTGTACCAGTGTACTCGCCTCAGTCAAGCGCATCTTTTGGTGAGTTCAATTTTTGAGTTTGAGAAATTTTAATTTTTTGTTATTCTCTGCTCCTCGGGTTGAGATGGCACCAAGCACCAAGCTCGATGACAAGTTGGAAGGCATAGAGAACTTCTGTGCTTGGAAGTATAGGATTGGACTCATTCTGGAAGAGAATGATCTTACCAAGTTTGTTAAAGAAGTTGTACTTGAACCCGAAGAAGCTGAAGCTAAGGAGAAGTAGAAGAAGGATATGATTAGGGCTATGAGGATCATAGTAGGCTATGAGGATCATAGTAGACTCCATAAAAGATCACTTGATTCCTCAAGTGTCCTCCAAGAAGACTCCAAAGGAGATGTTTGATGCCCTGACAAGAATGTATGAAGGAAGAAATAGAATCAGAAGATGAAGAACCTCCCAGGAAGCAAGCAAAGGAAGAAATAAAAGAATATGTTTTATTCTCCGCTCTCTCTGGGTCCGTGACACCTGGAGATGACACATGGTTAATTGATAGTGGTGCTTCAAAATACATGACAGGTCAGAAAAAGACTCTCTCCAGTTTAGAAGAGAAGAACTCCCACAGAAGGTATCATTAGGAGATGATTATCAATACCCTATCAAGGGAATAGGAGAAGCTACCTACAAGCTTGATTCAGGAACCTCGATGAAGATGAAGGATGTACTATATGTACCAGGCCTAAAGAAGAACCTACTTTCTATCTCAGCTTTGGATAAGAAAGGATTTAGGGTTGCCTTTATAAACGGAGAAGTTCTCACGTGGCCCAAAGGAAAATCTATAAATGATGTTGTTGTTATTAGGATAGAAGAAGGAGGTTTATACAAATTCAAAGGACATTCAGAATCAGCTTTGATTCATGAAACTACAAATCCATGCGAACTATGGTATATAAGACTTGCTCACATAAGCTACAAAGCACTACCACATGTAAGTAAGGTAGTAATAGGTTTACTTGATCTAAAGATTGATCATGAAGGAATTTGCAAAGGATGTGCAAAGGGAAAGAACTTAAAGAATCCATTTCCGAAGAGCGACACCAAGACTGAAGGAATATTGGAACTCATTCGCTCAGATGTATGTGGTCCAAGGCCTTCAACATCATTACGTGGGTATGAATATTATTTTACTTTCATTGATGATTATTCCAGAAAGACTTGGGTTTATTTTTTGAAATCAAAAGGTGAAGTGTTCGAGAAATTCAAGGAATTCAAAGCCTTGATAGAGAATCTTTTAGAGAGAAAGATCAAGATACTCAGGTCAGACAATGGAGGAGAATATACTTTAAAATATTTTGGGACCTTTTGCAAAGATGCTGGGATTAAGAGGGAGCTTACTATTCCCTATAATCCACAATAAAATGGTGTAGCTGAAAGGAAGAATAGAACGATCATAGAAGCAGTAAAGGATATGATCCACGATCAAGACTTACCCATGCATCTATGGGCAGAAGCAGCCAGAACCGCAGTGTATGTACAAAACATAATCTCTCACAGTGTTCTTGGCAACAAGACCCCATAAGAGATGTTCACCGGTAAGAAGCCTGAAGTTAGTCATCGAAAGATATTTGGATGTCCAGTGTTTATCCATATTCCAAATGAGAAAAGATCGAAATTGGAACCTTCAGGGAAGAAGGGAATATTTGTGGGCTATAGTGAGCAATCTAAGGCTTACCGTATCTACATCCTAGGGTTCCGCCAGATCGAGCTCAGCAGGGATGTTACATTTGATGAAGGCACAACCTTCAACAAATCCAAGAAGACTCATGAGGATGAAGAGGAGCAGGAGGTTCCTAGACTTACATAAACAAGTAAAGTACCATAAATAAATGTTGAAAAAGAACCTATTCCAGAGGATCATGTCATGGCAGAACCTTAGAGACCTGAGGAGACACCTCGTGAGGAGATTTCACGGAAGAGAAGACCAGCCTGGGTACGAGAAATAATACAAGATGCAGGAAGATATGGTGCTCCAGAAGGAAGCAAGAGACCAAGGTCATATTCCAGTTATGTAGCCTTGATGTAGAAGAACCCACATGATGGAGTGGAGCAAACTATTAGGGTCTCATGCAAGGAGACTAGGATCAAGAGAGATCCTACCAAACAAACAAAGATAAGTATTTGAATTGTTGTTCACATATTTATGTTCCTAGATTTAATATGTTTATTATGCATGTTAGAATGTTTGCGTTGATGAACAAAATATGCATGTGATGGGTAAGTGGCCTATGGTGCTGTACAACATTCCATTGCTACTTATCTAGAATGAAACCTCTTTGCTGACATATTAGGAGTAGTGCACGCTCTTAATAATGTTCTGGTAGAGATGGAAGGCATCTAGAAAGTTACCGTATGAATACGGGATATGGAAGAATGGTGTGTTGAAGCATTGGCTAAGATAGTTGCATCACTGTGTGAATCTGTCATTATTAATATGTTATTGGAAACTATGAAATGTTTCTAACCATGCAACTTAACTTGACTTGTAGGAAGTATCGTGTACGATCACCTACAAATGAAGAATGATGAGATTTTTGTCGAACAAAACTTATGAAATCAAGAAGTACAAGGCAAAGGTTCTCTTAGAGAGAGGAAGTCGACTATGACGAGATGTTGCTCCAATGGCCAGACTCAGTGGTGGATATTACACCAGATAGATGGTGTAATCAAAGTAGAAGACAATATCGAGCAACCTCCAGGACTCAAGACTCTCTACAGAGAACCACATGTGTGCAGACTGAAGAAGATTTTGTACGAGCTCAGAAGGCACCTATGGAATAGGATGATCACCTGGAGTGATGACGAAAGAAGGAGTGGGGTCCGAGAAGGACCTCTCTCGAAAGAGAGTATGAGAGTTCCCATCCGAGAGGATGCCTGTCCTCGGGACAGAAGATCAGTACTGGCTGATTGATAGAGTTCCTATCCGAAAGGATAGATTCTTGTCCTGGGGACAGAAGATCAGTACTGGCTGACTGATAGAGTTCTTATCTGAAAGGATAGATGCCTATCCTGGGGACATAAGATCAGTACTGGCTGACTGATAGAGTTCCTATCCGAAAGGATAGATGCCTGTCCTGGGGACAGAAGATTAGTACTGGCTGACTAACAGAGTTCCTATCCATAAGGATAGATTCCTGTCCTAGGGACAGAAGATCAGTACTGGCTGACTGATAGTGTTCCAGTTCTTCGGAACCGATGCTTGTCTTGGGGACAAAAGATCAGTACTGGCTGACTGATAGTGTTCCAGTTCTTAGGAATTGATGCCAGTCCTGGGGACTGAAGATCAATACTGGCTGACTGATAGTGTTCCAGTATTTTTGTTTACTGATGATTGATGTTGTTCCAGTATTGTGTTTATTGATGATGTTCCAATAGATGATGTTGTTGATGTTCCAGTAAAGGATTTTGTCGATGATGTTCCAGCAAAGGATTTTGCTAATGATGTTTCAGCAAAGGATTTTGTTGATGATGTTCCAACAGAGGATGTTGTTAATGATGTTCCAGCTGACGATGTTGCTGATCCAGCAGAGGATGGTCTAGCTGATGATGTTGTTGATGAGGATGTTCTAGCAAAGGATGTTGCTGATCCAGTAGAGGATGTTCCAACTGATGATGTTGCTGATGAGGATGTTTCGGCAGAGGATGTTCCAGCTGACGATGTTGTTGATCTAGCAGAGGATGTTCCAACTGATGATGTTGCTGATGAGGATGTTCCAGCTGATGATGTTGATGTTCCAACAGATGATGTTCCAGCTGATGATGTTGCTGATCCAGCAGAGGATGTTCCAGCTGATGATGCTGTAGATGATGATGTTCCAGTACTGAAGATGAGGATGCTCTAGTGCTGTAGATGACGATACTTCAGCTCTGTATTGAAGATGATGTTGATGATGATGTTGAAGAACTTCCAATGATTTTTAGATGTATCAAATGATGTTGTTGTTGATGCCCTCCTCTCTCCGATGATGTTGTGTAGAGTTACACATGCATATGTTGTCAGTAGAATACCCTTCTTGTTAAGGGGGAGTGTTAAATTAATGTAACTTCAAAGAATATTCTACTTGTACTTTATTATTGTAACTTTGTCGAGGATGTTTTACCTCCGTCGGGGATGTCATTATTATATTTGGTCATATAAAGGTCATGAGGTTAAACCTCCATTGTAAGTCGGGTCGTTAGCACCCAAGTGAATGTAATATAAGTGGTAATTGAGTCTCCCTAGGGAAGTCGGCCCAGTTAGGGTTATTGAGGCTGACCTAGCTGAGTTAAAGGTTAAGTGAAAAGTAAAGTATAAATAGAGGGAGAGCTTCCCTCATTTCTTCACTCACTCACTTGTGCAATTCGCATTAGAGGAGAAAGAGAGAGATCTGCGAAGGAGAAGGAGGAGTGGCTTGAGTCCAGAGTTTGGTATTTTTGTCTCTCTTATTTGTGAGACATATTTTGGGGCATTGTACTTGATCATCTATATTGAGGAAGTTCTTGTTGGGTTTTCTTCCCCTTGAGGGTTTCCCAGGGTATATTGTTTTGTGCTTTGTGATTGTGTATCTTTTAGAGATCCTTATTATGCTGCTATTGTGAATAATGTATTGAATGCTAATGAAATTGGAATCTAGTCTATAGTAGCGTATAATCTTAACATTAATTAATCACTCAGTTGACTCTATCATTAAAATGAATTTAGGACATACTCATGACTTAAATTTTAATAAAGTGACTTTATAAATATTAAGTCCTCCTCACTTTATTAATTAATGGCTAGGGCTCACCTTTTTAAAGTGTCCTTGTCCACTCCTTGTCCACCCCAAGGTAACATTTCAACATGTGGAAGCCAAGAAGAAGACCCTGACAACACCCCCTCAGGCCCCGAATCCTCCCCAACCCCAAACCGCTGTATTACAACAACCCTTTTCCAATCAAGAGGTCTTTACACAATAGTAAGATCCTCGCCCCTCTAGCAATGGCTCTTTCCAAAATATCTACACGCTGGATGTTAATCTTTAGACTCGAGCCAAAGGTTATGATAGGCCTGAAGCTTCCCAAGTGGAAGATATCCCTATCCCCTTAGGGGGCCCTCTACAGATATCACGCCCAAGTGTTGAACAAATTCCTAGGATCCCCAAGGTTCCACTTTGGCACACACTTAATAACCCCCACATGAAATCCGCCCACAATTATAGTATTGTGGATGACTTGGCTCAGTCCACTGTAGCCATGTCCACGTTAGAAGTGCTTCGATCGTGCCCAACCCAGCGCAAGGCATTACTCAATGCCCTTTACGTCGTCGATCCTTCCGACTCAGTGCCTTATGACCTTTGATCTCAACAAAGGTGAACCGCGACTACCCTCTTTAGTCGCATTTCAAGTCCCCGTCACAGTAAAGAACATTATGATTCATCGATGTATCATCAACAAAGACACATCCACTTGCATCATGTCCTCCAATTTTTGGAAACGATTAGGGTCACTCGAGTTGGTCCCCTCGTCTATTGCTCTTCGTGCATATGATGGGAGACCATCCCAATCTAGAGGATTATACCAAAATGTCCCCATAGAGTTGGGGGGCAAGATGGTCATGATTGATATCGAGGTAGTCGACACTCAACTCGACTACAACATCCTCTTGGGGCGTAGCTATATGTACGCCATGAAGGTGGTCGCTTCCTTGGTCTTCCGTATCATGATGTTTCCCTTAAACGGGATGATTGTCACCATCGACAAGCTTAACTACTATGATCCTAATGCCAGTAGAAACATTGACAATATGCTGCCTACTGTCGCTGGAACCAATCAACCCCACTATGTTGATATTGCCTTTGGCATGTACAAGGACTCCAATTTGCTAGGAGTGTACTCTGGACCACCACCCGAGATCCCCACATCCACCGATGACCTCATGTGCACAATTTTCACTGCTGAAAATGGGCCCACCTCCCCCTCAACACCATCATCAGCACCTCCGCTGAGCCATGGCATTGAACAAACGTTGAGTCCATCGGTACCTCCGATCTTCCAAATCCCTTTCTTGTACCCCCCCACATGCGTACAAGGGACACCTATTATGGCTCAGTTAACATACCTGGACTAACTTTGGGTATTCCGGTGTGGTACCATACACCACTCTACCTAGAAATGGCGTCTAAACCAGTAGCTCACTATGATTTTGTCCCTATTTCAGCAGGTATGCCTTTCGTTCTGCCAGTCAAACCTACGACATCCGCAACTAAACCACAACTGGTTGCCACTAAGACCACCAATGGAGGCATGAAACAACCAAAGTTGAAAGGCCCCCTCCTATCCAACCTTACACCCAACTCGTTAGAGGTCGCTCAGCCTAATGCAAGGGGCATCAACCAACAACGGTTAAAAGCCCTAGTATCGACCAATACTCCCACCCAAAGAGTCACTCCACCATACGCTCTTTATGGGCAACAATGCCATGCAACCAACTTGTGCCCCACCTTGCCAGAGCTCTGTAATTTGCTCAATACCCCGGTCATTGTAACCCACGCCCCACCGTCCATAGAAAGGGGCACATCATCATCACTCACACCTAAGTCCAAATCATTGCGTAGGAATCACGCATGTTCAATTTGTTCCCAATTCGAGCATTACACACACCATTGTGCCGATCTTCCTCGATTTTGAGATGTTGTTGACGATTATTCGCCTCACTCAAGTGACAGTCGCGAACTCTTTCCCACCAACCTAGAAAGCAACTCCTATCAATATGGTCACTACATCAGCAACAACATCAGTTGCCCTTCCCATACAAGCCGCCTTTATGGCAGTTCCTGTTGTGGAGCCTACAACGTTGCAAGACCCCCAACCTAATAATCTTACGACGACAGCACCACATAATGGATGCTCTTCCTACGGGCACCACACGCACATGCCCCCCCCAGGGCCATCACAACCATTTTGGATCAAGTCAACTCACCAACAGTATAGACGCACCTTCGCGCACGAGTACCATGACCTTGTTGGTTCTGTGACGATACTTCCTACTTCTCGTTCCAATGTCGAATTTTGCGCATAGAACGAGAAGCTCGTCTCGAATTTATGAGACTCCATGATTAGTTTACTTACCTCAGCACGACCCTTCATGGCTTACCAACTGAGGAAGTAGTTTCTCCCTTGCCGGATACCATCTATACTTCATCTCCTCTTGTCGATGTCCTCACTACTAGTGATTCCTTGCCTTTCAATGAAGACTTGATCCTCATTCCCTAGCATTTAAACACTGCTTGGGGCCCTCGGTTAAATGTTGGATGTTCCCCCATCAACATGGCACCACCATAGGTTCCCACATTTAAAATCCCCCAATACAAAGAAGGATCCAACCACCTCCTGTAACCCTTCTTTGTTTTATCAACATTTTATTTCTTATGCCCGATCCATTATTGGAGTTTGAGAATAAGTCTATCTTCTCTTTATGCAGATGATCTATCGACCAGGCATCTATATTGGCTACGTAGACAACGCAAGTCGATGGTCCAAGAACCTCGCATTAGCTGCCTGGGCTATTTACTCCCCCTCCCATGTCCTCCACCTCACTGGCGGAGTATGTTTGGGGGCACTCACAAACAACCAAACAAAATATTATGTTGTCATAGGTCTCTTAAGTGATGTTACCCACCTTGGTATACACCATCTGCGGGTACACCTAGAATCCTAGCTAGTTGTCTTGTAGCTAAACAATGTATTTCGTGTCCTCAATCCCCTCCTTTTCCGCAAGTTCCTGTGAGTCTGCCTTCTCTTCCGACAGTTTGAAACCATTGCTTTCACACATATACCGAGAAAATCCAATACATTCACCGACTTCGTCGCTAACAAGGTCTTGAACTGACACTTGATACATCACATGACTTCCTAGTCCTACACATCCAACAAACAACATATATATATATTATGTGCACACACCTATCTTTACGCATATATATATATATATCATCATGCACTATGCATCATATGTTGATAACCATTCACATCGTATGAGTTAGTATCTACTACTATATAGGCATCACATTAACATATAGAAAACATGAACCACATATCACCATCATCAAAACATAGACACATCATGAATGGGAAATATATCACATATGTTGCAAACAATAAAATCGTATATATATCTCATCAAAAATAGCTATAATGTACAAAAATTGCCCTCCAGGGGCATATACAAAATAGCCTTATGGGGGATACATCATACAAACCGCCTTCTATAGGCTCCATCAAGTCCATATACAAAATCGGGCTCATAGCCCTATACATCACACTCAAGCTGCCCCGCTAATTGCTGGATCACGTGGCCCCATAATAACTAATGACTGTACGGCCTCATCTCTCGCTACCTTTGGGTCTGGCCCTCGAGCTAGTACTGTTCCGTGCCATGGTCTTTGTCTTTGAGAGGACCCTGCCCCCTTGTACCTCCCTTGCCACATGACAAGCCATCGCCACTCTCCGCATCACTTGATGCCACGTAGGTCCACACTCTACTGGTAGCTGGAGCGTTAAGGTCAACTCCTCATCATCAAGGTTGGCGACACCTTTGTCGTCGATCCCCGCCAACATCGTCCCCAACCGCCTCTCTAGATCTGCCAAGACAACAACCATCCACTCCCCTACCACTACCCCCCAGCAGGGGCTCTCCCCTTTGTTGTGCCACCAGCCGGAGCCGTGCCTCCAATAGCCATCCCAGCTCTTGCTGTCGGTCCGACCCCCTTATCTCGTCATTGATGTTGCCTCGCTTGTCAAGGTGGTCGTATCGACCCAATATTTGCATATCAAAAGGAAACCACCGTCAATACATGATAAACATATTAAATATGTGCAGAATCGAAATATATACAGAAATATATGTAAATATCAACAAAAACACAATGTACTTGATGCGTTGAATCCCCTACAGGAGGTGGTAACTCTAGATCCGCTTGGTAATCCATGTTGCTCCAAGGGTATCTCTCCATCTGGCCTATGCGCTGCTCCCACACATATATGCACCTACCTCTCCACCATCAGCACGGGGCATCACTCACCCCCAGTACATCATACGGTGCTCCTGAGACCCCCTCGGAGGCACTACTACGGACAACCTCAGTGTTGGATAACGCTCAAAGAAATAGGAGCATAACATGCTTCCATAACAGAAGGTCCTCTTCGGACCTCCCCGCCGCAACCCGCTCATCTACTCCATCATTGTATAGAGCATCAATGGTCCCCAAGCCACTGATTGCTCGACAATCACATGCTCCATGAGTGCCAACTGCCCTCCGGTGATCTTGTTGGGGGACGCCACCCCCAACACCCGCACTACTGTTGTCGCCACCAGTAGGGCCCTCAGATGAATCATCAAAATCCGACCAGAGCTCAACGCACTCTGGTCTCCATCATAGTAGCGATCCACTAGTCCATGGATTGTCTGCCCCTCCATCTATAGAGGCATCGACTCTCGTACCCTGCGGTGCGGCAACCCGGGCAAAAAATAGATGTCCTGAGCTGTGATGCTCAGGTCCTCTCCACTGACTCTAAAGACCCCCCTATTAGGGTCCCACATGTCCAAAAGCCGCCACAATAGGTACTGGGACGATCGCAGTAAGGGGCACTTGAGGAACTTCAAGAGCTCCGCGTCCCGTAGCGTCTAAGTCGCTACCATGTCCCCTAGCACCAATGGCATGAACTCATCATAGTTCCACTTCCGCTACTCCATGACACCAATAGCGGCTATGATGTCCTCAAAATAACCTGCAAAGGGAAAACTCTCCTCCATCAGAAATCCATTAACAAAACCATATATATGTGTGCTCCTACCCTTAGGAAGGCTACGGGTAGCACGACTTCACCTAAGTAAAGCCACTCCCCGCGCGACTCTAGCGGGTTTACCTGCGTGACACTAGCCCGCGGGATTTAACCACTTCTGCTGTGCTATGTAGATCGACTACCCAATTATTCTTTATGTACAAATAAGTTCCCCAACCAATACAAAACAGTGGGAACACCTTATTTTATTTCGGCAACAACCCATGGTCGCCTTTGATCGATGTATTTGAGTCTTGCTATCCCCAACATTATCCGTTTTGTCGGTCACCCTTACTCAGTATTGTGTCTCCATCAAAGCCCCTTCACTTGCAGTTTGCCTCCTTTCGTTTCGCTCTGTACCTTTCCTAAAAGAATGTTGTCGTTAGCCCTCCCCATGTCTACATCGATCAGAGGAAGTTATGAGCCCTGCGCTTCTCAACCAGTCTTGTGTCAGGTCTGTCAGTCCTACAGATGGTTACATATCATCTTGGTTCTTATGACGAGACCCTTGTCTTCTCATATACTTCAACTCTCATCAACATCAGCTCACCATATTTTGAGAGTTATAGTAGTTGCAGTTGTACCTTGTGGTCCCTTTCAATCACGATAAGGGATCACCTTAACTAAGTAGGGATAGTCATTAGTGCTTTGTAACTTAGAGGTTTTCCCTATGCTTGACGTCA
This sequence comes from Larix kaempferi, assembly GCA_027924585.1. Classification (NCBI taxonomy): domain Eukaryota; kingdom Viridiplantae; phylum Streptophyta; class Pinopsida; order Pinales; family Pinaceae; genus Larix; species Larix kaempferi. The sequence goes on along the minus strand of BSBM01000262.1, from coordinate 3,796,333 downwards.
ACACATTTATCGCATTAGGGGGGAACGTACTTTTGAAGGTAGTAGTGTTCACATTTGCAAACCATGGTAGCAGTCCATCTGGAACAGTAAAGTTTCCACTCAGGCAAATTTGCCACCCGTCTGGTCCTCCACCCTTGTGGGCTTATCATGATCTTCACCAGTTCCGCTTCTTCAACACTCAGCAGCAGTTCCCGGTTCATTTACTCTCCCATGGATCGACGCGATAAGTAGGGATAGTAATTTGTGCTCTGTAACTTAGAGGTTTTCCCTATGCTTGACGTCAACACATTTATTGCATCAGGGGGGAACGTACTTTTGAAGGTAGTAGTGTTCACATTTGCAAACCATGGTAGCAGTCCATCTGGAACAGTGAAGTTTTTGCTCAGGCAAATTCGCCACCCGTCTGGTCCCCCACCCCTGTGGGCTTATCATGATCGTCAGCAATTCCGCTTCTTCAGCACTCAGTAGCAGTTCCCGGTTCATTTATTCTCACATGGATTGAAGCCGCCTTCATCCATGCCCCAACAGTATCTTTGAGTTGACCCCTTGGTGTTCTCTTATTGTAACATCTTGACAACTTTTCATGAGCATAGGTATACTTGCCTCATTTGTATAAAAAATCATTCTTTATTACAGCTTCACTGGTTGTCACCCACAATCTTCCCCCATGGGAGGACCCTCTCGTCCACATATGCTTTGTCTACTACAGAACAAGAGAGAAACACAAGAAACGATGATGCATTATCGACTCTACAGTACCTTCTAAACCTCATACATCAGGGGGCATCTGTTAATGCCTAAATCTTGCACATATGCGACATTTCGACGATTCTTGTAGTACGGCATCATCAACATATAGAATGCAGCTCACCTAAAGGCATCCTCAACAAATCCAAAAGGCAACATGAGTCCAAAAGTGCCCAAAAAACAGTCAAAAGAAGAGGTCGCATGGCTGAACCATTATTAACCTGAACTATAACCTACGTTGCGGGGGAGCGCCCACCCCCCCTTGCCCCCGCTTTGGAAGCTCGCTTCCAAGCAGAGCTTGCCCGAAGCGTTGGGAAAGCACGTTTTGAGATCACTCCCGATCGGGAGCTTTTTGTAGGTCGTGCCCCGGCCCAAAAAATTCGCTCCCTGGTTCTGTCCGGAAGCGAAGTGGGAGCGATTGGGAGCATTCGCTCCCTGATCGCTCCGACGACTTAAATTTTGCTCTCGAAAACGCTCCCTTGATCGCTCCCATCACTCTTGAGAGCGCTCCCACGTCATCCGCGTGGCTTGAGGAGTTGAAATTGACTTTTGACCATTTTGGAGGGGTTTGCTTGGGCTTTAAAGCACCCCCAACCTCTTTTCACTTCATTGTTGCAATTGACTCATGTTTGCAAGGGTTTGAGGAGCGTGGAGTGGATTCGGAGATTCGGTGAAGATTTTGGAAAGCCATTTGCAAGAGCTTGGAGGGGAGCTTGAAGGCTGCCATAGGGTTCAAGTTTCAACTTCAAACACCATTGGAGAGCCAAAGAGGTAGGACACTAAACTCTTTCTTGTTTTTTCTTTTCCATATAAACTTGTATTTGTTTATGGTTTGAAACTTTCAATGCTTGTAATTTTTCTTCTCCTACTCTTTCCCATTCCTTCTCCCTCATTCCATTGCAGGCAAATAGTTATTCTCTAAATCTCTACAAGACTACAAGCATGGTGATGGGTATGTCAATGTGGTTTGTCCTTTTGGTTCCACTGTTTATTATGATGGTGTTGATTGGAAACCGACGGAGAAATGATGAAGAGGATGAAGAAGTGGGTAGTGGCACATATCATGGAGAGGTGGGAGAGGAAGAGGAGGACGAGGAAAATGATATTGATGGTGGTGATGGAAAGAAAACCAAAGATAACCAAACACCCTTGTGGAAATATGTCACAAAACTTGGAGGAGGGAGAGGAGGCGGAACCACAAAATTTACATGCCCCCATTGTGGAGTAACTTACATGGGTTCATATACCCGTGTGAGAAAGCACTTATGTGGGGTTGTGCCATGGGATGAAAACAAGACTATAGGAGTCAAAACCTGTACACAAGTGCCATCAAATGACAGAGTCAAATATAAGAGGGAAGAGGAGGAAGCACAATACCTATGCAAGAAAACAAAGGTTGAACATGGAACCACAAGCTCACATAGAACATTTAGTGCTCGATCCCCATCCACCCATGGCAGTGGATTCTTTCCCTCGCATTCAGGGCGTAGAACAATATCAGATTTCCTTGACCAAGGTGGTAGGGATGATGTGGATGCAAAAGTGTTTTGATTTCTCTATGCATGTGGCATACCATTCAATGTTCTTCGCTCACCCTATTGGCATGAAATTGTTGAAGCCATCTGAAGTGCCCCTGCAGGATACAGGAGCCCAAGGTATGCCAAAGCTAGAACCGTGGGACTTGACAAGGAAAAAGCCAAGATCCAAAATGCTTTGGGGCAATTCACGAATTCTTGGAATGAATATGGGGTATCCATTGTATCTGATGGTTGGACAAATGTAAAGGAAAAGCCATTGATAAATATTCTTGGGGTGTCCGCCAGTGGTGCGATGTTCCTTTCATCCCATGACTACTTGGATCGGTTCAAGACCGGCATCAACATTGCAGAAGCCTTAATTAAAACCATTGAATCTATTGGTCCATACAACGTCACCCAGGTAATTATCGATAATGCTGCTAATTGTAAAGCAACGGAAGCAATCATTGAGGATAGATACCCCAACATATTTTGGTCCGGGTGTTTGGTTCACACATTGAACCTTTTAATGCATGATATTATCAAGATGAAGGAGAATGATTATAAATGGATTGGTTCACTGTGTTGCCACCGAGACACACACCTGGGGGAAGCGCAGCAGAAATCTTTTGAAGCTGCTCGGTGTGGCCTTGGGGGCAAGTCTCGAGTCAGGTGCTGTCACCTGATCCTGACTCCTCTGTTTAGGCAAACTCCTAACAAAGCCAAGGGGGGTAGACCCTACTAAAAAAGGTTACTAAGTCTTTTTTAAGTTGATGTTTGGTAATGGAAAATAGTGTGATTTAGGAGTTTATGAATGAATTAGCAAAATTAAACCAAGTCTGCTCACACATAAATTGAAACGCATTTACAACATGACATAATCATAAATTTAAACAACAACTTGCGAGATAAAGATAGAAATATGAAAATATTGTTGCAAGTGTATGAGATCGGTGCTAATGGAGTCATTGATTGTTGGAGTGCTGTAATGAGAATTGTTGTGCAAATGTTCTTGGTTTATTTTATTTACGATTTTATGAAGATGAGTTAATTAATTGGGAAAACGGGGATTCTCGATATACCTTGTGGTACGGGGAATATCTCTGGATTAATGATCTAAGTGGCTTTGCACAAGAACATGTGGGCTGGAACAGAGTCTCGAGAGCGGTGTTCAACACTACACCAACAAGGATGTAGTCTAATTGTGCTCTGAGGTCACCTTCCAGTGGTTCCCGCTTCCTTAGCCAAAATTTCCCCACTTTTGATCAATTTCGAGGCAACGCCGGATTTTTGTTTGTTTATGGAGACTTGATTTGATTAAGATGAGTGGATTAACTTAAATGTGGAAAATTTAAAGAATGCAAACTACTGCTTTTGATATCCCAAAGCTCAGACAAGCCTGCGATGGGTAAAGCATACGTGGAGCATGCGAATGTTAATTCCAATTGTTAAAACTCTTCGACAGAGAGCACTCTTGATCTGCAAAAGCGAGATTCCAGAGATTTTAAGAAAGTAAAAACCCTCCGATAGAGAGCGCTCTTGATTCGCAAAAGCGAGATTCAAGAGACTTTAAAGAGAAAAAAAAAATGCAAAGAAATACAGAAACAAAGCAAACAAAGGATCTCTAATTACTACCCAAGAGTCTCTTTCAGGTCAAAGACCATACTCGGGAAAGCAAGGGGGTTAGTATTCAGTTTATTCCCAAAATAAAGTAAGGTAAAACATGAAAGAAAAGTCTAGATCTAGTTGCATTGAAATAACTAATCTAGCAAGCAAAACTAATCTAAAGCAGAAAGTAAAGGGGACAAGTACAAGTTTCCCCGAAATGGGGGAAGGGGGTGTGAGAGCCTTAAATTCCACCTGCTCTTTATTAATTTATTACAAATCTTAACTCTCCGACAGAGAGCGTTCTTGATCCGTAAAAATGAGATTTAAGAGACTTAAAAAAAAGCTTGAAAAAGCTAAGTAAATGCAAGGGGTTGAAATATGTCCTCTTCAAGGTTCAAACTTCCCAAATTCGCTCAAGTCCTTCGCTTTTCTATGATAGAAAGACAAAAAACTAGCGAACAACAAATTTCTTAAAATGTCAAGGGATTAGCTAAAATCACAATAAAATACAATATTTAGTACTTGCAAATGATAAGAAAATAATTTACTAGTTCAAGTACTAAAGATTCATGGCTAGATCTAAAGCATGAGATAACAAATTTAAAGCATTTTTTAGATCTAACATGTAAACAAGTAAATAAGTAATGATGAAACTTTCTTAGATCTAAACTACTTGTATTAAAAAAGATAACCGAGAAAAGAAGAGTTTAGAGTTTTTTAAAGGGATGGAAGGAGGGATTCAAGCCCCAAGCTTGATCTTTATCGAAGACTTTAGAATGCCTGCAAACAAAAGTATTAGCTTGAAAGTGCTGAAGAGGGGAGAGGATGCAACCAAGCTCAACTCCTCCTTCAAATCTGTAATCCTACACAACTATAAGAAACACTTGCCAATGGTGGATTAGATCTAGTGTGCATGCAAAAAAGAGATCAAGATAGCCTTAGTACAACGGAGTAAAGTTGGCTACTCCTGTGTCTTTTGAAAACAAAACACAAATAAACAACTTAACAACTGTAAATGTTTACTCTATGATTATGAACAACCTTCTAAGCTAGATCCATTATCGATATTGAAACAAGAGAAAATAAGTGGTACAATATCACCTCAATAACACAACATCATCAAATGGCACAACATGGACCTCCAAAGTCTTTCAATATTATTCATCAGATACAACAATGTTACAATGGGCAAAGGTTCCACCATCCTCTAACAATGGAGCAATCTCTTGCTTAAATAGACGAACCAAGAAGGAGGAGGGCGCATGAGTTAGTTGAGAGAGGGGTGCGCATCCTTCATTAAGGGAGAGATCCTTGCATTGATCTATACTTTAACTAACACAAGGTTGGTGTGATTGGATGATGAGGTGGCTGCCACCTCATGAGAGGGGTGCCCCTCTTCACCTTGGAAACAACTCCCACCTTTACGAGTTGCTACATGGGTAATGACGCCCATGATGAGACTATGCGCCATTCTAAATTTGATTTCACTATTCACTTCAATAATTTGACTTTAGAATATGTGCTTTATGCCCTTAATGAGGTCGCACATCATAAGAACCCACACTCCACCTTTTCCCACATGTTTTTAAACATGTTTTTTCGATTTCCATAATTTGTCACTTTGTGCATTTTGTAGCACTTTTAGCATTTAATGGTCATTTTGTCGCCTCTTTAGGGAAAAATGCCATAAGTGACAATTTAATCACCCGAAACCTAGGAAAAGTGGGCTCTGAGGTAAAGAGGATGCTCCGAGTGTGAAAACGAGCATCCCTGCGCCAAATTCCCCCTCCAGACCAAACCTTTATCACAATTTGAAATTCTCCAATTAAACCATTAAAAATGGTCTAATTTTATGGATATTTTTTATTGGAATTGACTCAAACTCCTAGGGGACCTAGTGCATGTCCATACGACTTATTACTGATGGCTAGCATGTAAAAATACATAGACACTTAACCTCCCAAGGTTTAATCACCATGGAAAATACTCTAGCTTTGGAGGTGTGAGTGAAAAACTCAGGAATTATATGCCACTGAAGTGCAACGCATAATTCCTAAGGAAAAAACACTCTAGAGTATTCCCTTGATAGCTAAACCTAAGGTAAGCCAAGCCTTTTACAAAATGACCATGCTTAGACTAACTTATTACAATTCCCCCAAGGGGGTCTGGATATGCAAATTTTAGAAAGGGCCAACAATTTGGCCTGATGAACTTCTGAACACTGATGACGAACATTGTAAATGTTCACAACCCTGGCGGTTCGCAAGAAATCCACCTAATGTAGAAATTAGGAGGTAACACACTATACAAGAAAGGCAAACACATGATAAGATTTATTACCAATCATAGTAATGCCCATCACCATTTCCGCAGTCATTCAAGGTTGGAGCTTTTGAAGCTTGCAAAGACTAGATTTGCTAGCTATTACCTTATCTTCAGGCGCCTTTTGAAGGTAAGGGAGGCATTAGCTAGTATGGTATCAAGTGATTTGTGGCAGGTTTTGAAAGATAGGGCTACATCTGCATCTGAGAGGCGTGATTTTCAAGAGGTGGAGGACATAGTTCTTGATGGTCAGTTTTGGGTGAGTGTCAGGTATGTGTTGCAATTCACCAAGCCCATTTATAACATGATTCGGTTTGGATATATTGATCAGCCGGTAATTGGGGAGGTGTATGAGCAAATGGATACAATGCTAGGCCAAATAAAAGATATTGTTGAGCCAAAAGATCCCATCTTGTATGAGCATATTCAAAAGCATGTGGTCAACAGGTCGGATAAACTTAATGTTCCACTCCATGCCTTAGCCTATGTCCTTACACCAAAATATTATTCTCCATCTTGGTTGGCGAAACCAACACCTGGGAGTGGGGTCAAGAGAAAACCCCACATAGATCTAGAGGTACAGGCTGGGTACATGCAAGCTATAGACAAGTTGGTCCCTGATGAAGAGGAGAGCGCGATATTGCATGCTGAATTGAGAAAATACCTTAGTCAACTTGGGGTGTTCGCTAGTTTGCATGCAAACAAAGATCGAGATAGATTGGTTCCTATCGAGTGGTGGAACATATATGGCTCTGCCACCACACAGTTGCATAAATTGGCCATCAGAGTGCTTTCACAGGTGGTTAACAGTTCTTCTACAGAGAGGTGTTGGAGCACCTATAGCTTCACCCACAGCGTGAAAAGAAACAACCTTAATGAAAACTGGGCAAAAAGATTGGTTTTTGTACACTACAACTTGAGGTTGTTGTCTCATTATTATGAACGTGCCAAAAGTGACAGAACATATCTCACTTGGGACAAAAACCCAGAGTAGAACAATTTGGAGGATGGAGCCATGGTTTTAGAGCGCTTGGAAGCTGAACTTTTGGGTGATGATGATGGCATCGTGCAACAGCAGCAACAAAGATGCCACCCCCCTCCAGTAGCAGTGTTCCAGTCCCACCTGTATCATTTTTTCCTCTTGCTTCACAACCTCCATCCTCTCGTGGAGGTCGTGTAGCTATTGGACGTGGTTCACGACCACTTCCACATACTCGGGATGAGAAGGCTAGCAATGCTCATAGATCACGGGAAAATAAATTAGGAGTTTCCAGTGGCAAGAGGAAATATTAGTACTCGTCTTTTTCTAGTTTTTCATTACTTTGCAAATTGTAAATCTTGACTCTTTAATATTTCTTATGGTGACTCTAGACGACTTTATGAAATATTTTGAAAACATTATATGACAATTTAAGTTTGATGTTTGATGTTGAAACTAGAACGGTGAACCTACCTTTGAAGTTCATTGCTTGCAACTTTGCACTATTGACTACATAATAACATATTATAATTGTTTGAAGTTTTGAATTATGGTCATTAGTAATTACTAATGAATATGTGCTTCGTGAATCATTTTATTTCATGGTTGATCATTAAGTCATTTGATGTTGTGACTTGTTTGTTATAGTTTGGTTACTGGTAACTTTGGTTACAATAGATATAAGTTTGAAACTTTGATGAGTCATGAGTCATGACAAATGTTATATATTGAAAATGGTTGATGTTATGGTTGATGATTGATCAATTGATGACAATGCTATATAGTTTAATCCATGTTTTTATGTTTTTTGTAACTAATTCGACATTCTACATGGTTTCGTTGACATATATGCATCAAAATATATATAAATATTATTATATAAAAAACGCTCCCACCTCAGAAGCTTTTGAAAATTTTGCTTTTCACTTCGCTCCCGCTTCCTACTCCCGCTCTACGCCCTCAACAGCGTAGGCTATAACACATGTTATCAATTTAGTTCCCGCATGATACTCGTGCGGATTTTCCTTCAATAGCCACGTGACTGTCAAAACAGTGGGACCACCTACTTCCTACGGCGCAACGAAGGGCTCTTCAAAGCCCCATCATCTCCAACAATCCGAATTTGGCTCCTCACACATTTGGTGGCATTAAATAGCCCCATGGGTGTACCTTGGAACTAGTTCATAGAGTGCATGGGTTCACATTTGGATCTAGTTGTTTCTTGGCCACCTCTTGGCCTATAAAAGGAGGCCATTGACATGCATCTTGTAGAGAGAAAGAAGAGCAAAGTTATGCTGATGGATTTGTGTTAGAGCTCCTTCATAGCTCACCTCTTCCCACCTTTGAAAGCATTTCAAAACTCCCTTGCCACCTTCCTCCAAGGGGCAAGAGTTTCTCTCCATTGTTCTCTCACCCACTTAGCATATAGTTTGGACAAGAAGGACCTCCCTAAGGGAGATTTTTGGCTTTCTTTGAAGCCTACACTTTCCAGGTATTGTACATGCTTGACCATTGGGTAATACAGAGTGGTTTTGCATACATTTGGTTGTTTGAGTTTGCATTCTCTCCTTATTTTCTTTGTGTTATTTTGTTTAATTTTCTTTCTTTTATTTAGATTCCACTAACAACCACTTGCAGGATCATTTGGAGGACACATTCCCCCCCCCAAGGGGCTCCAAGGACTGAGGCCTTGCTTCAACCTATAAGGCTTAGCCCTTTACCAAGTGGAGGGATGCACCCTTGTGCAATTTTTTCCACAACAGCTGTCTTGACTGCTTTCTGCTGTTTTGCTCGGGATGCCTCTGGCCATGCTGGTACAGGTCACAGCAACACACCACATGCAACGAGTTTATCTGCTTTTTTATTTCTCCCATTGTCAGGGTCAACAGCATTCTTTTGGTTTTCCTCTGACATCTCAACAATGTTCAATTCTGGTTCTTAGCTTCTCTCACATCTTTGACTTCTTTCTTCACTGTTGATAGGGCTTTAATGCTGCAAACATACAAGGGTTTCATGTTTTTTATAACAAGCACATATAAGTAAAACTCCAGCAATAATTTAGCAGCAGCATATAATTCAACAACAAACTGCAGCCTTAGAATTTATTGTAGCGGCAAACTCAACACTGGCAAGTGGCAACCGATTACACTTCAACAAACATAAAAAGTCCACAAGAGAATTTTACCACCAGCCCCAGATCTTGGGCTTATGCTTCTCTCCTTGCAAGATTCCACTCCTCTGCATATGATGTTGTGAGCTGCATCAAATCACAAACAATCATAATTTTTATTTTTGGAAATGTTGCATATAGTAACTTACAACTGTCCTTTGGCTAAGCTGCTGCGATATGGCTCTATGAGGGGCATTTCACTGCTGTCAAAATCATGCAGGATTTGCACCTGGCCTTATCTGCATCCACTATAGGGTTTTGAACCTGGGTTTCAGCATTAACACAAGCCTGATCGCCTCACTCCTCGCCATTAGATCACACACCCATGTGGAACAAACAGTTATAATTGCACATGGATTGTAGGCACAAAGGCAAAGGGAGGGAAATTTTTATTAATATGACGATGATGGAAGAAGCATTTACAAAGATTTGATAGCACATGTATATTCCTCTGTTTCCAAAATGCTCTATCGTTTCCTATTCACACACACACACACACACACACACCTAGACTCTGTCCACTTATTTATTTCTCTTTTTGCAGACTTCACACATGACACACACACTCTTAACAAGAATGGTAGTTAGTTGCTTTCCTATTTATTGCAAAGTGGGAGTCAGTTTCTGATCTGTCTGATAATTTTTCAGGAATCCATTCTTGTTAAATTCATCATCCAGAGACCCTCTTCTTGAATCTGGAAATAATAGAACTGTGTCAAATGGTGAAGCATTAGAATTTCAATTTACAGATAAAAAATTCTAAATCAGTCCATGCTTTATCTTATGAAACAGTCTAAATTCTATTTCTGATAATTTACAAAAAAAAATCCTCTGTAGTTCCTTTTCTTGAAACTTGAAAGCTGAATTACTGTGTTTTGCAAGTATTTGTGCCTTTTACTTGTCACAGAAGCTTCTTGTCTGATTACATCCTTCCTTGTTTTCAGGGTTCAGTGTAGGTCTGGGATGTGTACAACCCCTTTGGCAGTAACATCTTGTCAATTAATTGCCAGTGATGTATTTCCTGTAGTTGCGGTGAAAGCTCTTCTCTATCCTGGTGCATTTGTACATAGCATTGCGACCAACTTATCATTTCCAAGTTGGGAAGGCCTGTTAGTGCAATACAATTTAACTAATTCCCAGTTATCTCCCGCAGTCGTTGACCTTCAGCGCCTCGAGGTATGTTCCTGTGAGTTGCTCATTGTTTGTTTATCATGCAGGATGTTATAACAGAATGTAATTATGTAGTAAGTCTGTTGAGTGAACTGCTGGGCAGCCTTTAGATTTTTGTGAGAACGACCTTGTCTCAAATACTGTTGTTTGGATGTGGATCTCTGCTAAACACTTAGTATCTAAGTATTCTACACAAGAGGCTTATGCACATCAGCTGTAGTGTTCTGGTGTATATTTCAGTCTATTATCATTTTGAGTTATGCTAAGGGAAGTTGCCATGTTTTCTTTTAGGTGTTGGCGGGTAGCTACTTTGCAGTTGCAGGTGCTTTTGTATCTCTCTTGAAGCCAGGGCGAATGAGTATGTTTGGTACTCTTCTTATAGTTTGGGGTCTCGTCAAAGAGAGTTTACTTGGAAAACCTGTCAATACTGATCCAGCAAAAGCAGCTTATGTTTATCCCACAATGCTTCTTGCCTTGGTGTGTTCGTTTTTCTCTGTTAAATATGACATGCAGAAAGTCAGTTCACTTGCAAAACCCATTGCCAAACCATTGAGGAGCTCTTCCAAGGCTAAACTCAAATAAGCACTGCAAGCTGGCATTTCCTTTCTTTGTTGGCAAGAAACCTTGATGCTTGACGGTTTCTCCAAAATGACGATATGGTTTTATCAAAGAAATCACTAAATGCTCTTTTTGGCAGAATTACATGTATAGGCCCAGGAATTATTGCAAAATGGAATCTCCTTTGGCTGCATCCCTATCAACTCTTGCCTAAGAAACTCTGTTGCTTCATTTTGAGAGGGAGACACATGTAACTCTGCGCGTAGGATGGTTTCACTTCTGTACTTTTTTTGAAGACCATTGCAATATTCTTTAGAAGAGGTCACAATGCATTTGTTAAGGATTTTTATGTTGTGTGAAGGAAAATGATGAATATGCTTTTGATGTAGCTGTATATATGTTTTATCATCTCGCAACTTGTTATCTAACGTAATTTGACATCGTGTACAATGAATATTGAAAATGATAGCTTTAGTTTGTGTTTCTTGCTTCTCTCAAGAATAGCAATTCCATTTACTAATATTAATGGCCATTTCAAATTTACAATCCATCTCCAAACGACTTGGTTTCTCAAAAATACAAAAGAGTGATCTTAGCTATCCTCAGACATTTTGCGCATTTTCGAGTTTTGTTTATGCAATTTTAAATTCAGAAGTGCAGATGAAAGTTGTTCCAACTTTGTGGTGCTTTATGTTGGTCTGAGTTGGATCTTTCTTCATAGTCTAGAATAAGGCAAAAACTTTGCATTGCATTTTGATTTTGATTTTGAGCTGGTGAAGCTCAGGGCTCAAATGTAACTCCATGCTTTACTTCAAGGGCATAGTGAATAGATTCTGTTTAAATCAAAGTTACAAGAATCCCAAGTTAAACTTGCTGAATCATGAGTTCGACTAGCCATGAATCGCAAATCAGACTCCGCTCACTGATTTGTTCTTGAGTTTTGCCCAATTTTTTTCTGAAGTTTTTCCCAATCTGAGATTTTGTACCTGTGTATTCCTTTATATTTTGGTAATTGTCTTTCTTTATATTTTTGTACGTAATAACTTTTTCCCAGTTTTGCAAATATTTCCGATATTTTTCAAGTTTTTCAGGTTGCCAATTTTTCCGAATTTCCAGGTCCAAGTTTGTGGTGGCTGATATTTTCTGATAATTTACAATATGTTTCCCGATATTTCTGATAAGTTTATGTCTGAACCCTTGACAATATATTCCCTGACACGATCTTTGCAACATTGGCTTTTTCCGATCCGAGTCAAACTCTTGACTCTTCTGCCTTGCTGAGTTTTTCCCAATTCCGGGTCTGGTAAGTTTGTTTGTAATTACATGTTATATCACTATGTCATGTGCAATTCCCATATAAATTTCACTTCTCCCTCAATAGCTCATCACATCCTTTACAATTCCTTTACAATCTATGCAAAATCCAAAATAAATCTATGCATGAAGTTTATTTTTCTAGGAATGATTGGATACCTTTCTTATCTTTAGGTAGGGGTAACTTGGTTATGGACTTGATTCAGTTTGGGTCCAAACTCCATTGTAATAAGATAAGATAATTTTATTAAATGTACAACAAATGACCACAAATGACCGCAAACGTAAGTCAATGGGATTGTTTGGTACCATGATGCCAATGCAAAGTGGGAGTGCTAAGGCGGCTCCTATAAAAGCAAGTAAGACTCAAACCTAAAGACCAAATGGAGCTAACTCCAAGGATGGAGAGCTGATCCAAGAGAGGAATGTACAAAGACAATGGATCGAGAATTTGTGATGCAAAAATGGTAAATCTATCATGATTCGCTAGTACCATTTCTCCCAACATCTGAGGCCAAATGAAGGAAGCTCAAAATAGTACTCCATTCGGAGGAAGAACCGGAAGAGGAACTATAATGGGTAATATGTCGCTGCCAAGAGCGAGGGGCCTATTGCTGTGACCTAGATGAAATCGTCCAGTTGTAGCCGTGTTGCGCCTTTTGGTGTCTGGCAGAAGTGGAGGTAGTCCTCCATGTCTGAATTGGTCTAGGGTCAGAAGCAATGCCACTATCCGTTTGTCTCTTGGTGCCATGAGAAGAAGGGAGAACTGGAAAAAAGGAAGTAATCTATTGAGTGGAGGCTAGTGTAGGCTTTGAATGTTGCTGGAGGATGAGGGAGTGAAGTTGGATTGCCTCCTGTAAGTATAAGGCTAGACATCATTGATTGAGATACTTGAAGAAACTGGTCAGAATTTGAAGCTCCTTGAGAAGAAGGTCCCTAGAGAGACAACAGTGTCGCCCACGAATCTTGTAGTAGATAGAACAACGAAAGATGAAGTGATCCTCAATCTCAATCTCTCGAAGTTGATAGACCTAACAGATCCTGTCTGATTGGTCGATCTGTCTCCACCCTGTTATCACACCATAGTAGTTGGGCTACTATTCTTGCTGAGCAGATATCTGCACATTTCAGAGCTTTGCTTTTACAGAGATCAGCTATGATGAGCTTGTTATTTGAGATCACTCATGGATCAGAGTAGTACATTGTATCAGACTTTTATTAGACCTTGTGCCAAGGCTGAGCCTTGAGAGCTTAGATTTGATGATCGATGTGACCCTTTGTTCCATATAGTTTCAGTTCAGTGCCCAATGATATTATTGCAGTGGTGTTTCAGATGTTTATTGATGATTATTATGACATGATGTGACCTATGGACTTCTGATTATTGGCTGTGGATTATTATCTTGTTGTTTTAGTCATCTTCATAACATTGACTTGGTATATGATTCATGATGTGGCAGCATATTTAAATAATGAAATGAAATATCTTGGATGATGTTATAAATATAAAATTGGATGTATTACTTGCACACTAAGGTTTTCTGACAATACTCATTGGTTTCACTACTCTTCTGTGAGCATAGATATGGTCTTTCTTAACATCTTTGTCTGCTAGCCTAGGCACCACATCCATTTGACTCCATCCATCCATGACCTTCCTTATTTGGTTTTCACCCTTGACTTGCCTTCTTGACTTATTGATATGGAGGACTTCCCCATTTCTACCTCTGTGTTGGACCGCATCCACATTTGTTTTGTGTCTCAGCTCTGAGTTGGTGACATAATTTGCCTTTGGTGAGTTGGATTGTATGCCTAAATCATTTTGGTTGGTTGTCCCGATGTTTGGTACTGTGCAGAAGTCTCCCTAATCACTTGAGTTGTTGTTGGCAAAATTGAAAGCACATGTACTACTTATACTGGAAATTATAAAGCCTGTGAACTTAAAATTTTAGAATGTGTTTATCAACACACGTGAATAAAGACTATAGCAATGAACTGCTAACAATACCCCTCGAAGGGTATAGAAAAGGTCCAAAAAGCAATGGCTCCTCAAAGTTATATCTATTATTGCTGACCTTGTATATATGAATATGTCTCGGATGCAAGCTGCGATTAGTTGTGCTTCTTAGCACATGTGAAATCTCAGAGGGGTCATGTAGGCCAAAAGGCCATGGAAATGAAATGAATGATCCTAATGAACCTGGATCAACTTGATGTAGACATGATGCCTAACTTGAATAAACACTCTCTAAACAACTTATCCATTTGTGAGGCATAACCCTTCCCCTTGTTATTTTGTTCAACACAGAGTGTAGCTCCCTCTTTCCTCGTCCAAAGTGTCACTTAGTTGAGTTTGGTCAAGTCATCCCCTTTGCCTAAACCTTGTCCTTAGCCTTCATCCTTAGCTAACATTTAGGCCATGTCCAATGGGTGAGTCCGTCATTAAAACTCGTGCAAGTAAAATATAAATAACATTAAATATATATATGTATTAACTGCCACATAATGATGTTTATACTTTAAGTTAAGCTGTGAGTGTGACTAAAGGAACATGTCTTAGTCTATTGCTATAATCTTGTTTTTGGTTATATTTTGACCTAGTCAAACATAGTTTGACCATGGTCATTCTTGGGATCCGTGATTGGATGGACCATTTGTGCTTATGGATGATGATTGATAGTCCCACATACTCTTATTGATGATTCCATATGATGGACATATGATTCAGATGATGATTGATGCAGTTGAGTAGTTTTATTATTATTTCCAGATCATCATATTTTACACTGTCTAGGTATGGTAGACCCTACAATTGACCCCTCAGGTCAACCCATGGTGTATGAGTACACATTCCTAGTAGATTTGGGTCTTTTGGATCCATTGAGACACTTGTCTTTCAGTTCCGGGCACTTTTGACGATGATAGATGCAGTTATCCACATGTTGACCAGTTTTGGGCATGCTGATCCAGCCTGTCCAACAGAGGCTTGGAGGCCAGTCATTGCCTAGGGAGCTGTGTAGGAAGGGGGTGGTCCAGCCACTGTTTTTACCATTATGCCCCCCTTCCAGACAACCTGGTGCCCTTAGTTTGATAGCACAGGCACCCTGCGTGGCAGTATGGGCAGTTTCAGGGTTTTTCAGGAGGATTATAAATGGAATAAAAGGGTCACTGAGGAATTCGATTTGGGAAATTGAGGCAAGGTTTTGGCACTTGGTCTTCTCAGAGGTCTTCTAGGGTGAACCCCCCATCTTCCAGATCAGTTGGCATCAATAAGTGGGGTCCACAGTGGCCACAGGAGGCCATTTATTGCATGTCTCTCTCAGTTTTGGAGATAGGATTTTGATCATTTGTGTTATTTGGACATGTCATAGTCCTATTATTTTATATTATTGTGCCATGGGGATGAGCTAGTGAAGGATTGATACCTCCTAGCCCCACCATGTGTGTCTTGAGTCATGTCCATGTCATATTTGGTGGGCCCATGTATCTTTGCCCCCTTTAAGGGATGACGTCACCCTCCTTAGAGACTTTTGAGGGATGACGTCACCCTCCTTTTGAGTGATCCATGTGATATATTGTTAGGCTCATCTTAGCCATTGATTATTATGTTAGATCTTTTAATGTCAACCACTCATTTCAAAAAGTGGTTTTGTGGTTTAGGGTTTTGGTCTTTATTATCCTATATAAGGAGGAGACCCCCCTATTGTAAAAGCACCTTTGGAGCTCTTGAATATTGGAATAGAATACTTCTTTGTGGATCTACTTGTCTTGTCTTAATGGATTCTTTTGCAAGTTGAATATATAGTATCTTCTCTATGTATCATTGTGGATCTTGGGCTACAAGTTGTTTTTCTGCAAGGAGGCCGAATTGGTGAGGAGGAGGACAATTTGAAGGAGGCTATTGTTGGGAGGACCCATATATCTTCTCTTGGGTTGATCTTTGTGACGGGGAGTATCATTATTGTATCTTTGTGACATAGTTGATGCTTTCTCTTACATCTCTTCATCATTTTCATAATTTTCTTACTTGGCTTGTTTCTAACTTGATCTTGTCTTGTAGGAGGAGGACGATTTGGCCATCTTTGGAGGAGGAAGTTTTGGCTTGGAACACTATATCTCACTCTTGAATATACACATAGGGGAATGCTATCAATTTGCAAAGTGGCCACAAGCATTTGAGGTATGTTCTACAAGGTATGTACCTAGATCCATTCATTCTTCTTCATTGGTCACAAAACCCTCATTTTTACATTTTTCTAGATCTACTTGGATCTAGCTTGGCTTTGGGGATAATTTTAAGAACTCACCTCTATAGCATCCACGACAATTCGGATCTCTATAGTTTGGTGGTGATTGGCTTCCATTTGACCCATTTTCCAAGGCACCTAGCCCTCCTTGAGGCAATTCACATTCCTTGAGGAGAGCCAGTGGGGCTAGTTCCAAGTTGTGGGTAGGTGAGATCCCACTTGATTTGCATAGATCTATCTTGATAACCTACCCCTAGTGCTTCACCTTGTGGGCCCCATTTCTCATTTTGAGGGATTGAGCCCCACTTGGGTCACTTGGTGATGCATTTTCAATCCTAGATCTATGGAGATCTAGCCCATATTGGGGCATGCCATTTCAAACCCACCTTGATAATTTTCTAAACTACCCTGATCTACATTTTGGTTAAATTTGGACTCCATTTGCCCCCTCATCTTAAGGCACTAGTCTCCCTTGGGCAATTCGCACTCCTTGGGTTAGTGGCCTTTTGCTAGATCCCATATGTGGGTGTTGGATCATTCCTCTTAGATCCATAGATCTACATCATTGCACCCCCTTAGTGCCATCTTACCCTTAATTTGACCAAGTGGGCCCCATTTGGACCATTTTCCACTTTTTAAGGAGTGGGCCCCATTTGTGTATTTTCATGGTACTAGATCTATTCATTTGAGCTTCTTAAGTGGCCTTAGTCATTCATTGGTTGAAACACTTGTCACATCCTAAGCCTCTTCAACCACACCTAAACTCTTGGGTCCACTTAACCTAACTCGCTCATTGGTTTCCGTAACTCAATTTACATGTTTTCCTAGGAATCTTTGGGTTAGCTAATCTTCATTGATTGGCTAGGGTCTCCCCCTTGATCTTGATTAGTCTTGATCTAAAGTGAAGAGTGCCTCGGTTATTGTGACTCCCAGCTTGCATTGGGAACCATGTCATCTCTTGGGTCACCTCTTTAGTTGTCCATCTCCTCTACTATCCCGAATGGGATATCTTTAGGGACAACTACAAGTTGTGTGATAACACACCCTAAGATGATGAGATCCTAATTTGAGATGGCCTAAAGGAATACGAAGAGCATGTGCCTAATGGTGGAAGTGTAATGTGGTTGAACAATGAGACCGTTCCTTAGATCCATGAATTGCTCAGCTTAAAAAGCCATCTTCGGACGTAACCCACCCTGAGGGTTGATCCAAGTGACCTGCACAAACTGCCCACAAATGTCATCTCGAGTGATTCTATTTAACTTCTGCCTAGTAGGTAAAATGCGGCCAGGCATGTCCAAGCAACACCTAAATGGAGGAAGCTGGTCCATCAATATCAACAAACGTCGAAAGATTTGCGACCCCTGCATATGAGCATCGAGTGCAGCTAGAAGGGCTAGCTGAGGCAATAGACTCTGATGAGCAATAGGCCAAATACGGGTAACTGAGGCAATAGAATCTGATGAGCAATACGCCAAATACGGGTAACTGAGGCAATGGATTTTGAGTCCATTCCTTGAAATGACATGACCCAAAACTTTTCCTTATGAAAAACTAAAGGTGGGCTTCTTTGGATTTAAGGAGATGCCATATCTTATTGTCAAAGTGATCCTTCCTATCATAGTTACCAGACCTGGCCGAGCAAAGCTATAATTGGCAGTTTGACCCAGCCTGACCTCAAAATTGGGTTGGGTCAGACCATAACTAGCTTGACTTAGCCAGATCCATTTTGTCTGGCAGACCCAGGTCTAACAAAACTTGGTCATAGCCTAACTAGTCATAGGGTTCGCTGAATTTTGACCTTGAAGTTCATAATTCAACGAATTTGGAAAAAAACGAATTCGTTCAGCGAATTCGAAGTGAAGGTTTTAGGTTTTAAAGTTTTCGGGTTTTTCAAACCTTAAAACATTATTCTTCTTTGGAATTTCGGTCCATTTCATGTTGCATTTTAATCCATCAATCTAGCGCACATCTCATCTCCTCAATGCGCCTCGGTTCCAAGCTCTGTCATCGACTACTCAGGAGTTAGCTCTCGGCTTAATACTCGCGGGCTGATAAGCATCGACCCTCGCCATTGGAGCCTCAGTCGCGTGTGCTTGGGATTTGTGGACTGTGCACAGGCTCAGAAACTCCCGCTTGGAAGTTCAGGCTACCTGTGCTATATGTTTGACAAGCTATATTTAACTTTTATATCTTTTAACTTTTACCCATAAGGTTATATTTTATGTTCTATTTTAACTTTACTTTTAAATTTATGTTATATTTTTTAAAATTTTATATATATATTTAATTTTTTAAAATTTGTATATGGACGAACCTAATGCCAAACCTCATTTCGAACATCATCAGAAAAGTCGAATTCGAACCCAAATTTCATCATTGTTGAACTCGAATTCGAACCCAAACCATGTGACATAGGTCATAGCTGGTAGTACCAGTCTGACTTGGCCTTGTCTGATGGGGTCAACTCTTCACCCTCTACAATAAAAGGGCAAAAGTGGGTATTTGAACTCATTTTCGAGCTGTTTTTGCAGTGAGCCTTGGAGCTGTTTTTGCACAGTGAAGCCACCTCCAACACTGAGCTAGGGCACAACTACAATAACATACCACTGCCATTTTTAGAATACATGCTACAAATTTTCAACAACAACAACTAGGGCATGTTTTAAGCTTTTTTTTTGAGCTGATTTGAGGGTAGCCCGGGCACAATTTGCCAGAGAATCAGGTTTCGTATCTCATTTCTTCACTGCTAGGGTAGCTGTCGGCTAGGGCACAGTTTCAAGATTTAGATCTCATTTCTAGACGACATTTTCATCATGTACATAACTAGGGTGTTTTTGATGTATTATGTAAATAGCTATACAATTTGGACACACTTTCAAAATTCAGACCTCATTGCTAGACCTATTTTTCTCAACATCAAGGGCAACTAGGGTGCTTTTTATGTATCATGCACATAGTCATACAATTTGCACATATAAATGTGTTATTTTTTCATTCTATACATTGTAAACTCCATATCAAATTTGAATGCAATATATATATACTTCTCTGGAAATTATGTGTATTTTTTGTTTTTTCTATTTTCTGAAATATGCTGGTTGATCCCTGGGTCTTGGCTGAGTTACAGGTCATCTTTGATCCTTGAGCCAAAACGGATCTTGCGCTGAGTGGGTTCGGTGACATTGCCTCATATCCTAGTCTGGTGACTTTGTTTCATATCCTTGGAATGCATAGCTACATCATCAAGTATGTGGCTATTATTGTTCCCATCAGGGCATCCAGGGCAACTTCTATTGCACTCTGGAAGGTTGCAGTGTTAAAATTGCAAGGCATTTAGCTAAAGATAATACGCCACGTAGATGTAAAGGTTATTTTGTTTCACTGAGAGTAGTAAGGTGTTCTACAGTCCAGTATGGGGAGATGTTGTCACGCACATATGTAAATAAGTGACAAGAATTGAGCTTCATAAAAAATAAGAATTGAGCTACTCTTAGTGCAATAAAGCTCAATTATAAATTTTAGATAAAGCTAAAAAATTAAAACCAATATAGATCCATCTTAAACTTGGATCTATTATGCAGCGAGAGGAATCAAATTTCTCTAGGTGTATAGTTTTTTATCATTTAATAAGAAGGAATTAATACATGCATAGAATTACATGATAAAAAAATTTACATCTGGGGATACTTATATTTGATTGTAACATGTAACTTGTAATAGCAATTCTACATGGTTGTTGCAAGCTGTCATTTTGACCAGTTTTATTCAAGTTTGGAAAGTCAAATACATAGGCAATTATTTATAACTGCTATTTTCCCTCACGAATACAAGATTAGCTAATCTATATTGAATGTGAATGGAAAAAAAAATTCCACTGCCCACATTTTTAACAATTCATTCTTTATGTTTTCCTATAGTAAAAGATTAAGAAGATATAGCTTTTGCCTAAAGCGGTTAGTATCCATTTTTTTAATGGATGGTATGTTTGACAATATCTAGATCAAACTGTCTATTATCATCATAGTCTCATGTCAGTTGGGTCTAACTTGGGTGGTTGTGGGATGGAGTGTTATCCTCCCCACCCAGGTTCTATTCCCGTAAGTGACATGTTGAGCTTGTAATGAATATACGTAATGGCTTTGAGCCTTGTTGTTGATTGTTCTTGTACATTGAAAAATCTAGGGTTTACCCTAGATACCTGTTAGTTTTTGTACCTAGGGAAGTGTTCCCTTAGTGACTTTTGCCTAAGTCATTTAGAAAGGGGGAAAAAGTGACCCTTACATTAAATGACTTGTGAAAAGCATTTAATGAGACTTTATAACCATAAAGTCACTTTTTGATAAATTTAAGTGGGTGAGTGAAATTAATATTTATGAGAAATAAATAGGAGCATTTAATTTCAACCGTTGATTTAATCTAATCTCATCCATTAGATTTAGAAAACCCTAGGGTTTGAACAAAAAAGAAAACGGAGGCAAATGAAGATCACTTTTGCTGAATAGAGTGAGTTTGAGAGAGAAGAGACTAGCACGATTTCCAAGGAGAGATTTTGCACAGAAATCGAGGAGATTTTCAACATTTATTTCAGGGCACATTTCCCAAAGCTGCCGTAAAGTACGGATCGGGGCACACTTATCGAGGAACAATTTCTGGGCACTCATCTCGAGTTGCAGCACGGTTTTCAAGGAGAAATTTTTGGTTACAGAACCCGAGATTTCCAGGCACAGTTTTCCAGGAGTTGACTGGGCACAAAACTCGAGATAGTTGCATAGATTTAGAGGTGTAGTACAAGGCACTATTCCCGATACTGTCTGCACTTTTCCAAGGAGGTACATCACGGATTTCGAGGAGTGAACCTGCACAGAAATCGAGGTACAAATTTTTGGTTTACTTCTGCACATATTTCGAGGTGGCTTACTACACACAAACCGAGAACTGTATAGGTGGTACGGACTGTGTTTTTTTCGGTACAGAAACCGAGGTTCTGTCTGCACGCATTTTGAGGTTGCAAGCACATAAATCGAGATTCAGTTTGTTGCACAGATTTCGAGAAGGATTCTGGGTGGTGGAGATAAGTTATATTTTCATTGTAGTGCTGTTATGATATTTTTGCTGAAGAAATAAAATCTCTCTCTCTGACTGGTTTTCCCCGTGGGGGTTTTTCCAGGGCTATTGGCCAAAAATTATGAGTTTGATTTTTTAATGGTGTGCATGTTAAATTAGTTCTCTGCCTGTTAAAAGTGTATTTACAGTGTGTTTAACTGTCTGCAATTTTTATAAGTAGTTTCCAGC
Source organism: Larix kaempferi (assembly GCA_027924585.1). NCBI lineage: Eukaryota > Viridiplantae > Streptophyta > Pinopsida > Pinales > Pinaceae > Larix > Larix kaempferi. Next base: position 3,774,406 of record BSBM01000262.1, on the reverse strand, counting down.
CAATGCAAAACCAGCTTGGAAGTGAAAACACTAAAAACTTGACATAAACCAGCAAGCTGTAAAAACACAAGTTTTTTTTACATGGTATCAGAGCTTGGGGGTAGAAAGTAGTAAAAATTTGCAGACACACAGAAATTTCCAGATTTGAGTATTTTCTTCTGTTAGTGAATAGCACCTTGTTGGGTTGACAGTAGAGATGGTTACAGGACTTAGGTTGGAGGATAGGCTGGATGGGACAGGTAACTTTGTGCCATGGAAGGCTAGGATTTTGCTGGTTTTAGAGGAGAATGAGATGTGGGAGGAGCTGGTTAGAAATACTACAACAAACTCCGTTCAGATTCCCGTTGCCACAAATGCAACAACATTATCATCCTTCAACAAGAAGGACTGTAAAGCTAGAAGAATAATCCTTGATGCAGTTAAAGATCATATCATCCCTCACATTTCAGGAAAAGCTAGGGCACATTTGACGTGGAGTGCTTTGACCAGTTTGTACGAGAGTACCAATGAGAACCAGAAGGTGGTTGTCAAGGAGAAACTAAAGAGTATAAAGATAAATGGCAGAGAGGGAGTGACAGCTTACCTTACCAGGATATCTGCAGTTAGAGATGAGCTAGCAGCAGTTGGGGAGGTGGTCATTGATACTGAGCTTGTGCGTACAACAGTGAATGGGGCTTCCAAGCCCTGGGGTGCATTTATGCAGACTATAGTGGGTAGAGAGAACCTACCTTCATGGGAGAGACTGTGGGATGAATTTGTGCAGGAGGAGACCAGGAGAGGTCTCGTACAGGGCAGTTCATCACAGGGTAGGGAAGATGAGGAGAACGTGGCTTTGACAACAAAGGGGAAGAAGAAGAAGAAGGGTCCCAAGAAGGGTGGGGCCAAGCAGCAGCAGCAGGGTGGGCAGAAGAAGGACTTGAGTAAAATCAAGTGCTATGGTTGTCAGACTTTTGGGCACTATGCTTCACAGTGTCCAAACAAGAAGAGGAAGGGACAATAGACTGCAGCTTCAGTGGAGGTTGATGACTTTGGAGACAAAATTTCAAACAGAGTTTTCTCTGTGTGCTGGATAGATTGAGAGAGAGAGAGAGCCTCTTTAGTTACCAACATTGATGTGGATATAAAGATGGAGTATTCCTTATTGACAGGGCATCAGATGAGTGCATCCACCACTGGCACTTGGTATATTGACAATGGAGCCTCCAGCCACATGACAGGAGCTTGAGAGATGTTCTCCGAGCTATCACAGACAGGTACATATGTGGAGGTTGTACTAGGCGATGACACCATTGTTAGAGAAGATGGTCAGGGGACCATTACATTTCAGAGGGAGTCTATGAGTCCCATGACTCCGAGGGAAGTGTTATATGTCCATGGGATGAAGAAGAATTGTGTATCAGTTTCTACCATTGAGGATAGGGGTCTTGGGTTATGTTTCTCGGATGGGAGAGTGCAGGTAATCCCCAGGACTATAGGAGTATCTACCTCCATGGACATTGGGGTTAGATGTGGAAAGCTATACAAGCTCTTGTTTCAGCCGCAGCACGATCTAGCACACAGCAGCTGCAGTGAGCTATGTGAGCTATGGCATCGAAGGTGGCCCACTTACATCACCCAACTCTGAGATTGTTGAGGAGCATGGTTACAGGTTTACCCAAGTTCAGCACTGATCAGAGTGATGTGTGCAGGGGGTGTGCTTTGGGAAAGTACACCAAGACTGTTTTTTCAAGCAGTGACACCAGAGCAGCAGGAGTACTTGATTTGATCCGTTATGATATTTGTGGTCCTATGTCATCAGTCTCTTTGACTGGATTTGAGTACTATATCATCTTCATTGATGCCTACTCCAGGAAGACCTAGATCTACTTCTTGAGGAGCAAGAAGTCACCCTTAGTATTGAGTGTCTTCCAAGGGTTCAAAGCCCTTATGGAGAAGCAGACAGGGAGGAAGATTCAGATGTTGAGATCGGACAATGGGGGTGAGTATACCTCCAAGGAGTTCGATGGTTTTTGCACACAGGAGGGTATACAGAGACAGCTGACAGTTCCCTACACTCCTGAGCAGAATGGAGTAGCAGAGAGGAAGAACAGGTCGATTGTGGGAGCAGCGAGAGCGATGCTCCATGATCAGGGTTTACCGTTCTTTCTATGGGCAGAGGCATGCAGCACTGTAGTTTATCTGCAGAACAGGAGTCCTCACCGTGCTTTGGGGAGGAAGACTCCTGATGAGATGTACACAGAAAAGAAGCCTGAGGTGAGCCACTTTCGTATATTTGGTTCTTTGACTTACTCTCATGTCTCTTCTGAGAAGAGGACAAAGTTTGATCCCACTACAAAGAGAGGCATCTTTGTGGGATATGATGAGACTTCGAAGGCCTATCACCTTTACCTTCCTGGCCAGAAGAGAGTTGTTAGGCGGGAGGTGAAGTTTGATGAGGAGAGATCCTTCAAGAAGTCCAAAGAGATAGAGCAGAGGGAGCCATAGGCTCCCACACCTTAGGTGACTCAGGTTTCTTTGATACAGATTTCAGGTTCACAGGTTTCCGGAGTGACTGGATCACAGAGTACAGGCACAACTCCTACAGGTTCAGTGGTTCAGATGACAGGTTCAGGTTCTGGTTCGCAGGTTATAGGTTCAGGTTCTGGTTCGCAGGTTATAGGTTCTTCAGGGACTGGTTCATCAGTCACTGGTCCTCGGGGTGTTGGACCTTCTGCTTCTGGGAGTTCTTCAGATGAGGATAGACCAGTATGGGAGGAGCCTTCAAGGAAGAGGAAGCCTAAATGGCTTCAAGACACCTTGAAGGAAGCAAAGGCATTTGGTAGACCCCAGGAGGAGATCAGGACAGTAGTGATGCCGGATAGATTGGGTATGGCTCTTGTTGCAAGTCTTCGTGATTCAGAGCCTTCCACATTTGAGGAGGCTTCTCAGTATTAGGTTTGGAGAGATGCCATGATGGAAGAGTACCATTCCATCATGAAGAATGATGCTTGGGAGATAGTGTCGAGACTAGAGGGGAAGTCTGTTGTGACTTCCAAGTGGATCTACAAGGTGAAGCATGATGCGGATGGCAGTGTGGAGAAGTACAAGGCTCGGTTTGTGGCACGGGGGTTTTCACAGGTTGAGGGAGTTGACTATGATGAGACTTTTGCGCCAGTTGCTTGGTATTCTTCCATCAGAGCAGTGATTTCTATAGCAGCAGAGATGGTTTGGAAGATCCACCGGATGGATGTGAAGACCGCATTTCTCAATGGTCTTCTACAGGAGGAGGTGTACTTAGAGCAGCCATAGGGATTTGAGATTCATGGGAGAGATTCTCATGTGTGCATGCTGAGGAAAGCCTTGTATGTATTGAAGCAAGCTCCTAGGGCTTGGTACTCCAAGATTGATGCATACTTGACTTCGATGGGTTTTCGGAAGAGTGAGGCTGATCCCAACCTTTACTACATTGTGGTTGGTGGAGACCCTCATTCTTTTGTTATATGTTGATGACTTGTTTATCAGAGGTGATGAGAGTCTGATTGCATATTGCAAGAGAGACCTTGCTACGGAGTATGAGATGACTGACATTGGGTTGATGCATTATTATTTGGGGATGGAGGTTTGGCAGGAGCTCGGACATATTTTCCTAGGATAGGGGAAGTATGTAGTTGATATTCTGAAGAGATTTTGGATGGAGGATTGCAGGCCGATGTCTACACCTATGATCACCAATTGGAAGTAGCTTCATGCTTCTGAGGGTAAGTTGGTGGATCCTACACTTTACCGTCAGCTCATTGGGTCGTTGATGTATCTGGTCAACACCAGGCCAGACTTGTGTTTTGCGGTGAAGACTCTTAGCCAGTTCATGGTGGAGCCTAGGAGTGTACATTGGACTGCCGCAAAACATGTGCTGAGATATCTTGCAGGTATAGTGGACTATGGTTTGGATTACAGGGGTTCGGGTGGAGTCAGTTTGGTTGGTTTCACAGATTCAGACTGGACAAGCAGTGTGAGGGATCGGAAGAGCACTTCCGGTTGTTGTTTCAGTTTGGGCTCGGTAGTAGTGTCGTGGTTCAGTCGGAAACAAAAGTCCGTTGCATTGAGTTCCGCCGAGGCTGAGTATATGGCAGCCAGTTAGGCTACTTGTGAAGCACTGTGGCTTCGCAAGTTGTTGGTAGACTTATTTGATCAGGAGCTTAGTGTTGATGTATATGTAACTTCGGAATGTATTTCACCGATGTATATTGTACCCCTATAGAGATGGTATTATTCCTTTATACGGAAGTGTCGTCATTTGTATTGACAAGTGTCGCAAGTGTCGTAACTTGCTGTGGTGGGTTATTAGACCACCAAGTGTGGGGTCGGCCCTGATTAATGTAACCATGGGTTATTAGACTCTCCTAGAGAAGTTGGCCCTGCTAGTTTATTGGGCAAGTCAGGATAAGTATAAATAGAGAGCGGGAGCTCTCTATTTGATCATCTCATTATTCACTTCTACACTACTCAGAAAGTGGCGCACTAGTGGAGGAGGAGGTTCAACTGCTAGGAGGACTATCTTTGTGTACTTTGGTTGTATCATTGCTCTTTCTATCTTTGAGGAAGTTGTGGGGTTTTTCACCTTTATGGTTTTCCCCAGTGAAACTCTGTGTGTCTATTGTCTCATGTGATTGCTTGGTGTGATTGATATGCATTGTTATACTTGATATGCTGTACATGTTATTTTCTCAGTAAAGATCCTAGAGTATGTTGAATTAATGCTCAAAAAATTAACATGGTATCAAAGCTAACCTGAGAAGAAGACATTGTGCAGTTGAGGAAACTAGGGTTTCCTGTTTATTGGGTTTCTCTCCACAGATCTTGAAAGGCAGTAGGGTACTTTGACTCTCCTCAGCAAGATGCATCTTGCTGTCCAATCAGAATTCAATTCTAGGTACTTTCATTTTTGGCCCTACAAATTAGGGTTTCCACAAAAATAGGAATTTCTGAAATTTGAGGACATAGCTGGAAGCTCCTTGGAAAAATTGAAGTTTAGAGATTTGGATCGAGATTTTTGGTTGGGTGAAGCTCCGAGAAACTCAAACCCTAATTCAGGATCCTCCATAGTGAATCCGGGAGATTGAAAAGCATTTTTGAAGGGTGAATCTTTGCAGTTTTCAATTTCTGAGTATACCAGGCTGATCAGCTAATCAAGGCACATCTTTTTACCCTTTCAGAAAGTTGAAATTCACATTTTGAATTTTTGGGGTTTCTTTGACAAACCTTAATCCAGCACCAGATCCAGATTTCTGCAAATCAAGTGGTAAGATCTAAATCTTTTCTATTTCCATTTGAAGTACTCTTTAAGATGTCTCACCACACCAAGCTTGAGGATAAGCTTGAAGGGGCTGATAACTTCCGAGCATGGAAGTATAGGATTGGGTTAATCCTGGAAGAAAATGAATTGGATACTTACATAAGTTCTGAGGTCCCTGTCCCAAAGGAAGAAGAGGCTAAGGCCTTACATAAGAACAACTTGGTCAAGGCAAAGAGGATCATTGCTGATTCTATCAAAGATCATCTCATACCACATGTGTCATCTCTAAAGACACCTAAGGAGATGTTTGATTCCCTGACCAAGCTATTTGAAGGGAAGAACATAAATTGGAAGATGACTCTGCGGAATCAATTGAAAGGGGTAAAGCTTCAGAATGGAGAGACCATTCAATCCTATTTCTCTAAGGTCTCTCAGATCAAGGAACAACTTGAAGCTGTGGATGAAGTGGTGGAGAATTGTGAAATTGTTATGACCACTTTGAATGGCCTACCTAGGTCATGGGATTCCTTTATCCAAGGAATCTCACAAGAAGAAAACTGATCTTCTTCAGTAGGTTGTGGGAGGAATGCTCTCAAGAAGAAGCTAGGCTTGTGGCCCGAGAAGAAAAGATGAGGAATGAAGATCAAGCTCTCACAACACACACCAAGAAAGGAAAGTTCAAGAGGGAGCCATCCCACTTCAGGAAATCTTCACACCACCATTATCATAAGGATAAGAAAGATCTCAGATGCTTCACATGCGATGAGAAGGGACACTTTGCTGCAGATTGTCCCAAGAAGAAGAAAGACAACAACAACAACTTCAACAACAAGAAGAAGAACAACAAGAAGAGATATCATGCTCATGCTGCTAAGGATGATGAACCTCCCAAGAAGAAGGTTAGAGCAGAAAGTGATGATTCATCAAGTGAAGATGAATATGTTTTAATATCTGCTCTCACAGGTACTATCTCTCATGGATGTAATGATTGGCCTATTGATAGTGAGGCTTCCAAACACATGACTGGGTTTAAAGAATCTTTTACAAATCTATCTGAACATGAGTCACCCCATAAGGTGAAACTTGGGGATGACTATCAATATCCTATCAAAGGAAGCGGTGAAGCCTCCTACAACCTAGACTCTTGGAAGTCTTTGAAGATAAAAGATGTTTTATATGTACCTGGGCTCAAGAAGAACCTACTCTCCATATCTGCATTAGATGCAAAAGGTACGAGGGTTGCATTTGTAGATGGCAAAGTACTCATGTGGCCAAAGGGTAAGACTATAGATGATGCAGTGGTGATTGGAGAGCAAGAGGGAGGATTATACAAATTGAAGGGCCAACCAGAACAAGCCATGGTCCATGATTCAGTAGAGCCAAGTGAACTTTGGCATAGAAGGCTTGCACACATGCACTATAGGGCATTACCAATTGCAAGCAAAGAAGTGGAAGGTCTTCCTGAAATCCAGTCAAAGTATGAAGATGTTTGCAAAAGATTTGCAAAAGAAAAGAACACAAAGAAGGCAATCACAAGCAAGTAAGGAAAAATGAATTATCCACTCCGATGTATGCAATCCGATGTCATTTAGTTCTCTGAGTGGGTATGTATACTATGTCTCTTTCATTTGATGATTTCTCTAGAAAGACTTGGGTCTACTTCTTGAAGATCAAAGATGAAGTGTTTGATAAGTTCAAGGAATTCAAAGCCTTGATGGAAAATCAAACTGATAAGAAGATCAAGACATTCAGATCCGACAATGGCGGAGAATTCACTTCAGGTGACTTCAAGTGCTATGCAGTTATTTAGGGATTAAGAGGGAGTTCACCACTCCTTACAATTCACAACAGAAATGAATAGAAGAAATTACTTCAGAATTGTTGATATATATGTAACTTCGGAATGTATTTCATATATATATATTTATTTTATTCCTGTAGAGATGTGTTATTCCTCTATATGGAAGTGTCATCATTTGTATTAACAAGTGTCGCAAGTGTCGTAACTTACCGATGGGTTATTAGACCACCATGTGTGGGGTCAGCCCTGATTAAGTTAATATTGGGTTATTGTACTAAGCTAGACAAGTCGGCCCCATAAGGTTATTGGGCAATCAGGACAAGTATAAATAGAGATCTCCCGATCTCTATTTGGATCACTTCAGAACTCACTCTTCCTTCACTCGGAAAGTGGCGCACATGTGAGGAGGAGGATCAACTGCTAGGAGGAGTCTATCTTTGTGTACTTTGGTTGTACTATTGCTCTATCTATCTCTGAGGAAGTTGTGGGGTTTTTCACCTTAGGGTTTTCCCCACAGAAACTCTGTGTGTCTATTGTCTCTTATGTTTTGTATCTTGTGATGATTAATATGATTGCTATGATTGATATGCATTGATATACTTTACATGTTATTCTCTCAGTAAAGATCCTAGAGTATATTGAATTAATGCTAAAAAATTAACATGGTATCAGAGCTAACCTGAGAAAAAGACATTGTGCAGTGACGGAAACCAGGGTTTCTTGTTTATTGGGTTTCTCTCCACAGATTTTGGAAAAGCAGTAAGGTAGATTGACTCTACTCATCAAGGAGAATCTATCTGTCCAATCATAATTCAATTCTGAGCACTTTCATTTTTGGCCCTAAAAATTAGGGTTTCCTAAAAAATAGGAATTTTTGAAATTTGAAGACATAGCTGGAAGCTCATTGGAAAAATCGAAGTTTAGAGCTTTGGATCGAGATTTTTGGTTGGGTAAATCTCCGGGAAACTCAAACTTTAATTCAGGGTCCTCCTAGTGAATCCGGGAAGACTAAAAGGCATTTCTGAAGGGTGGAACTTTGCAGATCTCAAATTCTAAATATATCAGGCTGATCAGCTCATCAAGGCGCATCTTTCTATCCTTTCAGAAAATTGAAATTCACATTTTGAATTTTTAGGGTTTCTCTGACAAACCCTAATCCGGGACCAGATCCAGTTTTCAGCAAATCAAGTGGTAATAACTAAATCTTTTCTATTTCCATTTGAAGTACTCTTTAAAGATGTCTCACCACACTAAGCTTGAAGACAAGCTTGAAGGGGCTGATAACTTCCGAGCCTGGAAGTATAGGATTGGGTTAATCCTGGAAGAGAATGAGTTGGACTCATATATAAAAGAAGAGATCCCTATCCCATAGGATGAAGAGGCTAAGATATTGCATAAGAAGAACTTGGTTAAGGCAAAAAGAATCATTGCTGATTCTATCAAAGACCATCTCATACCACATGTGTCATCTCTGAAGACACTCAAGGAGATGTTTGACTCTTTGACCAAGCTATTTGAAGGGAAGAACATAAATCGGAAGATGACTCCGCGGAATCAATTGAAATGGGTCAAGCTATTGAATGGAGAGACCATTCAATCTTACTTCTCCAAGGTCTCTCAAATCAAGGAACAACTTGAAGCTGTGGATGAAGTAGTAGACAATGGTGAAGTTGTTATGGCCACTCTGAATGGCCTACTTAGGTCATGGGACTCTTTTATTCAAGGAATCTGTGCAAGAAAGAAATTGATCTCTTTCAGTAGACTATGGGAGGAATGCTCTCAAGAAGAATCTAGGCTCGTGGATCGAGAAGAAAAGATGGGAAATGAAGATCAAGCTCTCACTGCTCACACCAAGAAGGGAAGTAAGTTCAAGGGGGAGCATTCTCATTCTAAGAGACCTTCTCACCACTCTAAAAATAGGAAACATCTAAGATGGTTCACATGTAATGAGAAAGGGCGCTTTGCCTCAGATTGTCCCAAGAACAAGAAGGACAACAATAACAACTTCAACAAAAAGAAGAAGGGCAACAAAAGAAAATATCATGCTCATGCTGCTGAGGATGATGAACCCCCCAAGAAGAAGGCTAGATCTGAAAGTGATGATGATGATTCATCAAGCGAAGAAGAGTATGTTCTAATCTCTGCTCTCACATGTACTATCTCTCATGGTTGTAATGATTGGCTTATTGACAGTGGGGCTTCCAAACACATGACTGGGTTTAGAGAATCTTTTGTAAATCTATCTGAACATGAATCACCCCATAAGGTGAAACTTGGGGATGATTATCAATACCCTATTAAAGGAAGTGGGGAAGCCTCCTACAACCTGGATTCTGGAAAGTCTTTGAAGATGAAAGAAGTTCTTTATGTACCTGGGCTCAAGAAGAACCTACTCTCCATATCCGCATTGGATGCAAAAGGTATGAGGGTTGCATTTGTGGATGGCCAAGTTTTAATGTGGCAAAAGGGAAAAACCATAGATGATGCAGTGGTGATTGGAGAGAAAGAGGGAGGATTGTACAAATTGAAGGGACAACCTGAACATGCCATGGTACATGAATCCATGGAGCCAAATGAACTTTGGAATCGAAGGGTTGCACATGTGCACTACAGAGCACTACCAACTGCAAGCAAAGCTGTAGAAGGTCTTCCTGAAATCAAGACCAAGTATGAAGATGTTTGCAAAGGATTTGCAAAATGAAAGAACACAAAGAAGGAAATCACAAGTAAGTAAGGAAAAAGGAATTACCCACTCCGATGTATGCAGTCCGATGTCACCTAGTTCTCTGAGTGGGTATGTATACTATGGTTCTTTCATTGATGATTTCTCTGGGAAGACTTGGACTTATTTCTTGAAGAACAAAGATGAAGTATTCGACAAATTCAAGGAATTCAAATCCTTGATGGAAAATCAAACTGACAAGAAAATCAAGACATTCCGATCCGACAATGGCAGAGAATTCACTTAAGGTGATTTCAAGAAACTATGCAGTGATTCAGGGATTAAGAGGGAGTTGACCATTCCTTACAATCCACAACAGAAAGGAGTAGAAGAAGCTACTTCAAAATTGGACTCCAGCAGCTCCTGCAAGGAAGCAAAGATTCAGAGGGAGTCCACCCAACAAACAAACAAAGATAAGTATTTGAATTGTCATTTCTTGTATATTCTGTTTGTTTAAAAATGTTATTCAGTGATGTATATGCTTATGTTCATAGACTTAGGTTGTGTATTATGCATATTAGAATAATTGCATTGATGAACAAGATACTACTAGTATGCAAGTAATGGGTAAGTGGCCTATGGTACTATACAACATTCCATTGCTACTTATCTAGAATGAAACCTCTTTGCTGACATGTTGGGAGTTGTGCACACTCTTAACAATGTTCTGGTAGAGATTGGAAGGCATCTAGAAAGTTACGGGATATGGATAAATGTTGTATTGAAGCATTGACTAAAATAATTGCATGACTGTATGACATATATTCTTATGTGTAAGATTTTGTTATGAAACTATGAGATGTTTCTAATCATGCAATTTAACTTGTCTTGTAGGAAAGATCGTATACCATCACCTACAAAAGAAGGACTACAACATTTGTTCCAGCAACAAATTTATCTATTAAATATATTGAAGATATTGAAGTTCCCACGATTTGGGAAGTATGCCATGATCGAGGAGTACCAGTCGATCACGAAGAATGATATTTGGGATGCAGTCCCAAGACCTGAAGGGAAGTCTGTTATGACTTCCAAGTGGATCTATAAGATCAAGCATGCTGCAGATGGTAGCATAGAAAAATACAAAGCGAGGTTTGTAGCTCGTGGCTTCTCTTAGAAAGAGGGAATAGACTATGGAGAAACTTTTGCTCCTGTAGCCAGATACATTTCCATCAGATCAGTACTTGCTCTGGCTGCAGTGATGAAATGGAAGATACACCAGATGGATGTCAAGACTGCTTTCTTGAATGGTGTAGTTGAAGACGAAGTATATGTGGAGCAGCCACTCGGTTTCGAGACATATGACAGGAAGTCATATGTGTGTAGGTTGAAAAAAGCCTTGTATGGCTTAAAGAAAGCTCCTAGGACTTGGTATGGTAGGATGGACAGTTTTCTATCTAGTTGGGCTTTACTAAGAGTAAAGCAGACTCCAACCTTTACTTCAAGGTTGAGGAAGGCAACCCTGTGATACTACTGTTGTATATAGATGATCTGTTTGTAACAGGTAATGATAGTTTGATTGCTGATACCAAGAGGAAGCTTGCAGCCGAGTTCGAGATGAAGGACTTGGGGATGATGCACTATTTTCTAGGTATGGAGGTGTGGCAGAGTGCAGGTGGAACATTCCTTGGACAAGGAAAGTATGCAGTAGAGATCCTGAAGAGGTTCGGGATGATGGACTGCAAGGCCATGGCCACACCTATGGCATCAAACCTGAAGCTTCTGTGTGATGCTTCATCTAAGCCGGTTGATGTCACTATGTATCGTCAGATGATTGGGTCCTTGATGTACCTGACGTACCTGACGAACACGAGACCCGATATTTGCTTTGCAGTGAACACATTGAGCCAGTTCCTGACGGATCCGAGAAGTGTTCACCTGGTTTCTATAAAGCATATTCTGAGGTACCTGAAGGGTACAGTTGACTATGGGCTTAAGTATGATGCAAATCAAAAGTTTAACCTACAGGGTTATGTCGATTCAGATTGGGCAGGGAGTGCTGCAGATAGGAAGAGCACATCTGGGTGTTGTTTCAGTATGGGATCAGGTGTGATCTCTTGGTTTAGCAAGAAGCAATCCTGCATAGCACTGAGTACAGCCGAAGCAGAGTATGTTGCAGCATGTTCGGCTAGTTGTGAGGCAGTATGGCTCCGGAAGCTACTGTCTGAGTTATTTGATCTCCCGCTGGAGGCTACTCGTATCTTTGTGACAACCAGAGTTGTGTGAAGCTGTCTGAGAACCCGGTGTTCCACGACAGGTCGAAGCACATTGAGATCAAATATCACTATATCAGGGATATGGTGCAGAGAGGAGCAGTGAAGCTCATGTATGTTGCGATGGATGAGCAGATTGCAGATGTACTGACGAAACCACTAGCCAGGGTGAAGTTTGAATACTTCAGAGAGAGGATTGGTGTCCTTCAGATCGATGACACTTCGAGGAAGAAGTGATGGAGACATTTGTTGAAGCCATTCCAAGCATGGTGGAAGGAGGATCCTTCACATGGCTATGGATGTAAGCGCTGGATGATGAGCATCAGGATGATGTTCTAGTGTCTGCTCGATATGATCAGTTGGATCATTTATGTATGTATGCATCATGTTGGATGCTGGATATGATCAGTTGGATCATTTATATGTATGTATATATGCATCATGTTGGATGCTTGGACCATGTATCTGTATATGTATCAGGTGGATACGATTGTATGATCAGGTAGATCATGTATGTTGATATATATCAGGTGGATACATTGTATGATCAGGTGGATCATGTATCTGTGTATGTATCAGGTGAATACATTATATGATCAGGTGGATCATGTATGATGATATGTATCAGGTAGATACTTGGTATGCATCAGGTGGATGCATTGTATGATCAGGATGATCATGGATGACGAGGTTTCGGATGTTGCTCCAGATGACATGCATCAGGAGGATGCAGTGACGATGATCAGGATGATCATGTGTGATGAGTATCAGGACGATACTCTGGATGACGTGCATCAGGACGATGCAGTGATTATGATCAGGATGATCATATGTGATGACATGTATCAGGTGGATACATTACATAATCAGTTGGATTATGTGTGATGAGTTTCGAAGACACAGATGCACATGGGCTTTTCCGACATGGTGGCAGATGTGTTCTCCCATGGTCGTGATGTAATTGCCAGAGCCATTCAAGCATGGTTGTAGATGTGTTCTCCCATGGCTGCGATATAAGTGATGGGGCCATTCGAGCATGGTTGTAGATGTGTTCTCCCATGGCTGCGATATAATTGTTGGGGCCATTCGAGCATGGTTGTAGATGTGTTCTCCCATGGCTGCGATATAAGTGCTGGGCCATTTGAGCATGGTTGTAGATGTGTTCTCCCATGGCTGCAATATAAGTGCTGTGCCATTCCGACATGGTGGTAGGTTGGTCCTCCCATGGTCGTTGATGTAAGTGCTGTGAGCCTTTCACGGATGGTGGTAGGTTGGTCCTCCCATGCCGGTGAGTGTAAGTGCTGTGTGTGTGCATCTAGGTTGTGCTTCGTGATACTCTGTGGCCGTGGACAGGTTGTGCAGTAGCATGTAAAAGGTCCTGGGAGATCTGATAGGTTGAGCTGTGTGCTCGTAATCAGTTTTGGGATGCTCTTTCGAGGTTTTGTTGACTCATGTAATAAGTCCTGAGGATTCCACAGTATGGCCAGTGATGATGAAGACCTGCAGGTGGTGGGCCTACATCCAGTATGAAAAGGACTGGCTCTGTAGAACTTCCTATGACGAGTAGATTCAGAGATTGATTGAGATAGCAGCAGCAGTGACGATGACGATGATTCGAGGATGATGATTCGCTGACGATAATCCAGAGAAGAAGACTTGTGCTAGCAGATTTGTGTCGAGAAATACCTTGTTAGTTAAGAGGGAGTGTTGATGTATATGTAACTTCGGAATGTATTTCATATATATATAGATATTTATTGTACTCCTATAGAGATGTGTTATTCCTCTATACGGAAGTGTCATCATTTGTATTAACAAGTGTCGTAACTTGCCGATGGGTTATTAGACCACCATGTGTCGGGTTGGCCCTGATTAAGTTAATATTGGGTTATTGTACTAAGCTAGACAAGTCGGCCCCATAAGGTTATTGGGCAATCATGACAAGTATAAATAGAGATCTCCCGATCTCTATTTGGATCACTTCAGAACTCACTCTTCCTTCACTCAGAAAGTGGCGCACATGTGAGGAGGAGGATCAGCTGCTAGGAGGAGTCTATCTCTGTGTACTTTGGTTGTACTTTGGTTGCACTATTGCTTTATCTATCTCTGAGGAAGTTGTGGGGTTTTTCACCTTAGGGTTTTCCCCACGGAAACTCTGTGTGTCTATTGTCTCCTATGTTTTGTATCTTGTGATGATTGATATGCTTGCTATGATTGATATGCATTGATATACTGTACATGTTATTCTCTCAGTAAAGATCCTAGAGTATATTGAATTAATGCTAAAAAATGAACAATAATAAGACTCCAGCAGCTCCTGCAAGGAAGCAAAGATTTATAGGGAGTCCACCCAACAAACAAACAAAGATAAGTATTTGAATTATCATTTCTTGTATATTCTGTTTGTTTAAATAATGTTGTTCAATGATGCATATACTTATGTTCCTAGACTTAGGTTGTGTATTATGCATATTAGAATAATTGCATTAATGAACAGTATACTACTAATATGCATATGATGGGTAAGTGGCCTATGGCACTGTACAACATTCCATTGCTACTTATCTAGAATGAAACCTCTTTGTTGACATGTTGGAAGTTGTGCACACTCTTAACAATGTTCTGGTAGAGATTGGAAGGCATCTAGAAAATTACGGGATATGGATAAATGTTGTATTGAAGCATTGGCTAAAATAATTGCATGACTATATGACATGTTTCTTTATGTGTAAGAATTTGTTCTGAAAAATATGAGATGTCTCTAATCATGCAATTAAGCTTGTTTTGTAGGAAAGATCGTTTACCATCACCTACAAAAGAAGGACTACAACATTTGTTCCAGGAACAAAGCTATATGTTGAAGATATTGAAGTTCCCAGGATTCAGGATGAAGTAATGGAAGAATGCCATGATCGAGGAATACCAATCGATCATGAAGAATGATGTTTGGGATGTGGTCCTAAGACCAAATGGGAAGTTTGTTGTGACTTCCAAGTGGATCTATAAGATCAAGCATGCTGCTGATGGCAACATAGAGAAATACAAAGCGAGATTTGTAGCTCGTGGCTTCTCCAAGAAAGAGGGAATAGACTATGAAGAAAATTTTGCTCTTGTAGCCAGGTACATTTCCATTAGGCCAGTACTTGCCCTGGCTGCAGTGATGAAATGGAAGATATACTAGATGGATGTCAAGATAGCCTTCTTGAATGGTGTAGTCGAGGAGGAAGTGTATGTGGAGCAGCCACTTGGTTTTGAGACACATGACAGGGAGTCATATGTGTGCAGGTTGAAGAAAGCCTTGTATGGCTTAAAGCAAGCTTCTAGGACTTGGTATGGTAGGATAGACAACTTTCTATCCAGTTTGGGCTTTACCAAGAGTAAAGCGGATTCCAACCTTTACTACAAGGTTGAGGAAGGCAATCCAGTGATACTACTATTGTATGTGGATGACTTGTTTGTTATAGGTGAGGATGGTTTGATTGCCGATACCAAGAGGAAGCTTGCTGCCGAGTTCGAGATGAAGGACTTGGGGATGATGCACTATTTTCTAGGCATGGAGGTGTGGCAGAGTACAGATGGAATCTTCCTTGGACAAGGGAAGTATGCAGTAGAGATCCTGAAGCGGTTCGGGATGATGGACTGCAAGGCCATGGCCACACCTATGGCATCAAACCTGAAGCTTCTGTGTGATGCTTCATCTGATCCGGTTGATGTCATTGTGTATCTTCAGATGATTGGGTCCTTGATGTACCTGACGAACACGAGACCAGATATTTGCTTTGCGGTGAACACATTGAGCCAGTTCCTGACGGATCCCAGAGGTGTGCACCTGGTTGCTGTAAAGCATATTCTGAGGTACCTAAAGGGTACAATTGATTATGGGCTCAAGTATGATGCGAATCAAAAGTTTAACCTGCAGGGTTATGTTGATTTAGATTGGGTAGGCAGTGCTGCAGATAGGAAGAGCACTTCTGGGTGCTGCTTCAGTATGGGATCATGTGTGATGTCTTGGTTTAGCAGGAAGCAGTCCTGCGTAGCATTGAGTACAGCCGAAGTAGAGTATGTTGCAACTTTTTCGGCTAGTTGTGAGGCAGTATGGATAAGGAAGCTACTGTCTGAGTTATTTGATCTCTCGTTGGATGCTACTAGTATCTATTGTGACAACCAGAGTTGTGTGAAGCTGTCTGAGAACCCGGTGTTCCACGATAGGTCGAAGCACATTGAGATCAAATATCACTATATCAGGGATATGGTGCAGAGAGGAGCAGTGGAGCTCCTGTATGTTGCGACGGATGAGCAGGTTGCAGATGTGTTGACAAAACCACTAGCCAGGGTGAAGTTTGAGTACTTCAGAGAGAGGCTTGGTGTTCTTCAGATTGATGACACTTTGAGGAAGAAGTGATGGACACGTTTGCAGGATCCATTCCAAGCATGGTGAGAGGAGGATCCTTCCCATGGCTGTGGATGTAAGCGCTGTATGATGAGCATCAGGACGATGCTCTAGTTACTACTATGTATATGCATCACGTTGGATGCTTTGTATGATCAGTTGGATCATGTATTTGTATATGCATCATGTTGGATGCTTTGTATGATCAGTTGGATCATGGATTTGTATATGTATCAGGTGGATACATTGTATGATCAGGTAGATCATGTATGATGATATATATCAGGTAGATACTTGGTATGCATCAGGTGGATGCATTTTATGATCAGGATGATCATGGATGATGAGCTTCAGGATGTTGCTCCAGATGATATGCATCAGGACGATGCAGTGACGATGATCAAGATGATCATGTGTGATGAGTATCAGGACGATGCTTTGGACGACATGCATCAGGACGATGATCAGGATGATCATGCAATGATGACATGCATCAGGACGAAGCAGTGATGATGATCAGGATGATCATGTACATCAGGATGATGTATGTGTTGATGTATATGTAACTTCGGAATGTATTTCATCTATGTACTTCATATATATTTATTGTACCCTTATAAGAGACATGTTATTCCTCTATAAGGAAGTGTCGTCATGTGTATTGACAAGTGTCGCAAGTGTGTGTACTTGCCAATGAGTTATTAGACCACCATGTGTGGGGTCAGCCCTGAAATATATATTATATTGTGGATGTACCTAGCTAGACAAGTCGGCCCCATAGTGTAACTGGGCAAACAGGTTAAGTATAAATAGAGATCGGGAGATCTCTATTTGATCACTCGGAAACTCATACTTCTCTCACTCAGAAAGTGGCACACTAGTGAGGAGGAGGATCATCTGCTACTAGGAGACTATCTCAATGTATTTTGGTTGTACTTTGGTTGAGCCATTGCTCTCTCTATCTCTGAGGAAGTTGTGGGGTTTTCACCTTAGGGTTTTCTCCACAGAAACTCTGTGTCTCTTGTCTCTCATGATTTTGATTCTTATGATGCTTGTCATGCTTATTATGATTGTTATGCATTGATATACTGTACATGTTATTCTCTCAGTAAAGATCCTAGAGTATTGTGAATTAATGCTCAAAATTTAACATGGTATCAGAGCTAACCCGAGAAGAAGACATTGTGCAGTGACGAAAACTTGGTTTTCTTGTTTATTGGGTTTCTCTCCACAGATTTTGGAGAAGTAGTATATTAGATTGACTCTACTCATCAAGGAGAATCTATCTGTCCAATCATAATTCAATTCTGAGCATTTTCAGATTTGGCCCTAAAAATTAGGGTTTCCACAAAAATAGGAATTTCTAGAATCTAAAGACATAGCTGGAAGATCCTTGCAAAAATCGAAGTTTAGAGCTTTGGATTGAGATTTTTGGCTGAGTAGATCTCCAGGAAACTCAAACCCTAATTCAGGGCTCTCCCTAGTGAACCCGGGAAGACAAAAAGACACTTTTGAAGGGTGTAGCTTTGCAAATCTCAATTTCTGAATACACCAGGTTGATCAGCTCATCAAGGCCCATCTTTCTATCCTTTCAGAAAGTTGAAATTCACATTATGAGTTTTTAGGGTTTTTCCGACAAACCCTAATCCGGGACTAGATCCAGTTTTCAGCAATTCAAGTGGTAAGACCTAAATCTTTTCTATTTCCATTTGAAATACTCTTTAAGATGTCTCACCACACCAAGCTTGAGGATAAGCTTGAAGGGGCTGATAACTTCCGAGCCTGGAAGTATAGGATTGGGTTAATCCTGGAAGAGAATGAGTTGGACTCATATGTAAAAGAAGACATCCCTATCCCAGAGGATGAAGAGGCTAAGATTTTGCATAAGAAGAACTTGGTCAAGGCAAAGAGAATCATTGCTGATTCTATCAAAGACCATCTCATCCCCCATGTATCATCTCTGAAGACACCCAAAGAGAGATGTTTCATTCACTATCCAAGCTATTTGAAGGGAAGTACATAAATCGGAAGATGACTTTGCGGAACCAATTGAAAGGGGTAAAACTTGAGAATGGAGAATCCATTCAATCTTATTTTTCTAGGGTCTCCCAGATCAACGAACAACTAGAAGCAGTGGATGAAATGGTGGAGAATGGTGAAGTTGTCATGACCACTCTGAATGGCCTACCTAGGTCATGGGACTCCTTTATTCAAGGAATCTATGCAAGAAAGAAGTTGGTATCCTTCAACAGACTATGGGAAGAATGCTCACAAGAAGAAGCAAGGCCTGTGCCACGAGAAGAAAAGATGGGGAATGAAGATCAAGCTCTCACAGCTCACACCAAGAAAGGGAAGTCCAAGAGAGAGCCATCTCACTCCAAGAAATCTTCACATCACTATAAAGAAAGAAGAATATGCTTCACCTGTAATGAAAAATGACATATTGCCATAAATTATCCCAAGAACAAGAAGGACAACAACAGCTTCAACAAGAAGAAGAAGGGCAGCAAAAGAAGGTTTCATGCTCATGCTGCCGAGGATGATGAACCTCCCAAGAAGAAGGCTAGAGCAGAAAGTGATGATGATAACTCATCAAGCGAAGAAGAGTATGTTCTAATCTCTTCTCTCATAGGTACTATCTCCCATGGTTGTAATGATTGGTTAATTGACAGTGGGGCTTCAAAACACATGATTGGGTTTAAAGAATTCTTTGCTAACCTATCTAAACATGAGTCACCCCATAAGGTGAAACTTGGGGATGACTACCAATATCCTATCAAAGGAAGTGGTGAGGCCTCCTACAATCTAGACTCTGGGAAGTCTTTGAAGATGAAAGATGTTTTGTATGTACCTGGGCTCAAGAAGAATCTACTCTCCATATCCGCATTGGATGCAAAAGGTATGGGGGTTGCATTTGTGGATGGCCAAGTCCTAATGTGGCCAAAAAGTAAAACTATTGATGATGCAGTAGTGATTGGAGAGAAAGAGGGAGGATTGTATAAATTGAAGGGACAAAATGAACATGCCATGGTACATGACTCCATGGAGCCAAGTGAACTTTGGAATAGAAGACTTGCACATATGCACTACGGGGCATTACCAATTGCAAGTAAGGCTATAGAAGGTCTTCTTGAAATCGAGACCAAACATGAAGGTGTTTGCAAAGGATGTGCAAAAGGAAAGAACATTAAGAAGGCATTTCCAAGCAGTGAAAGCAAGGCAAAATATATCTTGGAAATCATCCACTCAGATGTATGTGGTCCTACGTCATCCAGTTCTCTGAGTGGGTATGTTTACTATGTCTCTTTCATAGATGACTTCTCCAGGAAGACTTGGGTCTACTTCTTGAAGAACAAAGATGAGGTGTTTGATAAGTTCAAGGAATTCAAAACCTTGATTGAGAATCAAACTGACAAGAAGATAAAAACATTCAGATCCGACAATGGTAGAGAATTCACCTCAGGTGACTTCAAGAAGCTTTGCAGTGATTCAGGGATTAAGAGGGAGTTGACTGCTCCTTACAATCCACAACATAATGGAGTTGCAGAAAGGAAGAACAAAACAATCATGGAAGCAGCAAGAGAAATGCTGCATGACCAGGATCTACCTATGCATCTATGGCCAGAAGCAGCTAGAACAGCGGTATATGTGTAGAACAGAACACCCCACAAGATATTGGACAACAAGACACCAGAAGAAGTCTTTTCTGGTAAGAAACCTGAAGTCAGCCATCTCATAATATTTGGTTGTCTAGTATACATTCATGTCCCAAAGGAAAAGAGGACCAAACTAGATCCTTCAGGAAAGAAGGGTATCTTTGTGGGTTACAGTGAAAGCTTGAAGGCTTACAGAATATACTTTCCAGGGTTCAAGAAGATTGATGTCAGCAGGGATGTAACATTTGATGAAAACTCAACATTTATCAAATCAAGGAAGGCACCTATCAAAGTTTATGAAGAACCTAAGGAAACTAGATTTCAAGACACTACCATGACTGAAGCAATTCCAGAAGTTGTTCATGAGTTTGAAGATCCGCAAGAACCTGTAGATCCACCTCGTGAGGATAACTCCCACAAGAGGAAACCTGCATGGGCTAGAGAGCTCATTCAAGATGCAGAAAGATTTGACATTCCAGAAGAAGAACACAGAGCAAAGAAGAGAACCAAATCACATACCAGCTATGTTGCTTTACTCTGTGACATCATGAATAAAGAACCTTCCAGTTATGAAGAAGCAGCGGAAAAGAAAGAATGGAAGGATGCCATGGTCGAAGAATACCAATCAATAATGAAAAATGATGTTTGGGATGTTGTCCTAATACCTAAAGGGAAGTCTGTTGTGACTTCCAAATGGATCTACAAGATCAAGCATGTTGCAGATGGCAACATAGAGAAATACAAGGCAAGATTTGTAGCTCGTGGCTTCTCTTAGAAAGAGGGAATAGATTATGAAGAAACTTTTGCTGCTGTAGCCAGGTACACTTCCATCAGAACAGAACTTGCCCTGGCTGCAGTGATGAAATGGAAGATACACCAGATGGATATCAAGATTGCTTTCTTGAATGGTGTAGTTGAAGAGGAAGTTTATGTGGAGCAACCACTCGGGTTTGAAATACATGACAAGGAGTCATATGTATGCAGACTGAAGAAAGCCTTGTATGGCTTGAAGCAAGCTCCTAGAACTTGGTATGGTAGGATGGACAGTTTCCTATCTAGTTTGGGCTTTACCAAGAGTAAAGCAGATTCCAACCTTTACTACAAGGTTGAGGAAGGGAATCCTGTGATTCTACTCCTGTATGTGGATGACTTATTTGTAATAGGAGATGACAGATTGATTGCAGATACTAAGAGGAAGCTTGCTGCCGAGTTCGATATGAAAGACTTAGGAATGATGCACTATTTCCTAGGTATGGAGGTGTGGCAGAGTGCAGATGGGATCTTCCTTGGTCAAGGGAAGTACACAATAGATATCTTGAAGAGATTCAGGATGATGGATTGCAAGGCCATGGCCACACCTATGGCATCGAACCTGAAGCTTCTATGTGATGCTTCATCTGAGCTAGTTGATATCTCTATGTATCGTCAGATGATTGGGTCCTTGATGTACCTAATGAACACGGGACTAGATATTTGCTTTGTTGTGAACACACTGAGTCAGTTCCTGACAGATCCGAGGAGTGTTCACCTGATTGCTGTAAAGCATATTCTGAGGTACCTGAAGGGTACAGTTGATTATGGGCTCAAGTATGAAGTGAATCAAAAGTTTAACCTGCAAGGTTATGTTGATTCAGATTGGGCTGGCAGTGCTGCAGATAGGAAGAGCACATCTGGGTGCTGCTTCAATATGGGATCAGGTGTGATCTCTTGGTTTAGCAGGAAGCAGTCCTGCGTAGCACTGAGTATAGCTGAGGCAGAGTATGTTGCAACCTGTTCAGCTAGTTGTGAGGCAGTATGGCTTCGGAAGCTACTGTCTGAGTTATTTGATCTCCGATTGGATGCTACTGGTATCTTCTGTGATAACCAGAGTTGTGTGAAGCTGTCTGAGAACCCAGTGTTCCACGACAGGTCAAAACACATAGAGATCAAATATCACTATATCAGGGATATGGTGCAGAGAGGAGCAGTGAAGCTCATGTATGTTGCGATAGATGAGCAGATTGTAGATGTGTTGACGAAGCCACTAGCCAGAGTGAAGTTCAATTACTTTAGAGAGAGGCTTGGTGTTCTTCAGATCGACGACACTTCGAGGAATAAGTGATGGAGACATTTGCTGTAGCCATTCCTAGCATGGTGGAAAAGGGATCCTTCACATGGCTGTGGATGTAAGCGCTGGATGATGAGCATCAAGATGATGTTCTAGTTTCTTCTCTGTATGATCAGTTGGATCATTTGTGTATGTATGCATCATGTTGGATGCTGGATATGATCAGTTGGATCATTTATATGTATTTTGTATATGCATCATGTTGGATGCTTGGACCATGTATCTGTATTTGTATCAGGTGGATACATTGTATGATCAGGTAGATCATGTATGTTGATATATATTAGGTATGATCAGGTAGATCATGTATGTTGATGGATACATTGTGTGGATCATGTATCTATGTATCGGGTGGATACACTGTGTATGGTGATATGTATCAGGTAGATACTTGGTATGCATCAGGTGGATGCATTGTATGATCGGGATGATCGTGGATGATGAGCTTCTCCAAATGACATGCATCAGGACGATGCAGTGATGATGATCAGGATGATGTATGGTGAGTATCAGGACGATACTTTGTGGCCGTGGATCAGGTTGTGCCGATGAGCATGTCTGGGAGATCCTATAGGTCGGAGTTGTGTACCCGTAACAACATGGGATGCTCTTTCGAGACAGTGCTCTGGGAGGACATGTAATTTGTGCCCTGGGAGATCTTCAGGTTAGAGTTGTGTACCCGTAACATCTTGAGATTCTCTTGTGAGGTTTTGTCCTATGGCATGTAATTTGCTCCTAGGAGATCTGGACAGGATGAAAAAGGCCTCAGATGCTTCAGCCAGGTTTTGCCATGACCACATGTAATTTGCTCCTGGGAGATCTGGACAGGATGAAAAAGTCCTCAGATGCTTCAGCCAGGTTTTTTGGTGAGATCACATGTAATGTGCTCCTGGGAGATCCGACAGGTAGAGCTATGTGCTCGTAATAGCCTGGGATGCTTCAGCCAGGTTTTGTGATGGGTCACATGTAATGTGCTCCTGGGAGATCCGACAGGTAGAGCTGTGTGCTCGTAACATCCTGGGATGTTACCACCAGGTTTTGTGATGCACGTAATAAGTCCTGAGGATTCCACAGTATGGCCAGTGATGAAGACCTGTAGGTGGTGGGCCTACATCCAGTATGAAAAAGGACTGGCTCTGTAGAACTTCCTATGACGAGTAGATTGAGAGATTGGTTGAGATAGCAGCAGCAGTGACGATGATGATGACGATGCATCGATGACGATGATCCCGAGAAGAAGACTTGTACTAGCAGATCTGTGTCGAGAAATACCTTCCTAGTTAAGAGGGAGTGTTGATGTATATGTAACTTCAGAATGTATTTCATCTATGTACTTCTCATATATTTATTGTACCCTTATAAGAGACGTGTTATTCCTCTATAAGGAAGTGTCGTCATGTGTATTGACAAGTGTCGCAAGTGTGTGTACTTGCCGATGGGTTATTAGACCACCATGTGTGGGGTCAGCCCCGAAATATATATTATATTATGGATCTACCTAGCTAGACAAGTCGGCCCCATAGTGTAACTGGGCAAACAGGTTAAGTATAAATATAGATCGGGAGATCTCTATTTGATCACTCGGAAACTCATACTTCTCTCACTCAGAAAGTGGCGCACTAGTGAGGAGGAGGATCATCTGCTACTAGGAGACTATCTCAATGTATTTTGGTTGTACTTTGGTTGAGCCATTGCTCTCTCTATCTCTGAGGAAGTTGTGGGGTTTTTCACCTTAGGGTTTTCCCCACGGAAACTCTGTGTCTCCTGTCTCTCATGCTTTTGATTCTTATGATGCTTGTCATGCTTATTATGATTGTTATGCATTGATATACTGTACATGTTATTCTCTCAGTAAAGATCCTAGAGTATTGTGAATTAATGCTCAAAATTTAACAATATGGTGAGTATTAGGATGATGCTCTGTGGCCGTGGATAGGTTGTGCTTGAGAGGACTTGTAAGACTTGGGAGATCTGAGAGGTTGGGCTGTGTGCCCGTAAAAATTCCTAGGATGCTCTTTCGAGGGTTTGTCCTATGACCACATTTAAGACCTGGGAGATCTGAGAGATTGGGCTATGTGCCCGTAAAAGTCCCGGGATGCTCTTTCGAGGGTTTGTGATGAGGATCACATATAAGACCTAGGAGATCCAATAGGTTGGGTTGTGTGCCCATAATAAGTCCTGGGATGCTCTTTCGAGGGTTTGTGATGAGGGTCACATATAAGACCTGGGAGATCCAATAGGTTGGGCTATGTGCCCGTAATAAGTCCTGGGATGCTCTTGCGAGGGTTTGTGACGCACGTAATAATTCCCGAGGATTCCACAGTATGGCCAGTGATGATGAAGACCTGCAGGTGGTGGGCCTACATCCAATATGAAAAAGGACTGGCTCTGTAGAACTTCCTATGACGAGTAGATCGGAGATTGATTGATTGAGATAGAAACAGCAGTGACGATGACGATGATTCGATGACGATGATCCAGTGATGATGATCCAGAGAAGAAGACTTATGCTAGCAGATCTGTGTCGAGAAATACCTTCCTATTTAAGAGGGAGTGTTGATGTATATGTAACTTCGGAATGTATTTCACCTATGTATATTGTACTCCTATAGAGATGGTATTAATCCTCTATACGGAAGTGTCGTCATTTGTATTGACAAGTGTCGTAACTTGCTGTGATGGGTTATTAGACCACCAAGTGTGGGGTCGGCCCTGATTAATGTAACCATGGGTTATTAGAATCTCCTGGAGAAGTCGGCCCTGCTAGTTTATTAGGCAAGTCAGGATAAGTATAAATAGAGAGCGGGAGGTCTCTATTTGATCATCTCATTATTCACTTCTACACTACTCGGAAGGTGGCGCACTAGTGGAGGAGGAGGTTCAGCTGCTAGGAGGACTATCTCTGTGTACTTTGGTTGTATCATTGCTCTTTCTATCTCTGAGGAAGTTGTGGGGGTTTTTCACCTTTATGGTTTTCCCTAGTGAAACTCTGTGTGTCTATTGTCTCATGTGATTGCTTGGTGTGATTGATATGCATTGTTATACTTGATATGCTGTACATGTTATTCTCTCAGTAAAGATCATAGAGTATGTTGAATTAATGCTCAAAAAATTAACACTTAGGCCTACAGTGATCTATTGTGACAATCAGAGTTGCATTCAGCTCTTTGAGAATCTAGTGTTCCATGACAGGTCAAAGCATATTGAGCTCAGGTACCATTTCATCCGTGACTACATTTAGAGAGGAGCAGTTGAGTTGCAGTACATATCCACTGATGAGTAGGTAGCAGATATCCTCACGAAATCTTTGGGGAGGGGCAAGTTTGTTTTCTTCAGAGATAAGTTGGGAGTGGTGTAGAACACCTTCCTCGGTAAGAGGGAGTGTTAGTTTTTGTACCTAGGAAAGTGTTCCCCTAGTGACTTTTGCCTAAGTCACTTAGAAAGGGGGAAAAAGTGACCCTTAAATTAAATGACTTGTGAAAAGCATTTAATGAGACTTTATAACCATAAAGTCACTTTTTGATAAATTTAAGTGGGCGAGTGAAATTATTATTTACGAGAAATAAATAGGAGCATTTAATTTCAACCGTTGATCTAATCTAATCTCATCCATTAGATTTAGAAAACCCTAGGGTTTGAAAAAAAGGAAAAGGGAGGCAAATGAAGATCACTTTTGCTGAATAGAGTGAAGAAAGTGAGTTTGAGAGAGAAGAGACTAGCATGATTTTCAAGGAGAGATTTTGCACAGAAATCGAGGAGATTTTCAGCATTTATTTCAGGGCACATTTCCCAAAGCTGCCGTATAGTACGGATCAGGGCACACTTATCGAGGAACAATTTATGGGCACTCATCCCGAGTTGCAGCACGGTTTTCAAGGAGAAATTTCTAGGCACAGAACCTGAGATTTTCAGGCACAGTTTTCGAGGAGTTGATTGGGCACAAAACCTGAGAAAGCTGCACAGATTTCGAGGTGTAGTACATGGCACTATTCTCGATACTATCTGCACGTTTTCCAAGGAGGTACATCACAAATTTCGAGGAGTGAACTTGCATAGAAATCGAGGTACGAATTTCTAGTTTACTTCTGCACATATTTCAAGGTGGCTTACTGCACACAAACCGAGAACCATACAAGTGGTATGGACTATGTTTTTTCCAGCACAGAAACTGAGGTTCTGTCTGCACGCATTTCGAGGTTGGAAGCACAGAAATCGAGATTCAGTTTGTTGCACAGATTTCGAGAAGGATTCTGGGTGGTGGAGATAAGTTATATTTTGATTGTAGTGCTATTATGATATTTTTGCTGATGAAATAAAATCTCTCTCTCTCTCTCTCTCTCTCTGATTCGTTTTCCCTGTGGGGGTTTTTCCAGGGCTATTGGCCGAAAATTTCGAGTCTGATTTTTTAATGGTGTGCATGTTAAATTAGTTCTCTGCTTGTTAAAAGTGTATTTACAGTGTGTTTAACTATCAGCAATTTTTATAAGTAGTTTCCAGCCAATGCAAAACTGGCTTGGAAGTGAAAACACTAAAAACTTGACATAAACTAGCAAGCTGTAAAAACACAATTTTTTTTTACAGTTCCATCCTCAAAATGAGGAGAATTGCCCTAGAATAATTTGCTTGGAAAAAAATTCATAATAGCCCTATGTGAATACCTATTCCCTTGATTTGCCTAATGATTTTTTCTCATTTTGGCTTGGTCCAACAAACACTTAGATTCAGGGATTTTGTCATTGATTTTTTCCCATTTTGATTTGGTTCAACAAACACTTAGATTCAGGGATTTTGTCATTTAGTCAATGACACTTACATTCAGGTATTTTGTATTTGGTTCAATAAACACTTAGATTCAGGGATTTTTTCATTTAGTCAATGCTTGTGTTTATGGGAACAGTTTCATCTAAATTTTTCAGGGACTCGATTTCCTTTTCGTGTCACTGTTATCACGGGGAGAATTATCTTAGGTTAATTATCCAAAGTTTCCCACATACCATGATTGAAACAATTACCTAATACTCACGCATTACATATACTTGAGCATCAATAGCTCAAGGTATTAGCATGTGTTATACGTAGCCATCAAGTACAAGTTTCAAGGCATCATAGAATAGTTCTCTAGGGTTATTGGTCTCAGATTGGCTTAGCCTTCCATGACTAGGCCCGTGGTTCGTGTTTATCAAGTCACATTAGTTGTTTTGCCTTACTTTTATTTTCAGTGAAGTGAATCAGATGTTATCCATCCTCTTAGTCTACCGTGACATTTTTCAGAAAGTAAGCGTAAGTCAAGATAGTCTAGATACGGTGATTCCGAAGTGGGAAAGGTCTTCAAGGTGAGCTGATTAGTTGTGTAGGGTTATAACTTAAATGTTATTATGATTAAGCTGGGATCTTAACGTCTGGGAGTGTCTTGTGTAATACGTATAAGCTATTTTAACTTCATAGTTAATTTTGGGATTAATGAATATTCATTATAGTTTTTGATTTATTCAAATCCTTTGAAAATCCTCTTATAAGGTTCTGAAAAATTTGAAATGATTCAAAGACAACTTGAAATCTTACAGACTTTTATTTTGTTCAATAGTTTTTTCAATCTAGCTTGCCTAATGTGTTCCCCATGTAGTGGCATGAATATGGTGTATTAGACATGTTGAGATGTCTTTTTGGCTTGTTGGATATGCACGGGACACGTGTCCTCTCTCATGGATTGGACACATGTGAGACAAAGTTTTGAAATGGTTCAGATATAATTTCTAAGCTTACCAATTTTTATTTTGATCAATAGTTTTTTCAATCTAGCTTACTTGATACATTTCCCCTCAATCTAACTTACTTGATACATTCCCCCTCCACATGGCATGACTATGGTGTATTGGACACGTTGACATGTACTTTTTGCTTGTCGGACATGTGCGTGACACATGTCCTTTCTCATGAATTTGTAATACATGAGACACGTGTCTTGTGTTGGGACATGTCCCACATGTCTTTGATCGACTTGCAAGAAGGATGTCCCAATATGTGATACATGTAGCATAGGGAAACACGTTTGACTCACAAGAAGGATGTGTTCCAATGTGTCAGACATGAGGGATAGAAAAAAGGCACACCCATGCTTCTAAAACAAAGGAATGAAGAGGCTTTATGCTCCATTTTGCACACCTTTTATTCACAAATACCCTAGTAGACCCTTGGTCATAAAGTACATTTCAACATTTCACGTGCATGTCCGATCAGTGAGGGTATCTTAAAGATGTGTCCACATTGCCCAAAATTGATTAAACAATCTAAAAATCTTCCATGAAACAATTTCATTGTAGCTTTGGCAAACCTTTAAAATTTCACTGATAAGATCTCACTAATCAAGAAGTGGATTAAAAAAAGGAAAGATACCCATTTGAATATTTCCTTGGATAAGTGCTATCTCAAAAAAATATAATATATATGGTGAGAAAAACACGTTTTTAACTGGGAGCGTCCATTTCTCATGTTGTGGGTGGATTGTGTCAATTATTTTTTAAAATCTTTTGAAGCTGATTTTTCTAGTCAATCTTTAGAGGGATTTTTTCCACCTCTGAAAGAGCTTTCCAACGCCCTATCATTTGCTCAAATCTGTTGTGTATGTTGCCCATAATCCACATTTTAGTGATTGCATATTTCATGACTACATGTAATCTGATTATTGTGGGATGAATATCTAAAAGTCAGGTACGAATCTTGAGAATATAAAAATACCCTTTTGTGCTCCTCTGAATCTACTTTCCAACGCAACTGAAATCACTGAAAACAGATAAATAATGAAAGAGAAATCTCGATTTTACCAATGGTGGCTCCAAAAACAACGAATTTCCTTTGAAGTTATGTTTTCTCCTCAAATTTTGTGCATTTTCAGCTATGGTTCTCCATGGCTTCTTCTTCAAGATTCAAAATTAAGTTCCTATGGATAAATCCCATAGGTTCATTCAAGTTCTAATACCACTATTGGAATCAGTCTCAATGAGAATAACAAACCAAAATAGAGATAAACGTGAGATGTCACTTTCATTAAGATGGTACGTGTATAAATACATCAAGATATGATCATTGGTTTCATATTCCTGAGGGGTCTCTTGGACTCCCCTATGAATTCTCATATTCATCTATGGTGAATGTGAATAGTAATAATAATATTACACTGCAATTTACCATAACCACAAGGATTAGGTTTCCAATATGTACGGGGAATCTTTCACCCACTATTCATACAAAGAGGAATACATAGAAGATGAGAACTTCAAGAAGTTATATCAACCATTGCAAGCCCAAGTTTTGGAAGATGAATATGATAGCAACGTTGACAACCATCTCCGAAATGGGTTTCTCTACAAGTTATAATAGAGGCTCACACCTCCAAAGTTGCAGGTTATTCTGACATTGCAAAAACATTGACCAACTTGTAGAGTGTGTACTAGCCCATAATGCAAGAAGACAAGAACAAGGCACATTGCTCATTTCTTGTTGGATTTTTCATATCGAGTTTTCTAAGGTACATCTTGTCGTTAAGGTGTTAATGGTGTGCTATATTTTTATTCATTGTAACATTTATCTTATAGTCCCAATTCATTTCAATATTTTGAGCAATATGCTTCTAACATTACATTTTAATCATATGTAATAACTCACAGTAGAGTATAACGTTGCAGTAACATATTAAGATCCCTTCAGTAACATATTAAGATCCCTTCAGTAACATATTAAGATCCATCCTAACGAACTTTCTAGTAGAATACAATAATTTACAGATCAATTTGTTCTACTTTCTTCCAAATGTTTCTTCATTTTTTGACACTCGTCTCTATGTTCTTCATTCTTCCTTTTCAACATGAGTTATTTCTCCTATAACCTCCCATAATATGTTGATTCAACTCGCAGTTGCTCCACCTCTACTTCCGCCTCTTTTTGTAGGGCATTAGCTTATTCTTAATAGTTTCACAAACCTAACACTAATTTCATTTTTGAATGTCCTAAAGTCCACCTTGTTTTAATGGTACATTTGTGACCACAAAGTTGACATGATTCCTACATTATACAAAGAATCCATGAAATGAATGCAAGCTTGCCTCTTATTTTTTAATAGTCTTGGTTTCCCACAATCTCACATAGCTTTTCATAGAGAAGTAACCTCTCTGGATGCATATTTCAATTTCCACTCCTTGAGATCTTGTGATGGCTGGTCATCACACTATAGCAGTAATGCCACCTTCCCATATCCTCCCCATGATTAGGGGGGATGTCAAAATATGTGTAAACCCAAGTTCCGTCAATGGGAGCTCCCTTCAATTACATTGTCCAAGTATGGTGTAATATCTTGATCTCGATCTTATTGTAGATTGCTTTTGGATTCACTGTGTGAGTAATTCATGCCAATGTTTTAGATCGTCCATACAAAGAAAGCAAGAAAGAAAAATAAAAAATTTGCAAGTAGAATATGCATATAATTCGCTAAAAAGAGTACCCATCTCTTAATTAATGCCCTAAGCTAAAACCCTAAAACAAGCTACTACATCAAACCAAAGGGAAGGAGTTACAACATCGAACCAAAATAAATAAAAATAAAAATTCTTAAATTAGTCACTAACAATAAGATAAACGCCAATAGAAAATAAAATTCTATAATATAATTTAACACTATAATTTATAACTAACAAATGAACACACAAATTCTATAATATAATTTAACACTATAATTTATTATAACTAACAAATGAACACGGAGGTGAATCGTTTCGAAAATAGGCGAAAACCCTAGTTCCGCAGAGTGGCAAGCCTGTGTTTCCTGGCCGCGGATCTTGGTTGTTGCGGGTGCCTAGGGTTCTTGGCTCTGATAGCCTTGTCGATTCCGAGCAGGGGCCCTCTCCCCCGACTCTTTCTATGGGGATGAACAACCCCTGCAGATGCCACCGGCAGTAGAATCGGTAGATCGGTCTGAGGGTGAATCAACTGAGGCAATGAAAGGAGCGAAACACAAAATGGGCCCGGGAGGATGCCTTCCCAAAACCTCAAAAATCCTGGCTATGAAAATCAAGTCTGAAAAGATCCGGGAGCGGATAGAGGAATGGAGGGAGAAAGCCCTCATAGGCAAGTTTATTGGGGTTTGGCCTAATGAAAGAGATCTGGTCAAATGGATCAGTTCTACCTGGAAACCTAAAGGCCACTATGATTTACACCTGGGTGCCAAGGGTTTTTTCATCATTATCTTCTTCAACGTTGAAGATCGGGACAGAATCCTGGAAGGCGGTGCTTATTTCTATTTCTCAGCTGGTCTGTACCTTCGACCATGGAAGGAAAGGTTTAACCCAGAAACTGAGGATATCACAGTGGCCCCGGTTTGGATCAGGCTTTTCTCCCTGCCCTGTGAATACTGGGATCTGGAGATTCTCCAGGACATTGGTAATACTCTGGGGGAATTTGTTAAAGTAGCAGAACAAACCAGACAGCAAAGATACACGTCGTATGCCTGGATTTGTGTGTATATGGACCTGTCCAAGGAGCTCCCTGAAGCGATCAGTCTCAACTGGGAGGATGAGGAATGGCTCCAACCTTTGGATTACGAAAAGTTGCCTTTTCGATGTCGCCAATGTCATGAGTATGTCCATCTGGGTAGAAATTGTCCTCAGGTAAAATCCTCTCCTCCCCCCAAAAGTGGCCAGGCTGGGGATACTGACAAAGAAGGATTTACTCAGGTTCGTAATAAGCGTAGGAACAAACCGGTAGGTCAAACTAAGGTTGTCAAGGAAAATCTAGGGAAGAAACTTGAAACCTCTAACCCCTTCCAGATCCTAGAGGAACCCCTGGAGGAAGGGGAGATTAGTAAGGGAAAGGAGAAAGTAGACCACATGGAAGGCGTGATTGAGGAAGGAGAGCACAACCTCAAAGGGGTCAATCAACTGGAGCATATGCTAGAAGAAGGAGAGGAGGATATGGAGTTGGGAGATCTCAATCTGTATGATATTGAACGAGAATGGAACAAAAAAGGTAAGGGGTATGTCTCTCGGCATGAAATTGAGCTTCTTCAAGCAGCTATAATCAGTGCCAAAGTCCCCAGTCAGCTAGGGATAGCCTCTGATTTATAGTCGGGGAGCAAGGAAGCCCCCTGAGGAAGATCTAAAAAGAGGAAGGAAGACAAATAAACAAAGAATTGCGGAGATAGGAGTGAAGCTAGTTGAGTCTCGCTAGTATCCGACTATACTGGAAGCCTTCTCTGAAGTCAATAAAGTTTCCCAATGAAGCTGATCTCTTGGAATATTAGAGGGTGTAATCACCCCAGAAAGATTAAATCCTTGGCTAGAAAGATCAAGCAGGAGAAACCATATATTCTTTTTATCCAGGAAACCAAATGCAGCGTTCTTTTTATGGAGCAAATAAAGCAAAAAATTTGGAAAGGCAGTCAAGTCATGGCCATTGACGCCTTAGGGTATGCAGGGGGCATGACAATCTTTTGGCAGCCTAATTCGGTTGATCTCACAGACTGGTGGGCTAATCGCTTCTCCTTAAGCGCTAGGTTTAAGGATCGCATTTCTGGATCCTATGGCAGGATGGTGATCATTTATGGGCCAAGTGCCTTCCCTCAGAAAATGCTTTTCTTCAGCATCTTTCTTGGCTGAGAGACCAGTCAGTCTGGGTCTTGGATTATCGGGGGAGATTTTAACTTGATTACGTCATTAGAGGAGAAAAAAGGTGGCAGGAGGGGCCTTGACAAGTTCCAGGAAGCCTTCAAAGACCTTATTTCCCAAAGCTCATTAATCGACATTGAGATGGGTAATGGGTTGTACACCTAGAACAACAAAAGAGGAGGTACTCATTTGGTGGCCTCTAGACTCGACCATTTTTTGACAACTGAAGATTTGGTTCGAGATGGGGGAGAGGCCCATGTAGTTGTCCTTCCTGTGGCCGGATCCGACCATTGGCCCATCTTCCTCCAATGGGAATGGTCTAATGCCTCTCTTTTTAAACCATTTCGGTTTGAACAATTCTGGTTAGAACATAAGGACTTCAAGGAATTGGTGGGCCAGTGGTGGCAGGAGATTGTTCCCCCAAGGGGAACTGGAATGTTCGAATTCCAACAGAAATTAAAAGCTCTTAAGGCTAAAATAAAAGCTTGGAACAAATCTGACTTTGGGAATATTTTTCAGGACAAGGCCAGGGTGGTTGCTGACCTGGAGCTGGTGCATAGGAAAGGAATGGAGGAGGGATGGATGGATGAACTTAAAGAACAAGAATTTAACCTGATGATTCAACTAGAATCCCGAGAGAGACAGGAAGAAATATTCTGGAAACAAAAATCCAAAAACCAGTGGCTCCAAGAGGGAGACAGGAATACCAAATTCTTCCATAATACTGTAATCCACAACAGGAATAAGTAGAAGATTTTCAAGATTCGCAAGGCTGATGGGAGTCATGTAGAATCTAGACAGGAAATTGAAGAGGAATTGACTCTCCACTTTGAAAACATCCTCAAAGAGGATAAAGCGGATCGTAGTGCTTCTATTGCTAGGATAACTAGACATATTCCTAGACTAGTTACAAATGAACACAACGAGCTCCTACTCAAACCAATTTCGTTGCAAGAGGTAGAGGAAGCGATGCAGCAGATGGATCTGGGGAAATCCCCTTGTCCTGATGGGTTCACCACCAATTTCTTTCACTTTTTCTGGGATCTTATCAGCCATGAAGTTGCAGCTATTGTGTAGGAGTCGCGGAGAAGTGGGGGTGTTCTAAAAGCCTTCAATGCTACCTTTCTAGCCTTAATCCCTAAGGAAGAAGGGGCTGAGGCTCCCGGGAAATTTCTCCCTATTGCTCTGTGTAATGTCATCTATAAGATCATCACAAAGGTGGTTGCCAACCGTTTGAAGCCTTTGCTCCCCCTATTGATCAGCCCCGAGCAATCTGGCTTTGTGGAGGGCAGGCATATTCTTGATGGTATTATCCTTGCCCATGAAACCATCCATTCCTTGAAAACCACTAGAAAGCCAGGAATGATGCTCAAACTTGACATTGCAAAAGGCTATGATAAATTGAGCTGGCAGTATATGCGTGGAGTTTTAGAGGCTTTTGGCTTTGGGGCAGACTGGGTAAGTTGGGTCATGAGTCTAGTGACTACCCTTTTTTTCTCCATATTGCTCAATGGATCCCCCTCCAGGCTGTTTCAGTCGTCTAGAGGCATCAGACAAGGCGATCCCTTTTCCCCTTTTCTCTTCATCCTTATGGCGGAAGGGCTTGGCCGACTCATTCAGGCTCGTTCTGAGGATGGCTTGATCCGGGGTCTGTCCCTCCATGAGGGTATATCTAATCAAACTCACCAGCAATTTGTGGATGACACCATGTTAATGGGGCACCCTTCAGTCCAAGAAGCCCAAGCCTTCAAAAACAGTTTCACTCTTTTTGCTAAGGCCTCGGGGATGGAAGTTAACCCTGATAAATCCTAGGTTTTCTTCTTTAACACCCCTACCATGACTCAACGTAACATTCTTCGAATCCTAAATTTCACCAAGGGATCCCTCCCTGCCAAGTTTCTGGGTGCTCTGTTGTCTGAAAGAAGGCTAAGGGGGATTTCATGGCAGGATCTCCTAAGCCGTATTAAAAACAGACTGCATAACTGGATCAACAAACCTCTCAACTTTCCCAGCAGACTAACGTTGGTCAAAGCCGTTCTTCAGGCAATTCCTATCTACCTTTTTCCCTTGTTGTCAGCTCCCAAATCAGTCCTCAGGGAAATAAGGGGGATCCAACGTAGTTTCTTATGGGGAAGCAGGGAATCTAAATCTAAATTCGCCTTGATCAAATAGGATATCTTATGCAAACCCAAATAAAAAGGGGGTCTGGGGCTCAGGGATCCAGAAGTTGTTAGTAACATCCAGGGCTCCAAACTATGGTGGCGATGGTGCAATCAGAATAAGGAACCATGGGATAGGATTTGGCAGGTTAAGTACGCCAAAACTCATCGAACCAACCAAATGATTAGGTATAACTCTGAAATAGAGGGTTCTCACATATGGATGAAAGCACTACAGGGTAGAAAGATGGTCCAGGATCATAGTTTTTGGGAGATTGGGGATGGAGAATTGGCGAATTTCTGGGAGTACTCTTGGAATCAGTTTCCAAAACTTGGCGCTAATCCCAGATGGTAAGATATCAGAATCCTAGGCCTTGAGGAAGGTAAAACCAAGGTCTGTCATTATTGGGCCCATCACCCTAGGGAACTTAATTGTTCCTGGATTGATCAACGATGGTGGAGCACCACTGTCAATGATGATGATGGCAGTGCTTTTAAGGAGAACCTCCAAGAAAGATACATCCGTGTAAGATCTGGCCCTGACAAGCTGAGATGGGGATATGGACAGAAAGGGGTATTTTGCATCAAGGAAGCTTATGACCTGCACATTCACAGGGATATGGACGCTGATGGTCCGTGGAGTAAGGTGTGGAAGATGAATCCCTAGCCAAAAATTGCAATCTTCTGTTGGCTGATCCTATGGAAAAGGGTACTTACAGGGGACAATCTTAAGAAGCGTGGAATTCAGGGCCCCTCTTTCTATCCTCTGTGCATAAATAATGAGGAAACCATCAGTCACCTTTTAGATGAGTGTGAGTTCTCTTCCCCTATATGGGATAATGGTGCTATTTTATTCCGAAGAAGTGATCGAATTCATGGACAACCTGGCCTTTCCTTGAGCAATTGGGATCTCCAAGCTTTCAGTAATCCAATCATTGCGTTGATATGGCAAATGTATCCCGGAATGCTGTGTTGGAAACTGTGGAAGGAAAGAAACAGGCGAATATTTTGTGACAAGAGCCACCGCAGGGAAGAAGTGTGGGATACTTTGGTTCGCAACATCCAAGAAACTATACGCAGTCGCCAATGGACTGATGAGGATAAAAATCGAACGGCTGGCGATCTACTCATTGCTCAAGGCTGGGGTCTTGGTAAGGATGACTTGCTCAGACTTAGAAGATGGGATAAAATTTGCAGACCATCTAGTCCCAATTTTTGGTCACCTCCTGGGTCGATGGTTTTCAATATTAATTTCGATGGTGCTTCACATGGTAACCCCGGAAAAGCCGACTATGGGGGGGTCTGTCGAAATGCGGCTGGGGAGAACCTATAGGTGTTTTTTGGTAATATAGGCCATGCCACAAACAACTCAGTTGAATTGGATGGGCTCATTTTCGGCTTACGGATGGTGATCCACGGAGGTTTTTTCCTAGCAATAATAGAGGGAGATTCAAATGTTATCATTAACATGGCCAAAATCCTTGCTCAGGGAAAATCAACGGAACATGTAACCACCAGTTGGAGGTTTTTCCATCGCCTTGACACTCTGCAGAACCTTCTTCGAGCCCACAATCAACTGACTTTCAACCACATCAGGAGGGATGCCAACAAGGTGGCGGACTATTTGGCAAATCTAGGTGTTGACATAAGGGAGGGCCACGTGGTTGGTCACATGGCGGTTTTTAGGAACGAGTCTTGGGCCCATCACCGTATACAGCTGGCCACGGAAGATCTCAGCCGAAGCCAAATGGAGAATGAAGGACAAACCATTTCCCAAGAACGGGATAGGCGTAATGCAGTACACATCCCGCTGACGTCTGGCTGATGGGGAGGTCAAATCCGAGGAGTCCTGTATCTGCCTTAGTAGTTATGATAAAGCTGGGAGGTTTGTACATTCCAAGCCTTCTCGATATTCTGAGGATGATTTTTAGGCGATCCCACCTTGAGCCCGTCTTCACAGCAATTAGTTCGAGCGATGGCAAGGGTACAGATCTGGGCCTGGTTATTGATTCGGCTAACTCTACCATTTATGGCCTGTCTTGTATCATCATGAGCAGATGGTCTTTTTATGACAATCCCTCCACCATTCTCTGGCATTCCTGTCATGTGAATTGTTGGCTTGGGCTCTGTCTCTTTGCAGTTCCTTCTTTTCCAGTTTTTTCTAGGGTGGGCTTTGTGCAATTAAGGCCTCCCGAAGTCTGTTTGTTGTCTGTGTTCCGTGCTGTCATGGCCCCAAAACGAGAGTTTGCTGCACCATCTGGGTTGGCCTCTAATCGGTGGGCTTCGAAAGGTAAAGAGAAGCTTAGTACTAAGAGAGGGGGCACTGGCAGGGTTACGAGGGCTCAGGAGCGTGCATAGTCTGCTGCATCCTCCTTTCGCAATCGCATCCCTGACTCTGTTAGGGAGGACTTGGAGAGAATTGAGAAGAACCTTTGGCAGGAGGTTAAGGAAATCCCCATTGAGGATGTCAAGGGAGAGGTTGAGGAATGGGTCATGGACCCTAGGACCACAATAGGAAGAGCCTCTATTTATGACAGGACAGTTATGACCTATTGGGTTACCAAGAATCTCTTGGCTCATGCTCTGATGGAAGGTATGGCTAAACGGCAAGGTGACGAGGAACTGATTCGGGCTTGGAATGCCCACAATGCGGATAACCGCCTCATGCACTGCAAGATTGATGCTATCACGAAGAAGCTGGGCTTGTCTTTCAAGTAGCCCGGTCTGGATGCCAAGGGAAATAAGATTCCAGTTGACAAGCTGCCTAAGTCTGCCCTGACCCAGCCTACCGCCACTGTTATGCCAGCTGCAACTTCCCCTCCTCTGAAGGAGACGGGCACTTAGGGGATGAAGAGGGCAGCGTTGGGCACTTCGACGAATCCTATGCCGGGTTTGGAGATTTAGTCTAGTCCTTTTGTTAGTTGTTTTATTTTTCTATGTCTGTAATCAGGATAATAGACTTTGCTAAAGAACTTAGAATTCTGTTATTATGGATAGGGGATGGTTGCTTCAATGAGTCATTTTTGTATATCCAAAGAGAAGGTCCGGACCTATGGAGGCCTGCTCTGTGCAACTGAAATGGTCTGTGTTTTGAGGCCTGTGAATCTGGGGGTTGATTTGGTTTTCTCTGTTTCGCCTTGTGTGCGCTATATAACTTTGATATTACAGTAATATAATGTCCTTTTTATTTACAAAAAAAACAAAAACTAACAAATGAACACAAAAATGAAAAATAAATACAATTAAAGCAAGGAAACCTAAAACTAAAAATTAGTAAATATAATATACTATACAAGCGACTTAAATTATAATAGGATCGAAACACAAAAACAGAAAAGAGAATTAAAAACAAAAATTTAGAAAAGAGAAGTATTTATTATCATTGAGTACCTAGCTCCTATATTGAAGCAACTAATTCTTATATTTGCAATCAAGGAGAGTTCAATAGAATGCTTAATCCCTATCATTTATGAAGCGAAATAGTTGGACTAGGACTTTTCATTTCTCTCTCCATTTATGCAAAAGAGAGAATTCCAATTAGGAAGAACAACTTAAGAAAAAACGTAATTTTTTGATGAGAGAATGGAGTTAATTATTAAAAAGAGAAATCCAACTATTATAAGATCCCTGGAGAGATGAAAGAGGCATTGCCATGTGGAATTTGTTAAAGTTTTCACAAACAAAAAAAACAAAAAAATGGAGTCATGATAAAAATTTAAATCTTTTGATTCAGTGGGTTTGATCTCCTTTTATGTCATTGGTTGGGTAGTTGTACCACTATTATAATGTAACTACTTTATTTAATAATATATAATTCTCAACTTATTAGTGACTTTATATGAATGTGACTTTTACATTAGATTATAGACACATGTGAAGTGTTATACTTTGACAATCCCTCTTAACAATACAAAATCAATAATTACAACAAAAACATAAAATAAAAAATTATTCTTTAAGTAACTTTCCTCCTCTACAGATATGAAATCTTGTAGATACTCCATTATGCCATCTCTTCACCATTGTAGAAATCCTAAATTTTCAAATCTTCTAAATTCCCAAATTTCTGAATTCATCGAATTTCCAAACTCCCACATTATTCTAAATTCCAGAGTTTCCAAAATTCTCAAATTCCCAAACTCCCAAATGATCGAGATTCCAAAATTCTCAAATTCCCAAACTCCCAAATTATTGAGATTCCAAAATTCTAGAATTACTTGAACAACAATCCATGTTGAGTTAAACCTTCTTTTATTCTTCTTTGTTTTGAAAATTCAACCATTCAAATAAAAATTCACAATTTGTTTTTGTCACTATCATTCATTGCCTTTGATTCATTTGAATTAACAATTATTTTCACTTTCTTAAAGAGTAAATGCTCCACATCCAATCTTAATAAAACTCATCAAAATCCCAACATATTCTCATAATGAAAAAATTCTATGTATAGTCTTTCTATTTCTAGAATGATACTTTTTCTTCATTTAGAAATAAAGAGAGAATATATAATAATAATAAAATTGTTTCATCCCCTCTTCTTTTAACAAGAAAATAACTTTTCCTTCAAGAAGTAAACGTTATATCCAGCCTCTTTTCTTTCAAAGATTAAAAACATTGAGTGATATTTTAACTCCAAAGATCACATAGATACCTCTATTTCTTGCCTTATATGGACTCATATTTCTCTCACTTTGTACTCTAGATATCTCCACTCTTCTATGTCTTTTCTCTTCTTAGTTGTGGTTGTATGATAGGTGCGGCTTTTCTCTTTGTGATACCAATTAATGATGGCTTTGATAGATACTCCCAAATCCCGCACAAAACTTTCTTTTGCAATTGGCGATTGGCTTCATGTATTGGATGCATGGATTTATGTTGGCTCTACTTCATAGCAACTCTACAAATGATATGATATGAAACTCTTATAAATTGGTTTTTCTCCTTTAACCTTATATTTAAATCACGATCACATTGAAATTCAATCACTTCATATTAATTTTTTACTTTATTGTTCAAGAGTTTCTCACGCTAAACTTTTAAATAAAAAGAAAGATTAGAGACATGATAAAATTGGAATCACATTAAATATTATTTTATTACATTGAAGCCATTTGATACAATGGATTTGGTCTCCTTTTATGTCACTGGCTTGGTAGTTGTGATATCATTATAGTGTAACTATTTTATTTAATAATATCTAATTTTTAATTTATTATCACTTATATGAACGTGACTTTAACATTATATTATAATTATTATTGGAGCATTATACTCCAATAGAATTAGACACCAAAATTGAATAGGGAAGTACCTTCTTCAATCTCTACAATTTTGTTGGCCTTTTTGGTTGGTTTGAAAGCCTTTGGTAAATAAAACAATGATTGTGGAGCTTTGACAAATCTTCTTTTCCCTAGTGATCTTATAACACAACATGGGGATGGCATCCCCAAAATTTTTGCGTATGGTTGAAAGGAAAATGGTTTACCTACATTGACTTGCTTTTAAACTCAATTTATAAAAGGATACATTATTTTCTCCTCCTTTATTAAGAATTCAGTCTTGTATGATAAAGAATATAATTACATTATTGGTTACAAGGATTTGCATTGAAATTTCATGTAAGTTTGATGAGAAAATGAATATGAATTTATATTGTATGCAAATTGTTTGTAGAAATGCATTGTGCATAAAAACCTAAAAGTTGTTATTTTTGTAACGATGTCGTGTGAAGCCGAATGAATATCAAATTTATATTGGGGATAGCTAACACATACCTCCATGTTTTCATCAAGAAATTACCTTTAGATTTATCTCTATGACCCTTAAAAACGCAAAATGGTTCAAGATGAAATTTTGCTATAACTTGATGGTATGATGTTCGTCAACATTCAAATTTTAACAAATAGTTGACATTAATATCCACATGCTCACCAAATTTCAAAGTTAAGTTCAAATGTTTCATTCCCAAAAAATGAAAATACAATCAAGTCAAAAAAGGCTACTCAAGTAAAAAATGAGCACAACAAATATAAACATCTCACTTAATATTTACATTAGATACCAAAAATTTTCATGCACAACAAACACAAATTTTCTAGCCATATCTTTCTTTGATAGAGCCACCCCCGAGCCGGGGCTACCAATCCACAAGGCGGTACCGAGTTTCCTGCTACAGCTACCCAATGCTATCTTCTGCGTATGGCTCCAATCTATGGTTCTAGTGATGATGGAACACCTATTGGTGGTTATGATCTAACAACAATGATGGCTCCCGCATGGAAGAATACTAGTGGTACAAAGATGGTAGTACTGGTGACAGGGGTTCTCATGCAAGTGGTTAAGGTCTAGCAGCAGGAATGATTGTTTTTAGACATGAAGAATGATGAAACAATCGTATAATAGCCAAATTTGTGTCTCTGACATGAAGGAATGAATGAATTATGGGCTAGCTCTCTCTTTTTATATGCATGGATGATACTAGCCAAGTGGCACCAAGGTTGATGGGAACTAGCCACTTGGCATCCATGCGATTTGACACTTTTTCTCCTTTTCTAAGGAGAGTTGGACAAGTGGCATATTTGGGGTTGAACATCTTTCCCCCTCCAATCCTAGGCTTATGATGATCACTCTCCCCCTTGTGGAAGTATAGCCCCCCATCTCTTCTTCATCCTTCTTGGTTTGCAACAATTGTGTGTTATATTAAATAGAAAATGTACATAATTACATCGTTCATGTTTGGCTTCTAGCCATATCATCCATAATTAC
Source organism: Larix kaempferi (assembly GCA_027924585.1). NCBI lineage: Eukaryota > Viridiplantae > Streptophyta > Pinopsida > Pinales > Pinaceae > Larix > Larix kaempferi. The sequence continues at coordinate 3,732,669 of BSBM01000262.1, read as the reverse complement.
AAAATTACATTATGGGTTAAAAAATGGGGTGTTACCTTCCCCTCCCCTTAATTTATGCACCATCCTCGCTGCATCATCAACACTATATATATAATGACATAATTTTAACAAGTCTTAGAATAGGTACAATATATCGTTGCACAACCTCCTTTAGTTTCCAAGCTTCTTTCTCAGCCATAGTTTCCATAATGTTCTTGGTCCTTGCAATCTAGTATATTTGTCAGCCATCTCATCCAAAATTCACTAACATTTATCCCCACTGCCTTAGTTTTCTTTCCAGGATCGACACATCTACATGTACCTACGTCATTTATTTACAAGAATTATGCATGTTATAATCATTCTCATGAAATAGTCATAATGTCTATAACAATTTTCCAATTCCAAAATGTAAGAACACATATTTATTTCATCAAAAGGAAATATCCATCCAATACTTATCTGCATGCACATTTATTTTCTTTCTCAAGGTTGCCACGAGGAATAATTTAGCTCACTGCTCCTCTTGATGCACAAGGAACGGGGCTCCCTTCTCCGAGTTAACAGTACCTTAGAAATCGTACTTAGTTATTATGACCTACCCATTGCATATAACATGATATCATTCTTGTCCTATATGCAATATCACATACATGCATGCTGGTTAGGTTACAATCTTTCATTCTTATGCCATAAAGCTATCTACACATAACTATTCTCTTAACATAGAAAAACATAATCAATGCAAAAGGAGAGTCAAAGAATTTCTCCCTCTCCATCTCTCTTGATAGAATAAGATTCCATAGCTCAACATAACTCTTCCATGGCCTCTCTGCCAATTACATAACAATTTATTAACTGCAATATTCTCATCCAAGTAGTAATACTTAATTCATCCTTTAAGTTATATTTGCTACTTCAAAACTATACAATTCTAATTTAGAAACAAAAATAGAGATTTATGGTGAGGAAATCTCCCTTGTTTATAATCTTTTTCTTATTTCCCACATGCGCCCTTTATTGCTACACCCAATTCTCTTATTCAATCCTAGCCATGCCCAATCTGCCATCTTCTTATCCGCAGTTGCTTCTAACCTTGTCCAACTCTATTGTGCCACCAACTATATATCACAAGCCAATTATAAACCATGGAGTGCCTTACTCCCTTGATAGCTATTTCCAGGTAAATTGAAGTTCATAATTTACTTCACATTCTTTACACATAAGTTGCTGGTGCATATAGTATGACAACTCTATCTATCATGCATAAAGTTTATCTGTTATGGTGGATCACCCATCTCATCCATGGGGTACATGCACTCTTCATCCTGGTAGACTCACTCTACCATCCAATCCTTTTAATGGTCCTTTACTGTGAATACATTTGTCTCCCATGCTCTACAACCTTTATTACATGGTTTATTTCTCTATTGCAAGGTAATTGATTTACACCCTTCTTTTATATATAGAAATGCATTTTTCTGCAACTAGTATTTCTCACACCTCTACAAATCTTTATGTTATTGTATCAAATATCATCTACACCAACCAAGAAATTCACATATTTTCTCTCCAATTTATTTCATGCAACTTAGATTTCATAAGATTATAAGCAATGCAGTATATGCATTCTGTGACACTACAATAATGAGCTTAATCACTTAATAAGTCATCCTCTACATAGGATATACAATCCTTTTCAGTCAATTTTATGCTTTATTGTAGATTTTCCATGACACCACAATCCTGAGATTCATATCATTTCAGCTTCAACCACTAAGAGCTCTTATGTCCCCTTTTGCACTGCCTTTTTGCACATTTTGAATATGATAAATGCATGGCATGTACTTTAATTGAGGTATCATCAATCCCTTCTCAATTCCTCATGGTTATCACTAAGTGATGTTCCATTTGCATCATTGAGTATCCTTGCAGATAAATAGCACCGTCACAATACCCAATACTCATCCCTCCTTGGACTAGTCATTTGACTTGCTTGTCGGTAAGCACTTTTACCAAGCATTGCTTCTTTAATTGCACCTTCACATAACCATGCAAGCATCCTTTTGATGCTTCTGCAAAAAGCCAATTTAGTCTTACATCTAACATGCTCCTATACCATCATAAAATTATTTTCTTAGGTTTAAGAGGCTTCGACAATCATCCACATTGCTATTCATTACACAATTGTTCCATTCTCATCTCATTCCATTGTGCCTCCACACCATTGTGAAAGTACACTTATGTTTTTCATATCATCATATTAAATCCCTTTACCTATGCCATACTCCCTTATGATCATAACCTATTTTCCAAAGTTAGCACTTTTGGACTATTAGTACTTCGTTCATGTAGCTAATTCTATAGCTAATTTTGAATCTAAAAAATACCCACTTTTGGGACCCGTACTTTATATTTGCAACATGATCCTGCAACCAATATGATAGGTAAACTAGTTTCCATAATTTCATAAAAGAATTTTATGTACAACAAGTAATTCTAAAAAACACCCATTTGATATATATATATATATATATATGTATATATATATATATATATGTATATATATATATATATTTTGTTTGTTTGTTTGTTTTGTTTAATCAAATTGGGCTGCAAGCCCCTTTTCTGATACTCTTTCCAATGACTGCTCTCATTTTCATTTATGAATTCATTGCTGAAAGTTACAGCTCTCCAAAATCATCAATTTTACCCATTTTTAATACTATTCATGTAGCTGCACTTACTCTGATGGACCATTTTCTGAGACCTGTAGAAGAAAAATGGTAAAGAATTGTATTTTTTTTTTTTTAAATTTATTTATTGGGCATTGATAGACCATATAATTGGGAGCACCTCAACACTTCCACTATTAAAATATGATGCTCCTATCAAAACTTACAAAATTATGAAATCACCTACTTTTAACTTTTTCCATTCTTCCAGACTTGGAATTTTTACTGAAAAACTTCTATCTCCAAACTAAGCATTTCTAGAAAAAATTCCTCTAAGCAAAGTTGTTCATCTTGGTGAGTAGGAAAAATGTATAGATTAGTAAATTTTTTGGTTATGAGTTCTGGGGCCACTTTTGCCTCCTTCAAGTTTTCAAAAATTGCACACTCGTGCCCAGATAATGGATTTTTGACCTTCTTTCATCTCCTGGGTTCACATATTTTTGAATTTGGCGTCAAGACTCCAAGTTCATCTATGTTCCTGGATCACAACTGCACTATAACAATTTGAGTCTCAATCGGGCCTCCATCTATCCTCGAGCTACACCTTCAAAACCTATTAAATTGAATTTTCTGCCAAATTTGAGTAGAATGGGCCATTGTCCCTCATTGGTGATCCTGTAGCCTCCGTTAATAGTGTCAAAACGAGAAAGTCTCATCACTTTTTGATTTAACATGCTCCTGTTATTGCCAAAACAAGATTTTGGCTCCAGACTTGGTTTTTATTTTTATTCTTTTAACCTTTTGGATTTCTGTTGATGTGGAAGGGTGCTAACACGACACAGTGTTGATAAGATAGGAAAAATGTCCTTTGAGGTGTCAGATAGTCCCATGTGTCACCCATGATGCATCCATGTCAAGCTCCTGCTGGTAAATGGTTTCAGGATAAGCAAAGGAGTGGTTTAAGAAAATATCTTTTTCAATCTCGAACTCCTGCAATGATGCCATGTGTCTATAGTGGTTTCCTTTCAGGATCATGCTTCTTAAATTAAAGTTCGAGCACCTTCACGATCCTGAACGCTTACAGGCCATCGATATTCCACCTCGAGATTTTCTCCCATGCTGATCATTGTGCAACTTCTGACAGGGTCATGTCACTTGTTTTTGTCCCATCATGTCACATTATTGATCCATATGTGCCCTCCAAGATTGATTGGAAAACCCAACTGATATTTAGAACTTGACACTTAAATAAGTGGTTTGGCGGTTTCAGGGTCAATAGTGAAGTGGTTTGAACAAACTGCTTTTGGGATCCTGAGTGTTTTAGATGATGACATGTGTCCTGAGTGGTTTCTTTTCAGGATTGTGCTTATTAAAATAAAGTTCGAGCACTTTCATGAGCCTGAAAGGATCCGAGCCCCTGATTTGATCAGATGTGATTTGTTTTATTTAGACTAGCACTGGCCGTTTATTAATAGAACGTACAATTTTTGTTTCGGCTCTAATGCATAATTCCACCCAAAAATCGATTAAAATTCACAGATTTTCACCATGGATTCACCTGTACTGAATTGTGGAAGATTTAAACATGAATTTCCCCAATATTTCATCTGATGATTTTTTTCATACACTTCTTGTTCAACATGTATTTTTGCCTGCAAAATTCGAATATGGCCCATGCAGTCCCAGTGCTGCAACGTGGGTTCTAATACCAAATTGTTACGTGCCCAGTGACTCTCATTGACTATTGGGCCACATGGAGCTAGTTTTGTAGATTGAATTTGTCTATGCTATGCACTTTCGTTTATCTATTGATTTCAATTAAGCATTTATAGTAGAATAATTATGGTATAATCACATATAAGACATATGTGACAATTTTGTAGGTTATTTCCATAAGAGAACATTCACTCTTGCCATTAAATCTGTTCACTTAATTTGTACAATGGAAATAATTGATACATTAAAAAATAAATACCATATATTTATGCACATAATGAACTTATATGAAAACATAGCCAACTGACTGCAAACCAAGGACGTTCCTCCCAACCATAGGCTATGTCAAGCCATATACTTCTTTGACAGAGTCACCCCCGAGCCAGGGCTACCACTCCATAAGGCGGTATTGAGTTTCTTTCTACAACTACCTAATCCTATCTTCTGCGTATGGATCCAATCTATGGTTCTAGTGAATATGGAACAACTATTGGTGGTTATGGTTTAACAACAATGATGGATCCTGTATGGAAGAATACTAGTGGTACAAATATTTTAGTACTAGTGATAGGGGTTCTCATGCAAGTGGTTAAGGTCTGGCAGCATGAATGATTGTTTTTAGACATGAAGAATGCTGAAACAATCATCTAGTAGCCAAATGGGTGTCTCTGACATGAAGTAATGAATGAATTATGGTCTAGCTCTCTATTTTTATATGCATGGTTGATACTAGCCAAGTGGCACCAAGGTTGATGGGAACTAGCCACTTGGCGTCCATGCGATTGGACACTTTTCCTCCTTTTCTAAGGATATTTGGACAAGTGGCATATTTGGGGTTGAACATCTTTCCCCCTCCAATCCTAGGCTTATGATGATCACTCTCCCCCTTATGGAAGGATAGCCCCCCACCTCTTCTTCATCCTTCTTGGTTTGCAGCAGTTGTGTGTTATATTAAATAGAAAATGTACATAATTACATCGTTCATGTTTGGATTCTCGCCATATCATCCATAATTACAAAATTATATTCTGGGGTAAAAAATGGGGTGTTACAGGTTGTAAATAAAAAAATGGTTTCAAGGAATTATCATGATGTAATAGTAGAAGAACCATTTGAGCCCCTTCAATAATTACATGATTGCATGGATACATAAACCTTCTTTCTTTTGAACCTGTAATTCCAACAGTTAAGTTAGCAGTGTAGAAGTTGAAGAAATCATACCTCTTAGACAAAAGTGTAGTTGATCACTCTTTAGAAGGAAATGGAAACAATAAGACTTATTGATTAAGGTGAAGGAATCCTACATTGTTTTCCTCAGTTTGGTCCAATTCCAATACAAGATAGACCATTATAAATATCATTTCTCAATTTATTATAGAGATAATTCCTTAGTTGAGCAACATCAAAGAAAGCAAGGCAACAAAGGTGCTCTTTAAGCATCATCATCAAACAACTCTAAGGTAAACCATTCATTTTTGAAGATAAATTTAACTTCACAAGCAACAATCTTGTAACCTACAAACAATCATTCACTTGTACTTATCAAATTCAAGTTGAATTATATTGTAACAGGGTGTATTTTCAATAGAAGCCAACACCCTTCATTTGTTGATTTGTTGAGTCTTTTTGTTAAAGGGTGGGGTTGCAAAAAACCATTTGTGTTTTCTATTAGTCTTTTGTAATTCCTTAAATGGCTCAAATTGATGACTTAGTAGAGTTACTGAACACTCCGCTGCTCTCCTCTGATGAAAACACAATCACAATTGATAAAACAACATTCAATGGTGTTCTAACTTGTTTACAAGATTCACTACACAATTGAATTTATTTAGTTTGAATCATAGCTCCAACTTGATTAGATACAACAAAAGAACCAAAAATGTTCTGAACTTGTTCTTGTTCAGAACAATCAACATCCTGCACATATCAAAACAATGATGCCACTTCAAAAGCACTTAATCAAATCAATGATGCCACTTCAAAAGAAAATGAAGATGAAGTTTGTCGTACATAGGTTCTTCTTGCACTTTCCGATCCCATCATCATACCTTGGGAAGAAATCATTCACAACAAGCATAGAACTGGTCTTAGATAAGACAAGGAAGTGGCCTTTTACTTTCCTGATTATTCCAAACCTATCCGGTTCTAGAATGCTGCATACCTTCAAGATATTCATCTTCACCTGCTTCAATATTGCATCAGATTTAAAATGCCAACATTGTCATCGAGTTGGTCACATGGAAGATGGATGTTTTGATCTCCATTCTTGTAAGCATTGTGGAAAGCATACTTGTTCTTCAGACATATGCTTCATACTGAAGAAACTTGCAAGAGAGAATATTCACTATGGGTGGATTGCTTCTTGGCAATGGTCATCAACAACCAAGAAGATGTATAAGTCATATTGAAGAGTACATTCACTATAATGACACATCATGTAGTTGATATATTTTCTACTTCTCACCTTGTTCCTAACAGGGGGGAATGATTGATAGTAAAAAACAAGTGAGAGAGAACAAGCAAGAGGGAACAAGTGAGCTTGAACCAGAGCCAAAGCCATAACTAAAACCTTGTGCCAGTTTCCAGATCCACCTAGCCAGATTCAGAGCTACAACTAGATCAAGAGTTAGAGCCATGTTCCATCTAAATATGATTTGGTTTGTGGTCTTCCTAAAACCACCCATTTAGTAGAATGCATCAAATTCTATTATATTTTGGGATGTTCTGGGAATCACTAAGGTTCCATAGTTTGTGGTCATACTTAAACCACCATTTAGTAGAATAATTACAACTTCTGCTAACCTTTGGAATGTTGCGGGAACCTCTGATCGTTAGATCCAAGTTCCAGAATTCGTGGTCCGCTTTAAACCACCTCTTCATAACTTCAACTGGTTAGTGGTCTTCCAAAACCACACATTTAGTAGAAGACAACAACTTCTGCTAGATTTTGATTCAGAGAGCACCTTCATCCATTTGCAACTATCCTTTTCTAGATTTCAACTCTTTGCTTGAACTCATATACACCCGTTTGAATTAAGGGGGGGAATGTTGGAAACATTAATCATTTAGGGTTAGGTATCATTGTATCATGTATTATTATTCATATGAACTGGATACCAAGAGTCACAGCGAATAAGTAGTCATCAGGAATCCAAGAGACGCCTTCAAATATGAAACCAAGGGTCATAGTGATTGTATTTATATGTACATATTTGTTAATGAAAAGCAATTCATGCTTATATTATTTCCTACACATTTATCTTTCACACTATGTGTTTTAACTTGTTACCAAATTGGGGTATGAGATCTCCTTGTTTGTTGGACGAGGGACCCACTCCACACAACAATTTAACTGCTAAAGTCTAAGGAGGTGTCTACCCCCCTCCAGATTTGAACCCATGAACTACTGGGAGGAAACACATGTTCTTAACTAGTAGGCCCACTATGACCATAATGATCATGGAATCACACTTCTAATCAAGGGAGAAGGTGCTATATGCATAAGCTTAAGGATCTCAATCCTAAAGCTAAGATTGTTCTCCTTTGAAGAGACCAAGACCTCCATCTAAGAGATTTTACGGAATTTATGAGTTGAAAGAATTGATGAACTTCTTAAATAGATTTAACATATGAATCATATGCTTATGCTTATGATAATTTAGTTATGTTGTCTATGTTTGAGTGTCACCATTTTGAAAAAATATTATGTGACAAATTTTTATGTGTTAGTTCTAATTGAATTCAGATCTTGAACTTGACTTTGTTGTATATAAAAATTATTGTCTAGACCTTACATTTAAACATTGAAAACTTAACCGTATGTTGACTAGTGTAATGTCAAACTTTGTCATTATAATTAAAAGTAAAGGTTCCTTTTGTAAATAAACAATCTTGCAATATTGACATTTTGATTTACATATTGTTTCCATCTATAAATGTTAAACCAATAGACCCTATTTTTCATATTAAGAATGAAGGCACATTACATATTAAGAATGAAGGCACATTCCATATGGTCATTAATGTAGTCTCAATAACCCCAAAAAGGGCCTATTCAAGTAGTCTCATTAACCCCAAAGAGCCTAATAATTCATCTAACACAAACTCTACACCTCGGTTACAAGTGGGATGAAGACTTAGTGATGTGTTGCAATGGTTAAGGTCATTCTTTTCCTTGGTCATCAACACTCTTCACACAATTCAAATCATTTACCCCCAACACCTCTACATTTACATACTCATTAAATACTTGAAACTATAATGGAAGGAATTATTTTGAACATTCCAAAAAACTAAAAGCAAACTTTTTCTATTATGGCCAACTCATTGACTGAGTAGTAATATCCACATGCTCGCGTTGTCCCTAATGTTTCTTTTGCTTATCGTGTAAATTATTTTCCTTTATCTTCCTTGGGTTGGCTAGAGAATGCATGCAAGTTAATTATAAGTGTAGGGATCACTTAGAACTTAGGATCTCTCTTGGAGTTGGTGGCTAGTGTGTCTCGTAAAACAAAATTATGGTGCAAAGCAAATGAATTATCCTCTAGCAATATATTCGTCAAGTTTTCTCCTTGTGTAGTACAAGTATTAATTTAGAGCTTTAATCTTGACAATCTGAGGGAAAAGTGGAAGATGCCATTCATTGGACATATAGAGATTTGGGAGCACAAATCTCTATTGTTGTATAAAAATATTATTTGCACAAAATGTGAAAGCTTCCTAGAAGACCTCATGCACACAAAATCAATCTTCATTACTCAAACCATTGGATGTGATATAATGAAACACCAATTCTTTATCATTCTTCATCGTTGTAGCTACATACTCAATGTTTCTCACTTCCTTGAAAGGATTTTTGTGTCTTTCTCAATAACATTTTGTCATTTGTTGATAGTACTTCTAGTTACAATCGAACTTGAACATGGAAGTACTTCACAGAATCTCCCAATGAAGACTTCCTTCACTATATGACCTCTCTTAAACACAACCATTCGTGGCTTTGATAACATGTTCAAATCTAAATTATTTTCCATTGCTTTACACTAAACATTATAAAAGAAACAACGATTTGTGGCTTTAAATTGTTTTCACTTTGTTTCATGTTCAATGTCTAGATCTATTGCTATTATTTCTAATATTCTAATTCTCAATTATTCCAATTCTCATTAACTTATTAGTATTAAAAACATTAAATGTCGAAAAATATCAATTTGAAATACAATTAGAATCCTTGTAATCCACAAACTTAAAAAATTGTAATAGCCAAGTAATACGGTGGAAAATTATGAACAACTAACCTAAATGTTGTCCCAAAACCCTCCCAGATGGTTAAGTTGAGAGGTAAAAATCTGATATCATATAATAAGAGAAACCTAAAGATAGATTGAAGTAAAAGTCTAAAATGTATTTTAAATTTGCTTGTACTCGTGAAATATCTTAATGCAAGCTTATCGCATGCAATGCCTTGGCACTATAAGTTGGGTTAGTTTAAAAAAGATATAATAAAAAAATGATTAAGTAGGCATTCCCCTCGGTTTATTCATTATTATGCCAACTTAAATTGGAAAGTGGATACCATGCCTCCATCATTTGCATCTCTTATGCAAGAAAACTTGGGAAATAAAGATCATACCAAGTCCATTGCTGTAATACCTTAGACGATAAGTTCTTTCAACAATGGTAACAATGAGGTCATTATATATTGAATTAGTTAATGTAGGGTGAATAATAAGATTATTGTACTAAAGTTCAAAAGTAAATGAAGTAATATAAAATAAATATATATAATGATGGGCATCCTTATTGTTAGTGTATAATTTTAATTCATAGTATTTTCTTTCAAGGAAACAATTCCAAGGAAATCTAGGGATACTTCCTCATATTTGTGGATGGCAATGATAGAAAAACCATAAATATAGACTAGTACACCTCACCCTTTGGGACCTAGCTGTAGACTTTCATCCCCAATGCCCTTGGCCACTAAACCCATCTAGCCTTACCAAAGGAATCACAGATGCATGATTAGTAGGACATTGTGGTGCTTAAATCCACTGAGCTACCCCTCAAGGCCAACTTAGGGTCTTATTATTAACATGGAGAATGTTACACCTCAGAGTGTTTGAAGTGTTCCTTCTAGATGTGCCAGAGTGAGGGGTTTCTTTTTCTTTTGTAAAGGCCAATTTTTTGGGGCTATATTATGTAGAATTTCGATTTTAGGGTTAAATACCTCTAATCAAGTCATGGTAGGTCCTCTTGGTTTTCATTCCAGGAAGTTTTGGCTTAGTGGCATTTCTATCTGCCTATTGATTGGTGGAAGTATCCCATCTTGTTGGGCCGTTTGGGCCCTGGGTTGGTGTATAATGATTCTTCGGATGGGTCATTAGGACACATGAACACACTCATATTTTGCTTTGTATAGGTTCATTGGGTGTGTAAGGGTTTTCATACCCCGTTTAGCACACCTCATTTTTCCCACTTGGACATATTTTTTTGATGGGAAACTCCTCCTATTGGTCTCTAGACCCATGACATCATTCCTTAAAGAAGAAGCCTACATTGTTAAAAAAGGAGGGTGTTGAGGGACAAGCATCTATTGGGGTTAGGTGGGGCATGACACCCTCCTTTTGGCTCACTTTGCACTTGGTGGAGCCTAATTGCACATTTTTATTCTTATTTTATGTAATTGTATGGTTTAGTCCCCAAGTTTGTGGGTGAACTAACCTAAAATTTTATATCTTGTCATTAACTTGTAGGCTCAAATTTATAAAAGGTTGAGGGTTGTCTCATATAAATAAGATAACCACACCTCATTTTTAAATCATGGACAAGGGTTCAAAGTGAGTATTCTTTTCTTTTCCTACCGGTTTATGAGAGCATTTGAAGCTAGGCACACTTCTCTTGGGATGCCTTTTTCTCTTGCATGAATGGTGAGTGAAAGGATTTTTAGGGTTTGATAGTCACATGCTAAGTGGTTGCAAATAATAAATGTGATAAATCGTGCTCAAGGGTACTGGCCTAAGGTGCATTTCCTTGCTCATTCCTTGATTAATGTTGGTAAGTTTATCTCCTAACCCTAGTTTAACGTCATTCTTGAAGTGCTTTGGACTAAGGTAGGGTTTGTTTGCTAGCATTTTGTCTACTTGCTTGAGGACACCTTCCTATCAAGGAGCTTCCCATAGTTCTATTGTGCCTTGGAATTCTCTATTTTCCCTAATTAGGGTTTCACTAGCTAATCCTAGAGTTTGCTATCTTTTCCCTAGTTGCAAGTAGTGGAAACCATATTAAGAGGAGGGACGTTAGCTTCGATCTTTCATAGCCCTAGTGTTTCAGACAAGAATGTAATACCCTATCCTTCAACTCTTTTCCATTTTTATCAAATTTTACATGCTTTATTTTATGTATGCATAGAAATATTTTACTCTTGGAAAAAGCCCTAAAAATCGAAATAAACTCAAAACTCCAAAAATACCCGTGAATTTATTATTTTTATTTTTATTTTTCTGGTCCACCCTAAAAATTCACCCTAGGGTTTTATCAAGAAACCCAGAGGGCATACTCATTTAAGTAAGTGCATTGGGATCCGTGAAACCCTCATAAATCATGAATCAAAGGGTTTTGGTATTTTTGTTTTATCCTCCAAGTTTTCTCTAGCCCAATTTTCCTCTTTCCATTGAGGGCACAATTTTTGGAGTGTTTACCTTGGGAAGTTTAACATTGCTTTGGGAAACATGAAATTGCCTCAAAAGGCGTGATTTTAATTGATAAAGGGAATAAATCCATTTACATATGATTCTTGTGTATATATTTGATATTGTTTGACTTTGATAATGCACTGATCATAACTATTGAGGTTTCGTGGGCGGTATTTGTGTCTTGTTGGTGGTTGCAAGCATATTTCATTGATTAATGTCTCCCCATGGGTTTTGGAGTAACCAAAAGTGTTGAGAGGTTAAACTATGGTGACATTGGGTTTAATTCTCTCCCGAGCTTACCTTCACTAGCACTAGGTATACATTGCTTTGATTTGCAAAGGGATGCTAGTTTGAGTGGTAACAAATAACATGGTACTTAAATCCATTGAGCTACCACTCGAGGATCACTTAGGGTATTATTATTAACATGATATATATGCAGGGTGTGATAAAATGGTCACAATGCTTTCCATACTTCACTATATATTGGATCTTGAAGCCATTGTATTGTAATCCATTGACAATTGAGCTTAGTGAATATCTTGCCCGAAAGGCATGTGTGTGTTGTGTGGAGTTATACAATATTAAGATCTAATTTAATACAATTGAGTCAAGCCACCTAACACACATATGTGAGTATTCAATATAGGACAAACAAATCCTCAAAATGGGACATGGAGGGGCATTTAAACAATGCATGTGCGTGTGTCATTTTAAAAATCACAACACTGAAATAAAATTTAGACAAAGATATGTACATATAAATGCATTTATGAAAGTGAAGACCATGGATTTGGAAAGATGGTGGTTGACATGATGAGTTTCAAATATGTTACTTATGAACTACATTATAGGAAAGAAAGCAAAAATATAACAATGGTGATGTCCTAGGTTAGTGTTTTGTACTTAAAAGGAATATTTATAGTTTAAAAGGTTAGATTTTAATTATATATAGTTTTAAAAGGTTAGATTGTAATTATGCCTTGATTTGTGTTCCACTAGGTACATGTATGTGATTTAATTAAGTCCTTTTTGGAAAAACCCAACAATATCTTCAACATGCCCATGTGGTGTGATGGAAAAACGAACAGTTTTGAATATGTAAGGAGACCTTTCTTGTTGATATATACTATCGGTTCTGGATTTTGTTGAGAACTACATCCTCCAACCACAAAATGAGATCAAGAGACAACATTATCATTTAGATAAGGTCAAAATGATGATACATATCACATATAGGCATGGGATAGATAGTAGGGAATACAAAATGATACTATTGAAGGAGTCTAACTTCTATATAAGTGATGATAGGTGCCATGACCTACATTTTGTAAAACACTGCTTTCAAATGTTCTATGATTACTTGAAGGATATATATATATATATATACAAATGTCAGAGTTATGGATCTAACTAAACTAGCTTACCTATCTAAGCAATTGATAACATATCAACATAAATAAGAACAAAAAGAGAACAAGGAAAAGAATACACCAGATATACGTGGTTCATCCAATTGGGCTACATCTACGCGAAGGTTGTCTTCTTATCATCTACAGAAATCTCCTTCAATCTTACAAGAGAGCAACTACAAATAACCCCAATACAATATAGCAAAGCTTGTGAGCACAATACAATGTGTTGTTACTTTCTATGATCCTATACCACTTGTTGTTTGATGTGACTCCCTTGAATCTATTATATACTAATAGATGTGGAGGAATTACTCTCACATATTGCATGTGGGATAATATAATTCTCCATAATAACATCTCTTTATATAATGATGGATATCAAGAGAATACTTAACCATAATGAATATGGGATATAATGTATTACTCTTTTACATAAGATTGTGGATAACTTCCGACATAATACAAAGACATTATTACCTTCCAAGGAATATAAAATATTCCAACACTCCCCCTTAATAATGGCTGGGAGAAAAGCCCTCACTAACACTAAGGAGGGAAGGAGTCATTGATGCTCCCCCTTGATGCCAACTTCCCTCATCCAAAGCAAGGAACGAAGATGCACATACTCCACTGCTGTTAAGGATTTGGTGAAGATATCGGCTGCCTACTGCTCGGTAGGACAATACTCAAGAGAAAGAATACCATCTGCGACGAGACCTCGACGTAATGAGAATCAAGGTCGATATGCTTTGTCTTGGAGTGATATACCGGATTATAAGCAAGCTGAATTGCACCCTAATTATCACATTTCAACACAGCGGACGATTTCGGAACCAAACCAAGCTCAGTGAGAACATGCCATAACCAAACTGCTTCTTTAGCTACTTCTTTGGCTGCTCTATACTCTACTTCACACGAAGATAAAGAAAGAATCTTCACCTTCTTGCTGGACCAAGAAATCGGACCTGAACCAAGTTGAAATATATAACCAGCAGTTGATCGTCGATCAAAACTATCACCTGCCCAGTCAAAATCTATATATCGAGAAAGTGAAACTGTATCACCGCTTGAATAAAAGACACCATAGTACAGTGTCCTTTGTAAATATCTCAGAATTCTCTTGGCTTCCTGCCAATGAATTTCATGAGGTTGCTACATGAACCAAGAAACCATACTGATGGAAAAAGAGAGATCTGATCTGCTGTGAGTTAAATATATCAAACTGCCTATGAGCTGACGATAAAGAGTAGCATCAACAAGAGGAGTAGTACACTCAACAATTAACTTTACACTAGACTGAAATGGCGTAGGAGCAGGTTTACAATCACTCATATGGAAACGAGCCAATAAATATGTAGTATACTTCAGCTAAGAGAGAAGAATACCATTTTCCATATGCCAGATTTGAAGACCCAAGAAATAGTGCAATATACCGAGATCAGTCATCTCAAACTGCTTTTGAAGTTCACTTTTCATACTTTGAATTAAAGCAAGTTGGCTTCCAGTGATGATACGATCACCCACATATAACACAATAATAAAGATATTATCACAAAAGTTCTTAACATACAATTTTGGATCAAATACACAACGCTTAAAAACATTATTCAATAAATAAGTATCAATTTTATCATACCAAGCCCTAGGTGCTTGTTTGAGACCATATAAAGACTTGTGTAATGTGCATACTAAACTTGATGATTCATCATTAATAAATCCAGGAGGTTGTTGCATATAAATATCTTCATTAAGATCACCATTTAAAAAAACACTTTTAACATCCATTTGGTGTATTTCCCATTTATAAGATGAAGCAAGAGATAAGATGGTTCTTATTGTATTCATTTTAGCAACAGGAGCAAAATTTTCATTATAATCAATACCTTCAAGTTGATTAAAACCTTTAGCAACTAATATAGCTTTATATTTTCAATCTGTCCTTCTGCAGTAAACTTAGTTTTATAAATCCATTTACAACCAACTAAATTCTTTCTTGAAGGAAGAGGAACAAGAGACCAAGTCTTGTTCTTCATAAGAGAGTCATACTAAGCAGACATAGCTTGTTCCCAATGAGGTGTACCCTTAGCTTGAGCATAATAAGTAGGATCATCTGTGGCCAAAACTTTGGTCATAAGAGCAAAGTTAGATCTAGTTCTACAAGTATCAGAACGGTTACCGATCTCACTACCTGCAGATTCAAGAGTTTTCCGGGCCCAAACAGGAAGGTTAGAAGGAGCAGAAGTCGCTTCATGAGCTTCGAGACATTCAGGTGGAACACTTGAAAAAGAGGCTGAACTAAGATCAACAACAGGCATAGAACTGGAAGAAGGAGTAATAGGAGACAATGGAATATTCAGGGTAACATGAGGTTCTGCAGACTCTGGTGGTGGAGAGACTTCACTAAATTGAACATCTCTTCGGATTATGACACTATGATTAGAAGGATCAAATAACCTATAAGCCTTGGAATCCTCAACATAACCAATGAATATACACTTGTGAGACTTGGGTTCTAACTTTTTCCGTTTGTCATTAGGAATATGGGCCCAACATTCACAACCAAACACCTTAAAGTTACTAATATTTGGTTTTCTACCATTCCATTTTCCCTCAAGGGTAAAATGCTTAACAGCTTTTGTAGGAACTTTATTTAAAATAAAGTTAGCACAACTGATGGCTTCAACCCAAAATTTCTTTTGTAATCCTTTAGAATAAAGCATACAACTAGCCATTTCAACTAAAGTACCGTTTTTCCTTTCAGCAACACCATTTTGTTGAGGTGTCTAAGGAACAATCTTTTGATGTTGAATTCCATGTTTAGATAAAAATAATTCATATTATTTCTTAATAAATTCCCCCCATCATCAGATCTCAAAGTCTTAATTCTTTTACCATAATCATTTTCAACCAAGGATTTATATGCTTGAAATTTAGAAAAAGTTTCACTTTTATTTTTCAAAAAATAAACCCATGATTTTCTACTAAAGTCATCAATAAAGGTAAGAAAATACACTGCATGAGATATAGAAGGAACTTCAAGAGGACCACAAATGTCACTATGAATTAATTGCAAAGGTTCTTTAGCATGCCAAGCTTTACCTTTATCAAACACTTCTCTATGATGTTTACCAAGTACACAACCTTCACAAACACCGTTGGTAGACGAAATATTAGGCAGGCCATGTGCCATTTTAGTTAACATTTTCATTTTACCATAATTCAAATGAATCAATCTTTCATGCCATAATTTACTTAGTTCATCAGCATGAGCAACATAGGAATAATGAGGGTTGTCTTTTAGTTAAATTAAAACCAACAAATTTATATAAACCAACATTATGATCAACTGGACCATAAGAAACTACTTTAAAATTATGGTTGATATCTTAAAGAACATATTTATCAGGACAAGCTTCAAATTTATATCCTTTTTGACATGCACAATAAATAGAGAGCAAGTTGATAGGAATGTGTTCAACATGAAAAAAATCTTCCAATTGACCATTAGCAACATTAACATCACCAGAATCAATTACGAAAAGTTGTTTACCATAACCTATAGATACTTTCTGAGATGTGTACTTATTATTGTCATAAGATGTAAATAAATAAGCATTACCAGTCATATGTTTAGAATCAAGCTACTTGTGATTCATCATAACCTTTATTTTTAGCCTTAACCATTAAACGTTTTGCTTTAAAGCAATTCTTTTCAGGATGATTAGTTTTACCACAATGCTTACAAGGATCATACACATTCTCTTTCTTACTATTTTCATGATGTGCATTAGAAGCATGACCAAGTTTATTAGTATGATTTGAACAATGACCTTTAACATTATTAAAACTTTTCTTAGGATTCTTATTATGCGCCATAAGAGCGTTATTAGGTGAGACTTGTCTTGAAACAATTAACCTTTCTTTCTCATTAATCAACCCTTTACAAAAATCATCAAAAGTAGGTTTCATGGTATTTTGAGACAATTCAAGAGCTCTATTCCTATTTTGAATGAACATGTCAAAACAAGATGACAATTTTTGTTCTACAAGAATTATAAGAGCAATGTCTGTTTTCTTGTAATCTTTACCACAATTATTTAATTTTTCACTTCAACAAGATATAATTCTACTCTTTCAAAGTTAGTAGGATCTAGATCAAAAATATTATTTTCAAGGTAATGAGCAGAAACATCATCAGATTTATCAAATAAAGAAGCAAGAATTTTTCATACCTCAACCGTGTTGTCTTCTGCCTCAATAATTACCTGAAGACTATCTGAAATCGTTTGACCAATGAGCCCTCTTGCTTGATCACATTTATCTTCCCATATAGCCACATCTTTAGCATCAACAGGTTTCTTGTGTTCACCATTAACAATCCTCCATAGATTCTTATTCCTGAGAACATCAATCATTTTTCTTTTCCATGCAAGATAGTTAGGATCAACAAGTTCAGGAACATAAGATACTTCTGAAATCATAATGATAGAAATATTAACAAGAAAATTAAACTCAAATGCCAAAAATTACAAGAGAAAAAAAGTGAATAACAAAAAACTGATACACTTTACCAGATCTGATCAGTAAAATAGTAAAAAAACATAAACTTTACTTACAACCCTTTTGAAAAGTGCCAATAAAAGTCACTCACATGTCTTCCATAGTAAACTCGCGAGTAGATACGATACTTGCGGGTTCTACACAGAAACTGTCGTGGTTACTCGCGGGTTTCTATACAGTGAAGTCGCAGTTATGTCGAGGCACTCACGGGTTTCTGCACAGGAGGGTTGTGGGTATACTGAAGAAAGTGCATGTTTAACAATAGAGAAGGCACAAGTATCCCGTAGCACACGCGGGTCTGTGCACTGAAATTTGTGGGTCTGCAGTATACTCGTGGGTTCACAGTAGGGCAAGTCACGGTTAACCGCGCTGTTTGCGAAGGAAAAGTCACGAATGTCCAGTTTTAGGACAAAAACAGTGTCGATTAAGCCGCCGATCGAAACCTTCACAAAGTCTACCAAAATTGGATGAAAACTATCTATTTGATAACCGAAAGATAGATCTCCTTGAGGAGAATCCAAAAATCATATAGATCTACAAAAAAAAACATCAAGAAACCCTTGAAAAATTTCTGCAAAAATCTATACAACAAAGTTAGGGTTAGGAGTAAAAAAACTGCAGAAACATGCCCAGATGATATTAATTATTGATTGAAAGCTATAGAAGGTGCTAGATCATAGCAACCAATTCTGATACCATGTCAAAGTTATGGATCTAGCTAAACTAGCTTACCTATCTAAGCAATCAATAACATATCAACATAAATAAGAATAGAAAGAGAACAAGCAAAAGAATACACCAGACATACGTGGTTCACCCAATTGGGCTACGTCCACGGGAAGGTTGTCTTCTTATTATCTCCAGAAATCTCCTTCAATCTTACAAGAGAACAACTCCAAATAACCCCAATACAATATAGTAGAGCTTATGAGCACAATACAATGTGTTGCTACTTTCTATGATCGTATACCACTTGTTGTTTGATGTGACTCCCTTGACCCTATTATATACTAAGAGATGTGGAGGAATTACTCTCACATATTGCATGTGGGATAGTATAATTCTCCATAATAACATCTCTTTATATAATGATGGATATCAAGAGAATACTTTACCATAATGAATATGAGATATAATGTATTACTCTTTTACATAAGATTGTGGATAACTTCCAACATAATACAAAGACATTATTACCTTCCAAGGAATATAAAATATTCCAACAACAAATGGGTTGATATTGGATTTGGTCAGATGGTTATGCATGCTAGATAAAAAATGTCCATGCATTTCAATGGTTGAATTTGTTGCACAAAAAATGCAACGTGCTGCATATTTGGAACTATTTTGAGACTAGGCATGGCAAAGGTAAGCATGACAGAGATGGTGCACATGTCAAAACTACACTATGTAGGGAGGAGATGAAGTTTATGATAAATTCCCCTATTCAGGATGCACATTCTATATCCCAATGGTGCTCTATAGTAATGGAGGAGACAACAAGAAAGCGAGAGGAATCAACAGAGAGAGGAAATGTGCAAAGAAAATTTTGGGAGGTGGTCAATGTAGATTGGTCACATGCATATCATTGCAACACATTAAGAGGAAATCGTGGATTTCATTTAGTTCGAATCTCATACAACTCTATATTTGAAATATGGATTCAAAAACTTGCATTCTTTTGTGGACCATATAGTAGTGGTGGATGGGATGATTGCGAATCAAAAGGTTGGGTTGATTCATGGGATCAAATATCACTTGCTCTAGACCCACATGTAATTTTTGAAACAACATAGTTCGAGGCCGGTGAATCATTTATCTCACCAGATTTTGATCATATATTCGGTCTTGTACATCCATGTATGTTATGGTTGGAAATACTTCAAAATATTGCAGTCAGTCTGTTACAATTTGTAATTTAACTATGTTATCAAACTCCCACACATATATTTGATCATGCATTGTATTTTGTAGGACACATATATGTAGTGGTTGCCTCAAAAGGCAATGGATGCAGCACTTATTATTGGTTAGGACAATGCATTAAGGGGAAGTAAACTCTCAATACATCGATGATTGACAATGAATGCAATGGATTTTCTATTGGATTAGTGGCTGTTGATGGTGAATACATGACATTGGAAGAAAAACCAAGAAAGACCAATTGTTATGTGTTCATGGATAACATACTAGGTGCATTGGTATATCACTTTACAAACTTAGTCATCGATACAAACATCCAACTATAAATAATGACTGTAAAGAGTTTGTCAAAAATATGATACTTCCTGCCTCATTCAGAGAATGAGAAATTGATGGAGACCATTAGTAACATAGAGGATCTAGATGGTCTACTTGAATGGCATCAAGTAATTATACAAGAGATGTAAATGACATGTTCAATATTATGTACTATATGGAGGTACATGTATTGTTATGTTATTTTTTCAATGCATTTACATATGACTAGATTTGTTTTAGTGCATGACTCTAACATTACTACCTGTTTGTGTGCCCAAGCTATATGAAGAATCATAGGTACATGAGGGCCCATCAATTAGAACAATGATGTTTTTCAACACCACTGACTACACTCTTAAAAAGATGAAACACCCTACTTCAAACATGATTTATTACTTGTTTTGTCAATGAAATGCCATAATGAAAATTCCTTAATTTCATTATTTAAATTTAATCATTCATACCTTTGTAATAATCTTGGACTACTTTATAATGTGCTGTAATCTCCATATATAGAGAATGACAAGCATAGTACTTCATTTCTTGTTGTTTTTTCCCACGTCAGGTTCCCAAATATAAAATAATGTGTCCATTGTGTGTCTTTGTCATTATAGTTCCATTTTTTGTCACAATAGTTGAAGAATGCTAATGGTGTGTTTTATTTATGTTAAAGAACATGAATTTATGCATCATATGAGTTTCTACACCACCACATTTGCGACATATTCCCCAATACAATTCTTAAGTAATGTTTAAAGGATGAAAACTAGGTAGATAAACTTTATAAATGGATTTTAGGGCTCACATAACATGCATAGAACCCTTAAAAACCATACTTACTTTGTGTAGGTTGGGAATTCCAAGAGAGTTTTTTCATCTTCCACCTTCTTAGTATTCGATTTTTATTTTTATTTTTCCCATGGTGTTTAAGGTCTTTTCCAACATCCACTTTCACTATGCAATTTAGAACTTCAGAATTGTTTGATCTTGTTTAAGAAAGATTTAGTTTTCTTGTTTAAAATGTCCTTGACTATAGTAAAAACACTATACAAACATACTGACATTTTTACATATCATTTTTACATTCCATTTCAAAGAAAAATAAATATTAATACCTTATGTTGACATGCTTACACCTTATGCTATGCTGTTATGGAGGTATTGGAAATTGATTGAGCAACTTTAAAACTTTTTCCAATGAGAATGCTCCTATAGAAATCATTCGTACAATGAAGGACATTGCAAACTTTTGATGATAGGCTTTACATGCATAACACAAACCCTAGAATAACATTATCAAATCCTATAATGTTCTTAAAAGGGATTTTTTTGAAACCTTTGCTAGCAAAGCATGTGGACATCATGGTCATGTTGGCCTTGCCCAAAACAACTTCTAGGAGGTTATGACACTTTATTCTAATGTTTTTATTGTTTTTTAAGCCCTTGGTAGAAATTTTCCACATGTCCCTGAAAGAATTCAGGAAGTGAGTTGCAACTCACCATAAACTGATAATCAAGACTTGGATCGAAAAACTATTGATTTTGTTGAACTCATGACTTTGAATTACACCTAGGGACACTCTTCTCCTATGAGCATGTTGACATCATGCTCGTAGGTCTTTCTTAAACAAACTTGCAAGAGATTATTACACTCAATTCTATTATTCAGATTGGTTTTTATGCCCCTTGTAGAAATTCACCAAATGTCCTTGAATGGCTCTTTAAGGGAATTTCGAGGTAAAAAATGGGCCTCAAAACAAAAAAAATGTACCATCAAAATCAACTTTATAAGAACCAATAGAATTCAAGATGATTATGTTAACCATATTGGTAAATATTTTATGAATTTTGTAAGGGAAAGGGGAAAAACTACTTTTCTCTCTCTCTCTCTCTCTCTCTCTCTCTCTCTCTCATTTTTGACTCATTTCCTTGTAGATTTACTCAAATTTTGAGTGTGATCACTCGTTGGATGCAAAATTAAATTCTGCATCCAACAAGTACCCACTCAACATGATTTTGATGGACCTTTGATACATATTTACTAACAATAAGTATGTTTTTTTATATGTTATTTTTATTATTATTATATTTCAAGTTTTTTCTTATTAGGGGTCTAAAGTATGTCGAATGGGTACTTGATGGATATGTAATTGATTTATGTATTCAATGAGTTCTCACACTTGAAATTTGAGTAATCCTACAAGGAGGTAAGTTGAAAATCTGAGAGAAAAACATGGTTTTTTGCTTTTTTCCTTAGAAATTTATAACTCTTATTTTATTTAGCTATTATTTTGTTATATTCCTTAGGAGGTCCATTTTAGACCTCAAAATTCTCCTAATGTCAGGAAGTGAGTTGAGAATCACCATAAACTGATATTCAAGACTCACTGATGAACCGTTGATTTAATTAAACTTGTGACATCAGATTACACCTAGGGGCACCACTCTCGCACAAGTCCATGGCTTGGATGTTGTTTTATTCAATGATTCTTGAAACTAGGGTTTTTCTCAGTAACATGCAATGCATTTTTTGTATTACAGGTTATTTTTTTGAAAAACCTGCCAATGGAGTGTGTGGACATCATGGA
The DNA here is from genome assembly GCA_027924585.1 of Larix kaempferi. Classification (NCBI taxonomy): domain Eukaryota; kingdom Viridiplantae; phylum Streptophyta; class Pinopsida; order Pinales; family Pinaceae; genus Larix; species Larix kaempferi. The sequence goes on along the minus strand of BSBM01000262.1, from coordinate 3,709,804 downwards.
ATTGTAATCCTTTCCTAAAGAAAATTGTAGGATCTTAAGACACTCAATTATACTATTCAGATTGGTTTTTATGCCCTCGATTGAAATTCGTTAAGTGTCCCTGAATGGATTTAGGAAGTGAGTTGTGACTTTCCATAAACTAACAACTAGGGCACAGATCGATGAAACATTGATTCCATTTGACTCATGACATTGGATTACACCTAGGGACACCCCTCTCTTATGAGTTAATGGCTTGAATGTTGCTTTGTTCAACGGTTTTTAGAACTAGGGTTTTTCTCAATAACATATAATGCTATTTTTTAAAAACTCTCCCAACAGAGTGTGTGGACATTGTGGTGATATCAACCTTTCATACACAAATTTGCAGGAGGTTACAACACTCAATTATACTGTTTGAATTGGTTTTTATGTCCTTAGTAGAAATTCACAAAGTGTTCCTGAATGGCTTTAGGAAGCAAGTTGAAACTCACCATAAATTGATAACCAAGACTTGGATTGATGAACCATCAATTTCATTGGACTTGTGACATTCAATTACACCTACATACACCCATAGCCTGTGATTCTATGGACCTATCTTGTTTTATTTGATGATTTGCATAATTAGGGTTTTGTTGAGTAACACACAATACAATTTTTGCATTACATGGTAAACTTTTGAAAACTCTGCCAATGAAGAATGTGGTCATAGTTCTCATGTTAGAATTACCAAAACAAACTTACATGATGTTACAAAACTCAATTATGCTGTTCGGATTGGTTTTTATGCCCCTAATAGAAATTCAACAAGTGTCTTTGAATGACTTTAGGAAGCAAGTTGCAACTTGCCATAAATTGATATTTGGGACATAGATCAATGAACCATTGATTTTGTTGGACTCATGACATCAAATTACACCTAGAGACACCCATATCCTACGACTCCATGGCCTAGGTGTTTTTTTATTTGATGGTTTTCAAAACTAGGGTTTTGCTAAGTAACATGCACTGCAATTTTTGCATTATAGGGTAATTTTTTGAAAACTATGCCAATGGATCATGCATACATAATAATCATGTTATCCTTACCCAAACAATTTTATAGGAGGTTACAAGAATACATTATTTTGCTGGATTGATTTTTATGCCCTAGGTAGAAATTCGCTAAGTGTCCTTGAAAGACTTCAAGAAGCAAGTTGCATTTGCAAATAATTGATAATTGAGACTCAGATCAATGAACTATCAATTCCATTGTACTTGTGACATATTAGTACACCTAGTGACATCCATCTCTATGAGTCCATGGACCATATGCTGTTTTATTGGACGATTTCCAAAACTAAGGTTTTGTTGAGTAACATGTAATGCAATTTTTTCATTACAAGATAAAACTTTGAAAACTTTGCCAATGGAACATGTGGACATTGTTCTCATGTTGAAATTTACCTGACAAATCTTTCAATAGGTTATGGCACTCAATTCCACTGCTTGTATTGGTTTTTATGTCCCTAGTAGAAATTCACAAAGTGTCTCTATATGGATTCAAGAAGCGAGTTGCAAGTCACCATAAGCTGATAACTAGGATTCAGATTGGTGAACCATTGATTTTTTTGGACTTGTGACATTAAATTATACATAGGGACACCCATATCCCATGATTCCATGGTTTGGATGTTGTTTAGTTAGTGATTTGTAGAACTAGGGTTTTGCTCAGTAACATGTAATGTAATTTTTGCATTATAAGGTAAATTTTTGAAAACTCTGCCAATGGAGTGTGTGAACATCATACTCATGCATTAATAATATATGAAGAAACAACATAATACCTTATCAAAATGAACATATGGATATAACCCATCAATGACTAGCCAACTCTAGTCACATATACTAGGTGAATATGGTCCTTACCCTATAATTGATCTTGATCTTACCCTCACCCTAAAGAGAACAATATGGGCAAAAAATTAAAGTAAAAGTCATCTCCTAAACCAATAAGTTTTTTTTTATTACATTTATTAGGCTCCGAGGCATGCCTAAGACTCTTTATAAAACAAGCATACTTATCCTAGGTTAAATCCCCCTAAAAAGTGTGAAAAGTAAGGTTCTTTAGCAAATCTAATGGAATTAGTAATATATTCATTATGTGTGGTTCATCACACAATATATATTACCATTATCTAAAGGAATAATACAAAGAACATAGATTTCCAATGGAAAACTAACACTTCTCCGAACTACCATTTACCCTAGGCTACCATGTCTACACATGATGTTCACCCCCTATAAGGGTTGGATTTCTAGTTTTTTTCCTTGAATCCATACGGGTCATTAAGCCACTAAGGACCGAAAACAAAGTTGATACCCAAGACAATAATGGTAGGGTTGATGGGTGGGTGAAAATCATTCACAAGAATAATGAAAATACCAAGTCATTCATTGTTTTGAAAGTCTTAGCCCCTTAAGTGACTACAGTCAAAGGGAAAGCACAAGCTAGCATCATGCCTATGTTACAATGGAAGCAATTGTGCACCCTCCTTTGGATTCTTTTTCTTGGGGATGAGGAAAAAAGGCTTGTTCATGGTCTCCTTTGCTAAACAATAAAGGAAATGATATGCTAAATGACTCTTACAAATGATATGACTAATGGATGTATATTGCTCTTAAAACTATCAAAACATCAAATGCATTCAATGTTTTACATTGGCTAGGAGAGCATGAGAATGAAAGAATCTGTCTAGTGATACACACATTTAGATGCAAACACACATATACATGCGCAAATGCAAAAACACACTAACATATAAAAATGTGGGTTGTTTGTCAATCCATCTTAACCACACCAATATGCTTATTAACTTCAACATTATAGGCTTGCACAACATAATCCATTTAGACCCATAAGACACAAACATAACTACATTGATACAAAAATTACTTTAAATCTACAAAATTTTACATACATAAACATTACTTCATGTAAATTATGGCACAAGAACTTACTTGTTTATCTAGATAGTTGGTACACTTGGATTTTCTTTGAGTGCTTGTGTATAAATTTATGCATGTGTATGTAACAAAAAACTTGATTGAGAGCTATGTTTTACAACCATTATCACATAACGTAACATATGTGACGGAGTTGATGCAAATAACACAAGTGCACCCCAGCAGTGTTCAATCCATGTCAATTGTTGCATACATATTACAACATCACTTGTTCAACCCCACTCTCAATCAAGGATTATCATTTATTGGTTAATAAAAGTGGTATTATGGATTGCAAACCACAATTTTTAAGCTATTTTACTCTCATATAAACAATATCATGGAACCATACATAAACATCAAATAAATAAAAGCTCTAGAATAATATCCAAATTCTTGTATCTGTATTCGAAATTGGTCAATCTGTACATATTTTACAAAATGGCATGTCATGCCCAAGATACAGAATGGAACCTCATGCCCAAAAATATACCATCATGGTTGAGTACATAATGGATGGGTCATTGACTCTTGCCACCCTCGCCAATACTAGGTGCATCCCCAAAGATGATCTTCCTCCTCTTAGAGATGGAGGCAACTTGAGTATTCTTATGTCTCTAAGTTGTGCATCTTAATGGAGTTTACAAAAGGAAAAAACAATCAAGTGAGTTTTTTTTTACACCGTGTTCTATCAATTAATACCTAGAAGATAATACTATAGAATTCCATACAAAAACTCACCGTACATGCGGTACAATTCCTAAGGGTGTTGCCCTTTTTGTGATCCTAATTGTTCCACGATGCCTTCTTGCATTAATTACAAGAATCAAAATTCACAAAATCAATTCCATTCATGTTGGATACAAATTTTAGCTAATCATCTCAACATGAATAACTCAGGTAATGATCGAGATTGGCTAGGAGGTGGAGCACTCAGATGAGGAAACTACTTCAAGGAAACCACTGGTAAAGGGTTGACATGCGTGGGCATAGTGGATGTAACAACAGGGGATACCATGGGGAAGACAAGGGTAGGGAGGTGTAACATAGCCTTTTTGTTGAAAAACATTTTGTGTTAGCAAACATTATGATAACTTTTATTGTAAAGTTTTATGTTGGACAGGTGTCCAAGGATGACTGTAATTTGCACAATATATTATTATTAAATAAATAAAATAGGAGACAAACACCTAAGAGGACTGTTGAAAGAGTGGTTACTGAACCACTAGGTGGAATGGAATCTGGGGTAGAAGGCAATGGACAAGTGGCAGCATCATGATGCAACTAACTAGCTGTTGGTATGGGACAACTCCCTTGAAATGTGGTCATAGTGCCCTGAAAGATGGGACTGGAGCTTGAGGCTCATTTATTCCAAACTGACCACTAAAAGACCTAGGTAGTCTATATAATAGCCATCAAATTTTGAACTGAGGTTCATCACTTTTCCTGACGAGGAAATTTACCTTGGGGTTTTGCTGTGTTTGCATCCAAGATATTTGATGAGGGGATATGCTATGTTGTTGATCATGTTGTGAGTCTGCCAAACTCTTATTGAGTTCAGGAGGTTGATGCCAAGTGGAGAAGGCATGTTATTTCAGGAGGTTGATGCTGAGTGCAGAAGGCATTTTTGAGTGCCTTGCTTCTACACAGATTCCACCCACTTATTGGTTCAGTAACTAGGCTCGGGGGTTCACAAGAAGCCAGCAGTTGAGCTGCTTCTTCTGGAATAGGTTGGGAGGAACATGCCTCCTTGGGTGTTTTCCATTCCTATCTTCATTTATAGGTTCCATTTTCTTACCTATTTTATTTTAAAGTTCTGTTATCTATTAGCTTTTACTGTTTACTTTATAAGTTTATTTCAGTTTCCTGAATAATTTAATAATTATGTATAAAATCGAACTGATTGAATAAAATAGTCTCTGCATTTTCCCCCATGCAAAAAGGAACAACATCGTACTCTAGTACAGAGACAAATTAAGGTAGATAAATTTGATAGGCAAATTGCCAAGATGATGGAAGTACCATTCTGTATATTCTGTTAATTTATCTACTGATAGTAATTAGTATTATTTACTGCAATTCTTTACATTACTGTTCTTACTTCTATATTTTATTCATCAATAGAAGTTTATTGTCTTAAAAGATTATTACTGAGCTTTATAATTATTATCGAGATTATTGCTGATACAAAATTTAAAAATTATTGCATAATCTCATCATACAGAACTGATATGTCATTTTCAAGTTTCAATTTAGGGTTTATAGTTTCCATTTATTTTCTTCTCAAAGTTTACTATAATCTATTGTTATTTCCATTACTGTACTTACAGGATAAATAAGCAAACAGAAGTCTCATATCACAAACCTTACATATTTCAGTTTCAAAAACAAACTTCAAACTACTGAACTTATTATCGAACGATAGAAGCAAGGATTTTAAAGATATCTTTTATTTAAACAGTTCTCAACTATTGTCCAAACATATGTTCCTTTAGCCATAAAACAAAAATTACACAAACGCATTCTTTTCTACAGAATCGAGCTAGTTAAACAAGCTCCCTATAATTACATAGTTTCATTATTTTATTAACAATAGAATGCCTCTAAATTGCAGAAGTAAAAACAAGTATGGATTGCCGAGGGCCTGTTGACAAGTCAACTAAATATCCATACATTTTAAACAGAGTCAAACCCTAAATCATGACAAGACTTATAGATCGAAAACCCAAACATTTCTTACAAATCGACGAAGCTGCATATAGGCCGAATCCTATCATGTATTACAAACACATAACCATTGTTTAAAAGACAGTAGCAGTATTTTTCATTATTCATACATAGCACACGATTTCCTTTCCCAATGTTTAAACATTTCATAAGTTCACAGTCCATAAAGAAAACGATAGCAACAGGTGTGTTAAAACCTAGTTGCACAACTATTATCGTATTACATCAAATTCGAATGCAGAGGTTTGTTAACACACAAATTCTTTCCATTTTATAAATCGACGAGTCACAGGTTTTGTTCACGGGCTAAGCCCCAAAACAACGAACACAAAACAATTACTGCAACATAGATTGGGAAACATACTTTTATTATCAACTCAACAGAGTTTGAAACCCTTTTTAACGGAGGAACATTGCCCAGTTCAAAACTCAGAACCCAAACACTGTACAGTAACACTACAAAACTATTACATTGACTCTGCAAACCGAGAAGTATCCTAACATAGGCGTAAACGAAGCAACATGGGTTTCGAACCACGATTTCCAGGACAAGTTGTTACAACTTCAAACGTTTGCCACAAATATGCCAGGAGAACCTACGGAGGGTTTGCCACAGGGGCTTACCATTTTATAGCGTGCTATCCATTGCCATCAAAACCCAACACTGAAAAATCCACCACGAAGGCAGTACCTGCCACATAAATTGCAATAAGTTAACAACGAGACTCCAATGAATATTATTTAAACCAAAATCATATTACATAAACATTGTTACGAGGTGAATTACCTTCATATTAACAGATGGATGGAATGCTTCAAGCTTCCAATTCCTCCAACCAACGCAACAAAGTAGCATGCAACTAAACTTTTTTCAAACTTGGAGTTTAATCTCACTGAAAACCTAAACCCGTCACACGACGAAAGCCAGAGGGCTTCATTACCTTACAACTTCCAAACCCAAGCAACTTATATAGTAAGTTTCACCATCAAAATTACAGAGTTTGCAGTTACAGAGCCATCACAAACCACCCAGGGTCAAGCCTTGCTAACCAATGGCCTGTCGGCCTCTTCCCCAAACAAAAACACCAAATGAATGCGTTAAGGAAAACAACAAACGTTATTGCAAGACTGCCTTAGGGTTTCAGATCTCAATGATTGAGGCAACAGATCAATGATCAAGATTTGGCCAGCAAAGCCACGATAGTACCAAGGCAAAGATACGACCAAGCACCATTAATAACCTCAATAAATAACCAGCACAGTTGGAGTGCCATATCACTAGGGCTGAGCTTACAGCTCGGCGAACTATCACCATTCTTACAACTATATCACGTGGAGCCAGGAACACATAGGAGCCATCGAAGCAAACCACTACCATCACACAGGGTTACATTTAATGCTGAATCTCACGTATCATCTGCCAGACCCTTGACTGCAACAACATTAAATTCGTGACAACATTACAGCGTGATCTCGGGATTATATCACTACTACATTACAACTGTAATACAACCCGTGGCATAGTTTTCAAACCATAGGGAATATAATATCACTACCATAATACAATCATTGTATTGTTTCAACCATAAGATATTATTATATCACGATAATACATAGCACATTTGCATTGCAATTCGAACCATAGGATATGCATATCATGTTTTCAATACCCAATACTTTCGCATAACAATTATACATTGCAAATCCAAAGCTACGATAAATTCTTATATCAAGCATGTGTAGAATATCAACACAAGCCTCAATTTGTAGGCACTTAAACTTTAAACATATAGTTCATTCATATAATAGAATGCATTATGATTTCACAAGTTAAGACATTTTGCATAACGATAATGCATTATGAACTCTAACATTAATCCGCTTAGAAAGCTAAGGTTGGATAACAATTGGAATTTTGTCGCAATCACTTCAACTAGGGAACATCTTGCCTATAAGGTGACCTAACAGGACTTTAACAATACATCTATAAATTTGAATATGCCATATAGATATAAATGGTCAACTTATATTATTTACCAAGATCAATCAATGTTCATCCATGTCATAATTTGGATATTATCTTAAGATTTCTGTTATCACTTTCACTAAAGTAAATCTAGTTCAATCTTGTTGCTTTTTCACAATTGTTATTATAAGATGTAATTCTAATGAATCTTCCAAAAGTTACAACAGAAGCAAAGTGTAAACATCTACAAGTGTTAGTATAAAACGGTACAAGTTGATCAAGAAAGCTGGGAACTTCATACCATCTCTACCTTCATGTATGGCAGTATACACATTTATCTTAAAAATAGAGACGACTAGCTGAAGCTTATAAATTGTCTTGAATAACTAGAATTACTCTATTACCTTACCTGCAGATCTGCGAAAGAAAAGAATCCAATGCTTTAGCTATCAAAGCTAAGTAAACCCAAGGGCACCCTGTAGGAACCCCTTCAGAATTATGCAAACAATTCATCAGTATTGTTACCAGATCATTACACATAACGAAATAAACATTGTTCTGTCGCACCTTATTCAGAATCAAGTATCTTTTTATGTTCAAGAATAAATACGATAATTTTATGAAGTTGTTCTTATCTATTAGTTAAATAACTTTCATTCCGCAGATAGCATTTCTCTTATGGATTAGGCTATATCAAAATTTTTTATTTTTTTGCGATTTTTGGGATGTTAAAGGAGGATGGGTGCAGCCATAGTGGATGCAATTGGGGGAGCTGCAGTAAAGAGGATGAGTGCACTGAAAATGGATGCAATAGGAGAGGTTGGATCAAGGTGGACAAGTGCACCCACAATGGATGCAAAATGGGTGATGTAGTGTATATGGGTGCAACCAATGAAAAATATGGTGGAGGTGGGTGGTGATAAACCCTCATGGGTTGTAATATGGGAGGAAGAACCTTCAAGGAGGACATCGAGATGACAAAGGATGGTGAAAGGTGACTTAGGAATAGACTCATGAAAGGTGGTTGTGGTGAATACAGGTCGAATATTGGTGCGTCCATATAAAAATTTATAATATGATCATTAGTAAAAAAGTACGAAAATCAACCAAAATAAGAACAAATTCCACATTAAACCCAAATATAACTTGACACATGATACCTGGAATTAGGGCAATTTGTCTAACCCATATGGAGATGGATTCTCAATATACTCGGTTACAACATGTAGAAATGCAACAATGCATACTCAGTGCCATTTACAATTTTATCTTCATCATTGCCTAATGTTTTATAATGATTTACACAATGCTTTTAAATATTTCTAATGACTAAGCCCATGGGGGGCAGAGCTATTGGTAATGAGTAAATGAGATGAGAAGTTGTAAATTGTAATACCCCATGTGTTAATTCCCGGACATATACAATTTGTAATTGTTTATTATTGTGGCACAAGGTGCCAGGACAAGGGTCTTTAAGGATTGAGATAAATTATTATTATTATTTGTAAATAATTAATTAATAAAAACAACTAGCACACCGGGGACCACTAAAAGGGTATGGGAGGCATAAATCCACAAGGTGAGGGGGAATGGGGACATTCCTAGCACTTTAGAACTTGTTTGGTCGAGCTTGGTCTGTATTTATGCTTTGGTGAATTTATTAGTTGATGGTCACCCAAACATTGTACAATGGGAACAACTTTTAATTATTTTAGCCTATGTTGGTATTATTGAGTTTGATTCATGATTTAGTGGGTTCTTGGGTGGATTCCACTTGTTGATTGGCCCCCTTTGGTGGTTTTGTAATTCCTTTTTGGAGGTTACACTTGTTTTTGTAACCCCCATTTGCACAAGTGCACACTCACCTGCTATTTTTAGCCTTGGCACCTCAAAAGTTGGATAAATTCTCGTGCAATCCCTCCTTTGCTATTTTGGGAAGATGCTTTGGTTTGTGTAACTCCTCACCTCACTAATTTTGATTACCCTCTTGGGTTAGAATTACCTTCGTTGGTCTATAAATCCATGGTTGATATCCTTGGTTAAGGTTTCCGATTGTTGTTTATTATTGATGGTTGTTTTAGTTGTTCATGCCATTGATGTTGATAAGCTTGTGAGCTTGTGAAGCCATGTATGCTCTGCTATGTGAATGAAACTTGTGCTTGAAGCACTATCATTAGAGGAAATTTGAGGTCTAAAATGGGCCTTATCAGAAAACGAGCCATCATATAAAAAAACGATCCAACCATAATTTATTGATGAGTTGGAATTCAAGAACCAATAGAATTTCAATAAAATGAGTCAACCATAAAGGTTGACTTGAGATATTTGTCATAAAAAAACTACTTTTTTGTTTGTTTGTATTTTCAACATATCTCCCTGTGTTTTTACTCAAATTTCAAGCGAGAGCACTCGTTGGATGCAGAATTAAATTCCGCATCCAATGAGTACCCACATTGCATACTTTTGATGGACTCTGCTGCCCCAAACACAGAAATACCTAAAAAAACATGATGATGATGTCATTGTCACATTTTTTCAGGCATTTCTTGTTTTTGGGGTAGTGTGGTTCGTCAAAAGTATGCAATGTGGGTACTCGTTGGATGCGAAATTTAACTCCACATCCAACTAGTGCTCCCGCTCGAAATTTGGTAAAAACATAGGGAGATATGGTGAAAATATGAACAAAAAAAGTATTTTTTCTTTCTCTCTTCCTCCAAAATTAATAAATATTATTTTATTATTTTAACTATTATTTTATTATTTTCCTTAGTTGGCCCATTTTAGACCTCAAATTTTCTCTAATGGATCTTGTATGGTTTCCGTGGCAAGACTGGACAACTCTGGTATAGTTCCTCTGTGTCCACTACTTATCTTTGTCATGGGCCTGCACATAAATCATGATGGTGAATGGCGATGTCCTGAGGGACCTAGGGGGTGAAGGGATTACCATTACACTTGGTAGTGGGGTGGAGGAAAAAGTAGGTGGTGATGAATTGAGTTGTGGCTTATAAAACATATACTTGAACTATTTTTGGGTGCACCTCTGCTTGTAGATCAATGGGCTCATCTCGGGGGTGGCCTGTCCAAGAGGATTTGGATTGGCTGTGCCTACGGCTAGGTGGAATGTGGTATGGATGTTTCCAGTTGCACATTATTAAGATAAGTGGATTATTTTATGTAAATTGATATGTTAATATGATGTTTCCATTGTTTCCATACTTGAACTGTTTACTGTTGATGAGCCTGGTAGTTGTATCAATGGTTGGGTGTAGATTTGATGGTTTAAATGCTTGGAAATTGGTGTTTTTCCCTTCTATTTGAGATCTGATCTTGATGGAAGCTTAGAATATATTTATTCATGTGTTTATTTTCTATAGCTTACTCTGCAAATGCTCCCTCTATGGATGATCATATCTGTAGATGAATTCACAGTTGAAATGGCTTGGTTTTTGGAACACTAGTTAAGGAATCTTGCTTGGAAATTTGAGTTTTCTCCTTGTTTTTAGATTTGATCTGAATGGAAGATTTAAATATGTTTGTGCATGTATTATTTGTTGTATCATACTTTGACATTTCACCCTCCATGGACGATCAAATCTGTTATATGATCCACAAATGAAAATACTGAGTTTTGATTGCTAAAAAGTGGGTGTTTATGCTAGAAAACTAGATTGAATTGATCGTTTCTCTGGAGAATTGAATATATGATGTTGTATGGATATGTGTGAATTCTATAGTACGTCCTTTGTGGATGTAGAGTTTCCCATATAGCTAGTATGATTTTTAATTGGGACTCATAGTTGGTTTTGCAGGGATTTGGATGCTTACCGGATGATCCGATAATGATTTTTATAAGAATAGTGAGATCTGATCTTTGTATGAATTAATGGCTATATATGATAGATCTGTATTTTCCATTTTACATTACCGAATGGATATAGGTGTTATTTTCATATCTGACCTGATGAGCAATGAAAAACTATTAATAAAAGTGTCATAAATCAGATTTATGGGAGTGCCATAAATTGCATAGTTTTACAGCGGAAAGATCTAGTTTGTAATTGTTTCAAGATAATTCTATAAATATGATTAGTTAGCATTATTTGATTGATTATGGTAAAATTTAATGTTTTAATAATTCTAAGGGCCAAGTTTATTAAAGTTCGTAAATCTAGTTTCATTATCATGCTTACACGATGTTGCTGCATGAGATTTTGGGGATTTTGGGGAGTTTTATAATTGTTTTTAAAGTATCGCATTTATTTTTAAAGGCTGTATGTTTGTTTTGATTGGATCGATGGTATGCTATCCTATCCTTTGGTTGACCTTATTTCGCTGTGCTATACCTTTATTCAGCCTTCCTTTGGGTTTACATGTTCCCGTGACCTTGGTTTCAAGGATGGGTATACTACATAAATGCAAGGTCACAAGTTCAAATCCCCATGGGTACTAGCTTACAATTTTTTTTAATGACTAGATTGAAGTAAAGAATCAATTGGTCTAATTGTCTTTTTTACCTGAAATTTAAGAATCTCACTACATATAGCTAGGTTGGACAATCATGTTTAATAGGTGATGCAGGAGCATCAGGGCCTAGCCAGATCAGTCGAGGTTGATCGACAGGAGGGATCCGACCAGCGGGAGTGCCGATGACCAGTGGTGCGGAGAGCAGGTTGACTTGTCGAAGTCAACAAGTCGAGCAGAAGTAGTCGGAGTGCGACCGACTGGAGCAGCGCAGCGGATGTTGTGTTAGGTCGAGAATCGACAGGTAATGGTTGATAGACGACAAGTGGAGTAAGACGTCAGGTAGTTGATGAGTGGTTGAACTACGACGTGACAGGTTTGGCGGAGCCAAGCACGGAGGAAGGGGAGGACTGGAAAACTACAGAAGAAGAGAAGTAAGCCGACAAGAAGGTCGAGATGTGACCGAATACTGTAGCAGGGTCGGAAGGGCAGAAAGTCAAGGAGCTATACCTGGTAGCCGTTAAGGGTTGCTGAGGAAGTTAATACAGTTATTGTGAGTTGGTGAAAGACATGACAAGTGAAGTCATGGACAGAGGCTGTGCAACACGATTGGGAGATGGCAGTTGCAGGTCTGCAGGATTTGGAAGGATTGACGGACAGGAGGATGCGTGTCTCGGGGATTGCAATAATCTCGGGAACAGTAGCAGCAGGGTAGAAGATGAAGGAGAGGAAACAAGAAGACAAATCTTTAGTCTTTGATCAGCAGCATCAGAGAGCAGAGCGGAGAGGAGTTGTGAAGAGTCACACCGGCCGAAGACAAAGAGAGTTGAGATCCAGCCATAGCTCAGAGTTCCTAGGTGAACCAGGAGAGGGTGAGGTCGACACACAGGGAGAACACACCATAGTTACTTCTAAGTTGTAACGGATGAGGCCGATCATAGTTAGTTATTTGTTTACAATTATTCCGCATTGTAACCGAATTCAGAGAAGTAATATAAAGCCACATCAGGCATCCTGCTTTACACCGTGTTCGTGTAAGCATTATGGTTTGTTTCGTGTGTATTATTAAGCAAGAAAGTATTCCAGTAAGGTGACTTGCGTCAGTTGGTATCAGAGCCTGGAAGAAAGTCCGTTTGGGAAGACGACTATACCAACATGACTTGCGTCAGTTGGTATCAGAGGACGAATCGCAGCAGATCAGAGCGGAGCAAAGAACCCGGAAGAAAGTCTGGTTGGGAAGACGACTATACCAACCTGACTTGCGTCAGTTGGTATCAGAGTAGAAGAATCCTTCGAGTTCGTGATATTGAGCCTGCAAGTGAGTTGGACAGCTCAAGTTGCGGTTGGGTAGAGTTGTACACGACTTGTTTAAAGTCTGGTTGTGATTGGACGTGTGAGAGTTTTAGCAGAGGTTGGAAATGGCTCATAGAGGCATTAATGTCTGAGGACGAAGAGCGCGTGGTGCAACAACTGTCAAAGTGGATTGTGAGATGTTCGACGAATGTGTCAGAACGATGCGAACTTTGACAAATGAAGTTGCAGCGATCAAAGAAATCCAGAGGCGTGGTTGTATTCCTGAAGCACTAGACCACAACGACGAGGAAGTCAAAGAGGTGGAAGCTCGGGAAGAAGCCGCAGAGGAACCAGAGGAAAAACTGATCAAACTCCTAACGGATATGAGAGGTCGGGCAAAGATAGACGTGTGTACGTACTCGGGAAGCCTGGACCTAGAAGATTTGATCGACTGGTTCAGAGAGATGGAGAAATACTTCGACATAGAGCAGATCGAGGATCCTAAACAGGTTAAGACTGCATGTCTGAGGTTGAAGGGTCATGCCTCATTGTGGTGGGAAAATGTATAGGATGATAGACTCAAGAAAGGCAAGGAGAAAATTAAGTCTTGGGACAGAATGGTTGCCAAGTTGAAGGGAAAGTTCTTGCCAAATGACTACGTGATTTCCTTGTTCAGGAAGTTACAGAACTTTCGACAGAAAGAGATGACCGTGAAGGAGTACACAGCGAAGTTCTACCGATTGTCGATTCGGTCAGGACAAACTGATGAAGGAGAAGAAGCTATCGCTAGGTATAAGAACAACTTAAAATATGCTATTCAGGATGAACTCAGCATGTCAAGATTCAGAGCAGTCGGTGAAGCCTACCAGTTAGCTCTGAAGGCAGAAGAGAAACTATCAAGAAAATCCACAGTGACCAGGGGAAAGATGACTGGTCGAGGTGCGAAAAATGTCTCCATGAAAGGCCAAAGTAGCGGGTACAGGAAGGAAAGTGTCGAAGATAGCCGACATGCGGAAGGGACATCGACATGGGAGAAAGCGCAAGAGAACGACGTGATGGTCATGAGAACCGCGGTCGAGGTGTGTATAGTCGAAGTGGTCCATCTGACAAGAAAGGAGCTAACAGACTGGCCATAATATGTTACAAGTGCCGAGGAACGGGACACAATGCATATGAGTTCCTAGAGAACCTACATGTTGCATAGGAGTCGAAACCCAGACGTCGAAAGGATGAGCAAGTCGATGAGAGGGAAGAATCAACATCCGCCAGTAGTGGAGGTGAAAAGAAGAAGAACTAGAATCTGACGGTTCAAAGAGCCTTGATCCAGGAATATCAACGTGATCTGATGGAACTAGCACAACAGAAGGCGATCTTTTGAACGAAGGTGCGGATCGGAGAATGGCATTGCAAAACCATAGTGGATGGTGGAAGCACGAAGAATCTTGTGTCAACATAATTCATCGACAAGATCGGGTTGAAGTGTCGAGAACACCCACACCCCTACAAGATCTCATGGTTGCAGAAATAACACCATGTCAGGGTGACCAGACAGTGCCTGATCAACTTCAGAGTTGAAGTATTAGAGGACAGCGTACTATGCGATGTAGTTCCCATGGATGCATGCCATCTGTTGTTAGGAAGACCATGGAAATATGATCAGAAAATGATCTATGATGGTCGAGCCAACACAGTCACAGTGTGGAAGAATGGCGTGAAGAGGACTCTTAAGCCGAGGTGAGAAGAGCAAGCCGACAGTAAGGATGGCGAGAGCAATCTTTGGGAGAAGTGAGTGTTGATGAGCACCCCGAAGGAATTCCTCGCAGAAGAGGAGAGGCAGTTGGGATTTTTTGCGATCATTCCAAAAGGACCATATGTTGAAAGAACGACTAGAGAGGAGGATATTCTGGTCAAGATCGAGGAGTTGCTCGAGGAGTTTAGGGACATAATGGCTGATGAGAAATCGACGGGATTGCCGCTGACCAGAAGAATATCTCATCAGATCGACTTGATTCCAGGGTCGAGTCTGCCAAACAAAGCACCATATAGGATGAGTCCGACAAAGGGACAGGATCTCAACCGATAGGTCCAAGAGTTGTTGGACAGAGGGTTAATTAGAGAAAGTCTGAGCCTGTGTGCATTACCAGTGGTATTGACACCGAAGAAGGGTGGAGAATGGAGAATGTGTACCGACTCCAGTGCCATCAACAGGATCATGATCAAGTATCAGTTTCCATTGCCGATAATGGATGACTTGATGGATTTCCTGAGTGGAGCGACATACTTCACGAAGATAGATCTGAAGAGTGGTTATCACCAGATTAGGGTCAGAGAAGGAGATGAATGGAAGACAACATTCAAGACAAAAGAAGGGTTATACGAGTGGATAGTCATGCCATTTGGGTTGACTAATGCACCCAACACATTCATGAGATTGATGAATGAGTTGTTAAAGCCATTTCTAGTAAAGTTTGTCATAGTCTATTTAGACGACATCCTGATTTTTAGTCGAACCAAGGTAGAGCACTTGGAGCACGTTCGACAGGTATTGCAGAAATTGCAGGAAGAAAAGCTGATGGTGAACCTGCAAAAGTGTTTCTTCATGAAGAAGGGATTGGCGTACTTGGGGTTTGTAATCTCGAGTAAAGGGTTGGTGATGGACCCAGAGAAGGTGAAGGCAATAGTAGATTGGCCGAAATCGACAAGCACGACTGGAGTGAGGAGTTTCCATGGACTTGCTAGTTTCTACCAGAAGTTCATTTGGGGATTCAGTTGAATTTGTGCATCATTGACAGAATGCATGAGAAAGGGTGAGTTCAAGTGGACGGACGAAGCCCAGAGAGATTTTGACGAGTTGAAGGAAAAGGTCATTGAGAGCCCAGTCTTGGCGCTCCTAGACTTTGACAAAGTTTTCCAAGTTGATTGTGATGCGAGTGGAACGGAAATTGGAGCAGTGTTGAGCCAGGAGGGCTGACCAATTTCATTCTTTAGTGAAAAGATGAATGGAGCGAAGCAGAAGTATTCGGTCTACGACCAGGAGTTTTATGCTATCATTCAAGCACTGAAGAAGTGGAGGCATTATTTGTTGCCCAAGGAATTTGTGTTATACACAGATCACCAAGCACTGGGGTATCTGAACACTCAATAGAAATTGGATCAGAGACACATGAAGTGGGTGGAGCTACTTTAGAGATATACATTCGTGTTGCGACATAGGTCGGGTAAGTCGAATAATGTTGCCGACGTATTGAGTAGGAGAGTTGCGCTATTGAACACGACGACAGTTCAGGCAACAGGGATAGAGTCGATAAAGATGGAGTATGAGACCAACGAGGATTTTGCGAAAGCATTGAAGGCTTGTCATGAACCTTGGAGTATCGACATGACTCCATATTTGAGTTACTTCATCCAAGAAGGATATCCGTTCACGGGAAGTCAGTTGTGCATTCCCAGAGGATCAATAAGAGAGATCCTAATCCGATAATTTTATAATGGTGGGTTAGCAGGACACTTTGGCATCAACAAGACCAAAGCATTGGTTGATGAGAAGTATTTCTGGCTAGGGATGTCGATAGATGTCGGAAAGTGGGTTCGACAATGTCAAGTTTTCCAGTTGGCAAAGGGAAGGAGTCAGAACATAGGGTTGTATACACCATTGCCGGTACCAGATAACCCTTGGGAGCATCTTAGCATGGATTTTGTGTTAGGATTACCGAAGACTCAGCAAGGAAGCAACTCAATATTTGTTGTAGTCGATAGATTTTCGAAGATGGTGCATTTCATTCCATGTAAAAAGACGAGTGATGCCACAGGAATCGCTGTACTATTCTTCAAGGAGATAGTCAGATTGCATGGGTTGCCAAAGAGTATCACGTCAGAATGGGATACCAAGTTTATGGGGCATTTCTGGAGAACCCTATTGAAGAAACTGGACACGAAGTTGAAGTTTAGCTCGGTGTACCTTCCGCAAACAGATGGACAGACCGAGGTGGTCAACAGAAGTTTGGGAAACCTTCTGAGATGTCTAGCAACCGACAGACCCAAGCAATGGGAGAAAGTGTTGGCACAGGTGGAGTTTGCATATAACAATTCTGTGAATCAGTTGACGGGATTGAGCCCATTCCAAATTGTTCAAGGGAGAAGCCCACACGGAGTGGTGGATTTGGTCGAGTTGCCGACAGAAACCAGGAAGAGCACAGTTGCAGAATCATTCACAGAGCATATGCATGAAGTTCATGTAAATGTGCGAAAGCACATAGAAAAGAGTAATGTGGCATACAAGTTGAGGGCTGACAGGAAAAAGATGCTACAATCGTTCCAAGAAGGGGACTTAGTCTATGCATATTTACGGAAGGAAAAATTTCTGACAGGTACATACAACAAGCTGAAGCTGAAGAAGATAGGACCATGCAGAATTCTGAAGAAGATTTCAGACAACGCTTATGTGTTGGAATTGCCGGAAGACTTGAACATTTCAACAACGTTCAACGTTTTAGATCTGTATAAGTTTGAAGAGGGGTCAAGCAGTGGACACGAGGAAGTGATAAGCATCGACTGGAAAGACCAAATTCCAGATCGACACAAAGAAGAGATCACGGAAGTAGTCGAAGAGCGTGAGGTTGGGAAAAAACGTAGCGCACGGAAGAAGGACTACTTAGTGAGATGGAAAGATGATGAGTTGCAGGAGGCGACATGGATTTCCGAGGAAGAGTTTAGGAGACTAACAAAGAATTCGAATTCTTTTTCACCTAGGGAGTCTGATGCAGGAGCATCGAGGCCTAGGCAGATCAGTCGAGGTTGATCGATAAGAGGGAGCCGACCAGCGGGAGTGCCGATGACCACTGCTGCAGAGAGAAGGTTGACTTGTCGAAGTCAACAAGTCGAGCAGAAGCAGTCGGAGTGCGACCGACTGGAGCAACGCAACGGATGTTGTGTTGGGTCGAGAATTGACAGGTAATGGTCGATAGACGACAAGTGGAGTAAGACGTTGGGTAGTCGATGAGTGGTCGAACTACGCCGCGATAGGTTTGGCGGAGCTAAGCGTGGAGGAAGGGGAGGACTGGTGAACCGCAGAAGAAGAGAAGTAAGCCGACAAGAAGGTCGAGATGTGATCGACTACTGTAGCAGGGTTGGAAGGGCGGAAAGTCAAGGAGCTGTACCTGGTATCCGTTCAGGGTTGCTGAGGAAGTTAATACAGTTATTGCGAGTTGGTGAAAGACATGACAGGTGATGTCATGAACATATGCTGTGCAGCACGGTTGGGAGATTGCAGTTGCATGTCTGCAGGATTTGGAAGGATCGACGGACAGGAGGATGCATGTCTCAGGGATTGCAATAATCTCGGGAACAGCAGCAGCAGGGTAGAAGACGAAGGAGAGGAAACAAGAAGACAAATCTCCAGTCTTTGATTAGCAGCATCAGAGAGCAGAGCCGAGAGGAGTTGTGAAGAGTCACATCGGCCAAAGACAAAGAGAGTTGAGATCGAGCCATAGCTTAGAGTTCCAAGGTTAACCAGGAGAGGGTGAGGTCAACACACAGGGAGAACACACCATAGTTACTTCTAAGTTGTAATGGCGGAGGCCGATCATAGTTAGTTATTTGTTTACAATTATTCCACATTGTAACCGAATTCAAAGAAGTAATATAAAGCCACTTCAGGCATCCTTCTTTACATTGTGTTCGTGTAAGCATTGTGGTTTGTGTCGTGTGTATTGTTAAGCAAGAAAGTATTCCAGTAAGGTGACTTGCGTCAATAGGTGAACTAATGCGTTGGAAACTTAATCCATAATTAAGATTGGTTCCATGTAAAATATTGTAAGTAATTATTTTTTAGTAATTGATGAATAAGATGAAGAGTCATTGAGAATCCTAAAGGACCTCTTGAAAGATGAAATCCAAAGGTAATTTCTCATGTATTAATAGGGAATTCATGTCAATAAAAAATAAATCTCTAGTTATTTCACATCAAGTGGTATTAGAGATGAGCTCCATAACTCCTCTGTCTCCTTAGTCTTGAGATCTGCCCGCTGGCATATTCTCTGCCATATCTATCTTCTATTTTGTTCAGATTCCTCTCTATGCAATTCCTCATTTCCAAGTACTGAAAACCATAAATTTGTTCATGGTGCATTTACCTGTGTTTCTTCTGTTGGCCAATGGTTATCTGTGCACTTGAGTGTTACATTCGTTTTGCATATTCTCCTGCGACTTGGGAAAAGTTTTCCTCATCACCCGTGACTATAATTCCACCTCTGTGATTCCTCCTGTGCACAGACTCATCTTTCCATTGGATTTATCCCTATGCATGACCTTAGTGTGCTATACTCTCTAGATGTAGCTCATGACTTCAATTATTTGTGTATTACCATATTCAACCATCCCAGCCACCTCTCCATTCTCTACCTGTGCATTACATCTCTGCATGACCTGGAGCACCCTCTCTTCACATGCGTGACCACTATTTAACATTCAAGGATGTCGTTAATGGGTTATAATCTTCTTGCCATGGTTCTGATATCGTTTAGTGAATGCCTTGCATCTTGGTGCATATTCTTATTGTGACTTGGCATTTGGAACCACCTCACACCCGCGAACTGTATCCCTTCACGATTTTTGAAACTAAAGGTCACCAAATAACATCATTCTGTGATTTTGAAAGTGATTGAAATCATTCCAAAATTTTGGGAGCAAGCTTTGGCCCAACATAGAATTCTTCTATGTAGACCAACTTGAGTCAATTACCTTTTTCCAAGCCTTCTCACACTACTTGGAATTTTTTTGCATGAAATCTCTACATGAAAGTGATTCCTTGTGGGAGTGATTTCTACGTAGAAGAAGTGTTCTCTATGTGAATATCCATCTACATAAGAGATCTCGGAGACGCTGATGGATGAACAGAAGAGAAACGTGTGGAGTATTTTGAGTGAAACATTGCTTTCTCATTTATTTAATGTTACCATATGCAGTAAAGCTCCTTGTTCTTTTTTCATGGGGTTGTTGCTTTTATTAACCTCCTATGATACCCACTCTCCAATTCTATTTATAGTAAAATGTGTTTCTTGTTCTCTTGGGTTTATGATGGCTGAGTGGTTAGTAGAAAGATTTCTAATGAGAAAGCATTATTTTGGTTATTGAAACAGGGAAGATCTACCAAATAGCAAGTCCCATCTTTGTATTTTGTGTGAATAGAAATATATGATGACATTTTCTAGTACAACCCATATCATTGCATGGGCCTACCTTTGGGCTTGGGATTTTTAATAATGATCACAATGGACTCCAAAATTCAACCTTAAACTTTAATAGTATTAACAGCCTTGAACTTTGAGTTATTTGTAGTTTGTAGTTATTTGTAGAATTTGGAGTGTTTTTTCCTATAAAAGTGATTTCTCAGAGAAGAGGTGGAAGAAAGAATTTCAGAGGAAGGTGGGGTAGACATAACCAAGGTAAGAGATTCGATAATCACTGTACTTACTATGACAAGGATGGATGTGATGTGAGTCATTGTTCAACTCCATGGAAAAAGATCAAACACAAGCACAACCACAAGAAAGAAGACAAAGGTAAAACTCAAGAGACTGATAAAGATCTTGAATTTGCCCACTTTATTGTTGCAAATTGTAATGTTGGACTAAATGAAGTTCTGTTCAATACATCATTTTATTCTCTAAGAGATACATTGCTACTCAACACTGGTGCAACCTCCCACATGACCATTAGAATTTTTTTTTAAAGAACTTAATGACAATGTAGATGGGGTAGTGTATTTTGCAAATAAGTCTTGCCTCAATCCTAATGGAATTGGCTCCATGAGGATCAAACTGCTTGGATTCCCTAATTTTTTGTTGCATAATGTTCTCTATCTTCCAAAGTTGCAAAGTAACTTGTGGTACTTGGTGCACACTCAACAACAAGTCCATTTCATCCACATGTTCAATGGGATAGTAGAGATAAGGAGGTCCTTTGACAATAAGGTCATGATGACTGCATGTGAAGCTGGGAAGTTATTGACGCTGAAAGGAACTTCTGCAAAAGCTCATAATTTTTCCTGCATCTCTCAGCATGAAGAAGGTCCCGTTTGTTTTCCAATATTTTATGGAAAGATAGATATGGACACATCAACTATAATAGTCTTTAATTATTGAGAAAGAATGGTGTTTTTGCTTTTCCCACCATTCCAAAGAATCTAAAAAAATGCGATGTTGTATTCTTGGAAAACATAGTAAGCAACCTTTTCATTAATCACATTTTAGAGCATGTAGAAAATTAGAGTTGGTGCACTCCGACTTGTGTGGCCCCATGCCTATTATTTTTGCAAATGGTAACAAATATATCATGCATTTTGTTGATGATTACATCAAGATGTGTTGGGTGTATTTGTTGAAATATAAATCTCAAGCCTATGAAACATTTAAAAACTTTCATGTATGGATTAGAAATGAAGCACAATTGCACGTTGGTTCCCTTCATATTGGTAATGGAGGAGAATATAGATCAAATGAATTTGAAGCCTATCTTAGACAATGTGGGATTAGACATCAAACAATTGTTCCATATAATCCTCAACATAATGGTGTGGCAAAAATAATGAACATGACACTTTTGAGCATGGTTCTTTCCACGATGTTTTTCAAGAATGTAAAGTTGATATTTTGCGCTGATGCAGTTTTATGTGTAGTTCATTTGAGAAATAGAAGTCCAACCCATACTCTTGGAAACAAGTCTCCACAAAAAATGTGGTATGGCTGAATTACTTCAGTAAGGTATCTCAGGGTCTTTGGTTCCACCTATTATGCCTTAATTCCAAAGGAACAAAGAAACAAGATTGGCAAAACGAGTCAAAAGTGCATATTCTTGGGGTCCTCAAACACCACCAAGGAGTATTGTCTTTACAATGAGGTAAACAAAAATTTATTCTTTCTAGAGATGTCATTTTTTCTTGAAATGAATAAAAATGACAAGTCTATTGAGAGACAACTTGATCGTTTGGAAAAATTTACCAATGTAAATACTTTTCATGAAGTTTATAATAATATTCCACATCTCGAAGGGGGGATATCTATCTTGGACCAATATTTGGAATCTTATTTTGCAACACCATCTCCATCTCATGAAGAAGTTCCTGCCACTTCACCAAAATAGGAGGTTCAATTGGATGATGTGATTGAGACGTTTGGAAGAATCAATATTGAAGAGAATGAAGCACCACCAGCTGAGAAACCTAGACCATCATGTAAATTTATGAAGTGGGTCACAAAGACACTTGAAAGTTTCCATCCTGATGAAGTTGAAAAGATGGGAACAAGAAGTTCAACCAGACAAGATGATGAAGGATATGCAAATAATTCAAATTCAGGTGTTGTAGAAGATATGTACGTCTCATATGATTGTGAATTGAATTTATCTTCTAACCTTGAACCAAATTCCTTTGAAGAAGATGCTACTCATGATGAGTGGAAGAATCCATGCAAAATGAGTATGATGCTCTCATTAAGAACGGGACTTGGAAGTTGGTGGACCCTCAATTTGGAACCAAACCAATTGGGTGCAAGTGGGTCTAAAAGAACAAATATAAATCAAATGGTTCACTTGACAAGCACCATGCAAGGCTTGTGGCGAAAGGTTTTGCACAGAAGGAATGCATTGACTATGAGGATACTTTATCCCCCACAACAAAATGGTATATTTCCCACACCTTATTGTCCTTGGTTGCATATAATGGGTGGAAAGTTCATCAGATGGATGTGAAGATTGCTTTGTTGAATGGGGAGTTGAAAGATAATGTATTCATGTCTTATCCAGAAGGCTTTGTTGTGAAGGGGAAAGAATGAAAAGTATGCAAACTCATAAGTCATTGTATGGCTTGAAAAAATCACCTAGTTCATGGTACAAAAAGTTAAATGAGCATATTTTGAAGTTAAATTTCAAACATTTAAATCTTGATGATGCAACATTGTTTGTAAAGAAAGTTGGAATATCGGTTGTATATCTTGTGGTGTATGTGGATGATATTTTGAGACAAGGAACAATGAAATATATATTGCATCCATAAAGAAAGAATTGAAGAAGGGATTTGAGATGATAGATTCAAGACACCCTCACTACTACTTGGGAATTGAAGTGACTCAAATTCCGAAGGACATATTCATCTCCCAAAAGGAATACATTGGAGAATTCTTGAATAGATTCGGCTTGACGGAACACAATCCTCTCTCCACTCCATTGGAGTAGAAATTGAATCTCACATCAAAAGAAGCGAATGAATTTGAGGATGCAACCAAGTACACACAACTTGTAGGGATTCTTATCTACCTTACCACCACCCGACCATATATTTCATTCGATGTTGGGATCCTTTCCAGGCTCATGCAAAAACCTTGTGAAGGGAATTGTTTTGCTACCAAAAGAATTCTAAAACACTTGAATGAGACTTAATATTTTGGACTCAAGTATTCTAAGGTGGATGACTTTAACCTGATTGGGTATTTTGATCTAGAATTTGATGAAAACAAAGATACTAGAGTGTCTATTTTAGGCTACTTCATGAGTCTTGGATCAATAATTGTCTCCTAGAGATCATGCAAATAGGCAATTCCAACATATTCCACAACAAAGGAAGAACGTGTGGCTGTAGTAGAAGAACAAAATGAGTATTGCTCAGGGAAATACTTGAATATTTGCAGGAGAAACATGTGAATTATACTACTCTACTAATTGAAAAGACTTCTACAATCAAGTTGGAAAGAATACCAGATTCCATGATTGAACCAAGCACACCAACACAAAGTACCATATGATTTGATATCATGTAGATGACAAGTCAATCCACTTGAGACATTGTTCCACCAATGAACAAATTGCAGACATCTTCACCAAAGCACTTGGAAGGGAAAAGCTTGAAAAGTTCAGAAAGATGCTTGGACTCATGGACACCCCTTCGGAATAAGGGGGGGAATGTTGGAAACTTAATCCGTAAGTGTTGGTTCCACGTAAAATATTGTAATTAACTATTTTTCAGTTATTGAAGAATAAGAAGAAGAGTCATTGAGAAGCCTAAAGGACCTCTTGGAAGATGAAATCCAAAGGTCATTTCCCATGTATTAATAGGGCATTCATATCAATAAAAAATCAATCATGGAGTTATTCCACATCATAATGAAAGGAATAAAGCAATATTTTTTTTCATTGTGGATGTTTTCATAGTGAATAATCATTATGAAGATATTTATGGAAATGCACTATGTTAGTAGTTTATGAACTTCCCAATGTTTCGAGTGGACACTCCATCCATCATTAGGAGATTGGTAAAAAATAAAGAATGTTTGCAAAGAGTGACTATGGTACAATGTATAGAGACATAGATGAAGGACCGTTAGAATTTAGTTAACCCATAATTAATAATTTAAGAATGAGTCAAAGACTAATTATGGATAACAAGAAGAAAGATAGTATAGGTAAATAATAATAAGAAAAGATAAATGAGTGGTTTATAGAGATACATAAAAAGAAAAATTAGGTAATGTATCCAAAAAGAAATATGAAAAAGAATATAATAGTAGAAATAGAAGAAAAATATAGTAAAAAAATTGATGGGATAGGGAAATTCAAAGATTAAAAACACAACAATAGAATGCAGGAGAATAAATTTAGGACTAATCGGGGGAGATAAAGAGATTAAGAGGAGGAGCATGAATAACGATACAAATGAAAAATAAACATACAGGGATTGGAGAAACAGATCAATGACCATTAATGATCAAGATGGTGGATACAAATCTTTCCACGATTGACTGAGCTTATAACCATCTTCTTGATTAAAATTGTTAGGGTTCTTTTTTATTTCAAGAGCTTCTCTAATGAGGCATAACGAATAATGAGGTGTGGAGGCTAAGACCTAAGCTTGGTGAAAGTAGATGAGGTTAATAGTGTTGTGGGAGTGCTATGATACACCATATTTATTAAGGTGATTATAATGAGTGTTAGCTAGATGCTATTTGAGTTTGGATTGGATGGACCTCCTAGTTTGGCCAATGTAGTATTTTCCATAGGAACATGGAATTCTATAGACCCTTAGAGAAAGAAATGGGGTGTATTTGAATTTACTCTTAAATAATGGCTTAAGGGTTTTATGGGGTTTAAAGACAGTTTTGATATCCTTTCTCATTAAGATCTTATAAATGTGATCAATGATCCCATGGATATAAGGAAGAGAAATTAAAGCAAGGGGCAAATAATTCTTTTCTTTTTATTATTTACCTATTCACTCATTTATCTTTTCTTTTTATTATTTATCTATTCAATATTTCTTTCCATTAGTCATAATTAGTCTTTGACTCATTATTAAATTATTAATTATGGGTTAAATAAACTCCACCTAAACACTAATGTTCCTTCATCTATCTTTCTATATATTCTACCATAGTCACTCTTTTCAAACATTCTTTAGTTTTTCTCTAGTCCCTTGATGATGGGTGGAGCGTCCACTCAAAATGTTGAGAAGTTCATAAATTACTGGCACAATGCATTTCAGATATTTCTTCATAATAATTTATTTGTTTCTTATCCCAGAGGCACAATGTTCCTTAAATTTGAAAATGTGTTTTCCCATGTTAAGAGCATATCATTGTTGAGTGACCTAGTTGACCCGACTGTGTAGAAAGTAGAGCCGGAGAATGTTGACAATGCTTTTAATATTTTAACTATTCATCAAAAATAGGTTATTGATGGACATATACCCACCAAATTCTAGATCCCCTTAGCAACTCATTGGTTGGAATTTAGTCTACATGACATTGGAAAATTTCAATGGGTTAAATACGTTTTTGACTAACTAAATTCTATCACAAAATACATATACAAGCATACATGGATCATCAACTTAATAAGGTAATACATTGAAAACAAGGAGTTTGTTTTCCCTATCATAATCAATTTTGCAACAAATGTCATATAATTTTTGTCCTTTTTTTCCCAAAAGTTGCATTTAAAAGAATGTTTATAAATGATGTGTGGCCATAATCAAAATATAGGTTCTGTCACTTGTATTTAATGATGTCATACATGGGAAAAAATAAGGTGTTTTCCATATAAGATTCAATTTTTAAGGTGCTTTAGTTGGTTGATAGGGTAAAACCATCAATGGAATATGTACACGAGGCCACTGAAAGGGCCAAGACTAGAAATTGGTCTCCCTTGGGATCAATGAGGATAAATACATGCCTTTGTAAGAAATAATTGATTCTAAAAGGAAACCATTTCAAATCAGTTGCTAGCTACTATTTCAAACCAATATTCCTTTTATTTAAACCTTAAATTATGATCATGGCATGATGGAATGTATGTTTCAGTGCACAAAGAGGATGTTCCCTATATTGCATCTAAAGAGGTCAACCAATAGCAATTATAAAAGCACAAGAGTTGCGGTGCTATTTTCATTTAATATGGAAATCAAGTGGAGGAAAACATATACACACATAGGGAAAAAACATAAAGTCATCTAAATACTTGGGTGTGAGGAGCCGCAAGAGGACAAGCTCTAGCAACCGTTGCATGAATTTTGAGATATGATGCGCCCCACTGCCTTGATGTAGGGGTGTCATATCAAAAGAGCTACACATGCAAAAAAAAGACATTTAAAAATACTTTAAAGTTATGTTTACCAAATATTTATTGAATTTAACATTAAATACACAAACAATGGAAATATAAAAATTATGTCATACTAACCTTGTCTAAGAAACTATCTTGAATAGGATCCTCTCTTAGGCCACGACAAGTATGTCCACAATGCAAATATCAATGAGGACCAACTAGCCTGGAACTAAAAAATTCAGTCTGACTAGATGAATACTTGACACCAGGTGGTCTAACATCACTAGAGGACGTCTCTCGATAGGAATTTGTTACAAATACATTGTGTTGGACTAGATTGCATAACAAGGATGATATTACAATACTAGTAATTTGAATCCTATATTTAATCCGAGGTGGTTGGGGGGTGGGGGGAGGGAGTTGGGAATGCATCTAGGAGTAGGTGGCCTTCTCAGTGGGTTGCATGTGGTAATTGCTCAATCATCCAAGGCAATATCAACCCCCTAGAATTCACCAATGTCAAAATAATTGACATGGAGACCAAGAATGAACTCAACCCATAATTTTCGAAGAAAATAAAAGGGAACCTTGCCATTATTACTGGGATATTGATCAAATACCATAACTATCAATCCATCCAGCTGCCTTTCCATGGTTGAAATGTGCACCAAGCCATGCAAATACACCTCTTACTTGGATATAGTTGTTGTTGGTTATAGGGTCAATGAAAAACTTGAAAATGGATTCTGTAGTGTCCCTTTTTAAGAAATTTGGAAAAATTGGAAAAATTGCAATTTTTGGCCAATTCGACCCTTAGACTAGTTATGACTCCAATGCTTCCAAATGGCTCCAAATGCTTCCAAATTGGGTTTGAAGGTATTTGAAATGTATCAAGACATAAAAATGAGGCTTATAGGTGTCTGGAAACTCTCAAAATACTTCTTCAACATTCATTTAACTTCAGGAGAAATTGGGGAATTTTACTAGCAATTTCGAGGTTCAAACCCCCAAGGGTAGAGGTCACTAATGGCTTCCCAAATGAAGTACGACCATCCCAAATTTCAGAAAAGAGAAATTTATTATTTAAAGGACTTCAATGGGAACCCAAATTCATCATTATTCAGTTTCTAAAGGATGCCGCAACTCCCATAAATCAGAGGTTTGTGGACACGTCTTCACATAGGGGGGAATGATAGGAAACTTCACCACTTGCTATGAAATTTGAGATTTATGTTCCAAAGAATTATGTAATGTATATGAAGCTTCTTCAGGACATTATTGACTCTCCATACATAATAAAAATCACATATATTAACTGATACAAATCGAAATAAAGCAACTTCAAGCTCTCACAAAAAGATGTAGGGAAAATGGCACCATTTATGCATTGTTTGGAATTTTTACATAGTTTCACTTTATATTTAGAACTGAGAGTCTTATGAGCATTAAATAAAGAGTATATATATATATCAGAATACAAATAAATGGTGTATTTACGACTCTCACAAATAGATCAGCATCTCACCAAAGGGGCCCTTCCTCCAAGAGCCAGAATATGCAAAGAAATGTGAGATAGAGATGGGAACAAGTTGAAGAAGAAATAATCACGAGCTTCCCTGTAGCTTCAAACTGTAACAAATAAATCCATTGTATCTCCAAATTAAAGGTCTGAATGGCCTCTCCAATTTCCAATTAGGATGGGAATATTTCACCCTTGAAATTGGTACTAAGGAAAGTAGAATAGCACTCTACTAGCTTGGACAAGCTATGCTATCCAATTTGCAAAATGAGAAATGATAAAAATCTACTCTCCTTCTTGTCTCTTGTGTTTTATTACCTTCCCAAGCTTTCCATGGTTCGAATTCCCTCCATGAGCTTCATGCCAACTCGAATTGGAAAGAGATTCCAATGTGTGCCACTTTCCCATCAATTCCTAGCCTCCTCCTTCACTCAATTCCAATGGGTGTCTCTTTGTCTGCCCTAAATCGCTTGTGTGCCTTCTTGGAGGCTATTTTTATCCCTGACATGTCATATATGTCAGATGTTAGCATTCAGGTCTGATTTGTGTCATAAGAGTCATACCATCTTCATCATTGTTGTCATAGAAGCTAGGGAATCAATCCCAAGTGTCCCAATAACTCCAAGATGCCTCTTCCTCTTCCATGGGAGTTACTCTTCCTCTCAAATTCGACCGTCATTGAGTCATGTCAAGTATTATTCCCTTCCAACTGCCCCAAGAATGCTGGACTCCACCTAGGATTCGAATGGGTGAGAGTGGAATGCCATGTGGCATGGGGAGTCTTGCTTAAGTGGGATTCACACTTCCAATGTGCCCTCATGACCAAGTGCCACCTTATTTTCTTATATTAAATATTTATTTATTCCCCATTTAATATATTTATTCAAGCTAATGTCCATTTGGGTTTTTATAGTCTCCTTATTCCAAATCTCTAATGTTTCCACCCCAACCTAGGAAACTAGTAGATTGGTGGGATTTTCTATTCTTAAGATTTATTTGAATGGGGACATTACAGTCCTCCCCACCCAAGATTGTTTTTCCTCAAGCAATTTCAATTTAGGATGCTGCAAAATTGCCCCTCCTTTATCAGGTGGCCTTCCAGGAGGAAGGTCTCCAAAACCCTTTTCATTCTTGTGTAGTAGTTGGCTCATCTCCCTTGGATGTTCTGAAATATTTATTTTTAGCTTGGGGGAAATGATGCAACATTCAACAACCCATTCAATATCCCTATTCCTCAATGTGGAATTCATACGGTGGGAGGACACTACTTGATTCGGATAGGTGTGCATTCCTCTCAATACCCTTTGTTTTCCTTCCGAATCTTTGAATCTCATTTC
The DNA here is from genome assembly GCA_027924585.1 of Larix kaempferi. Lineage (NCBI taxonomy): Eukaryota > Viridiplantae > Streptophyta > Pinopsida > Pinales > Pinaceae > Larix > Larix kaempferi. The sequence continues at coordinate 3,679,944 of BSBM01000262.1, read as the reverse complement.
AGGGATTTGATAGTTCACTGTATGTTACCCTATAGAGTACATCTATTGCACTCCCAAGACCACATTAGTATCAACAACATTAACCACATAAAAGCTATAAAAAAAAGTGTAATTACCTATGGTGAGTTGTAGCTTTGGAATCCATGTTTTGCACTCCATAGTATGGTGACCTGGAATGATAACTGTGAAGCCATCGAATGGTTCAGCAAGTACATTTCTCCTCTCCACCATGGATGCATCAATAAATTTATGTGTGGATCCTCCATCTACCAATACCGAAACTCTTTTCCCTTGTACCACTCCCTGGCATCGAATAGTGTGGAAACGAGGCACTCCTGAAAGCACTGCTAGTATCCCTTTTTCAGGTAATGGATGATCTTCTTCTGGTTTCCCTTCTTCTGTTGTGTCATATCCCTCTTCTTGGGCTGAAATATGTCCTCCTTCATTCATACCCCCTTCATACTCATCATCATCAGAAAATACTTCAATGAATTGTGCTTTTCCCTTAGCACATTTATGCCCTGGTACCCATGGTTGGAAACATGTGTAACATAGTTTATTTCTTTTGTGTTCTTCCCTGCTTGGTCCCTCTTTCTTATCATTTCCAAATGCATCTTCTTGCCATGGCTTATTTTCAAATCTGAACTGGGAAGGAAATTTGGGCTTGGGAGGATATCTTGTCTTGGGTAGCACATTTTGTAGATCTCTTGCCAAGTTCATGGCATATTTCAATGAGGTAGGTTTGTGGGCCTTAAACAAACCCTTCAAAGGTTCATAGAAACCTTTAGTAAAGAGAAATAATAATCTGACCATATATATATCATCCACCTTAACTGATAATTTTTGAAATTCTGACATGTACTCATTCGGTGTTCCACTTTGCTTCAACTGTGCTAGTTCTTTGAAAGAAATTTTTGGGTCTTTTTGCCCAAATATTTCCAATACCCTATTAAAAAATTCTTAATATGTTGTAACCTTATCATGTCCCAATGTTTTAATTCCATGGAACCACCAATCATTGGCATCTCCCTCAATATGCAAAATAGCCATTTTTAGAGCATCCTCTTCAATAATTGGATTCAACTAAAAATACACATCTAGTTTTTGTATCCAAGTATTTGCAGAACTTTGAGATGAACCATAAAAGGTAGGAAGGGGCATTTTACCTATGGTATAATTCAATTCTTTATTTTGAAAAGGAGTTATGTTACCTCCTCTCTCTTTGAGCTTGTTTGAGACAGTAAATAATTGATCAAATGGTAATGTTCTTCTACAATCTTCACTCAACTCTTGCCATTCTGCTAGAATTTCCTTCATGCCAATTTGAGGGTTAGGATATTCTTTGGTATCAATAAACTTAGGCGTGGTATCTCTTGTTGAGATCTGAAACTCATGAGCTCGATTATGAGGCCCTGTTCTTGAGAAAATGGTTCCACCCACTGTCTTCTTTTCCTCACTAGAGGAACTGCTAGTGCCTCTTGTGGCCAATTTGATACCAATTTGACTCGCCATCAATTAGAATCCTTGATTTATATGCCTTGTCATATATTAAAAAAAAGGTTTCATGAATTTCCTAAACTCCTCTTTCTCCTCCATATCAGAATTTCCTTTCTCATCCTTAGCCATAGTCTCCACAGAATACACCTCTCCTTCTTCTTCTTCCTCTTCACCAAAAGCACTTTCAGTTTCAATTTCCAAGGGCGGGGGATGATTTATTTGGCTTATTGTCCTCATAAATGGTCATCCACATCAGTTTCAAGGACCATTCTCTGATACCACTTGTAGTGTCCCTTTTTAAGAAATTTGGAAAAATTGCAATTTTTGGCCAATTCGACCCTTAGACTAGTTATGACTCCAATGCTTCCAAATTGGGTCTGAAGGTATTTGAAAGGTATTAAGACATAAAAATGAGGATGATAGGTGTCTGGAAACTCTCAAAAAACTTCTGCAACATTCATTTAACTTCAGGAGAAATTGGGGAATTTTACTAGCAATTTCGAGGTTCAAACCCCCAAGGGTAGAGGTCACTAATGACTTCCCAAATGCAGTACGACCCTCCAAAATTTCAGAATAGATACATGGATTAGTTAAATTACTTCAATGGGCACCCAAATGAATCATTATTCAGTTTCTAAAGTCTGCTGCAACTCCCATAAATCATAGGTTTGTGGACATGTCTTCACATAGGGGGAAATGATAGGAAACTTCACCACTTCCTATGAAATACGATATTTATGTTCCAAAGAATTATGTAATGTATATGAAACTTCTTTATGACATTAATGACTCTCAATACATCATAAGAATCATAGATATGAACTGATACAAATCGAAATAAAGCAACTTCAAGCTCTCACAACAAGATGTAGGGAAAATGGCACCATTTATGCATTGTTTGGTATTTTTACACAGTTTCACTTGGTATTTCGACTTGAGATTATTTTGAGCATTAAATACATAGTATATATATCAGAATACAAATAAATGGTGTATCTTGGACTCTCACAAAGATATCAACATCTCACCAAAGGCGTCCTTCCTCCAACATCCAAAATATGCAAAGAAATGTGAGATAGAGATGGGAACAAGTTGAAGAAGAAAGAATCACGAGCTTCCCTGTAGCTTCAAACTACAACAAATAAATCCATTGTAGCTCCAAATAAAAGGTATGAATGGCCTTCCAATTTCCAATTAGGATGGGAATCTTTCACCCTCTAAATTGGTACTAAGGCAATTATAATAGCACTCTACTAGCTTGGACAAGCTATGCTCTCCAATTTGCAAAATGAGAAATGATCAAAATCCACTCTCCTTCTTGGTTCTTTTATTTTATTACCTTCCCAAGCCTTTCATGGTTCGAATTACCTCCATGAGATTCATGCCAACTCGAATTGGAAAGAGATTCCAATGTGTGCCACTTGTCCATCAATTCCTAGCCTCCTCCTTCACTCAATTCGAATGGGTGTCTCTTTGGCTTCCCTGACTCCCTTGTGCACCTTCTTGGAGGCTATTTTTAGCCCTGCCATGTCGTATATGTCATATGTTAGCATTTAGGTTTGATTTGTGTCATATCATCTTCATCATTGTTGTCATAGAAGTTAGGGAATCTATCCCAAGTGTCCTAATAACTCCAAGATGCCTCTTCCTCTTCCATGGGAGTTACTCTTCCTCTCAAATTCGACCCTCATTGATTCGTGCCAAGTATTATGCCCTTCCAACTCCCCCAATAATGTTGGACTCCACCTAGAATTCAAATGGGTGAGAGTGGAATGCCATGTGGCATGGGGAATCTTTTTTAAGTGGGCCCCACACCTCCAATGTGCCCTCATGACCAAGTGCCACCTTATTTTCTTATCTTAAATATTTATTTATTCCCCATTTAATATATTTAGTCAAGCTAATGTCCATTTGGGGTTTTATAGTCTCCTTATTCCAAATCTAATGTTTCCACCCCAACCTAGGAAACTAGTAGATTGATGGGATTTTCTCATCTTGAGATTTATTTGAATGGGGACATTATAGATTCTTTGGTTATATATTCAAAAATTTAACCTCTTCTTTACTAATTCCATTTGAGTAAAACTCTCTCATCCTGGCCCTATAATAATATATATCAAATTATTAGCCATGGGCATGGTCAATGAAAGCAATGATGTTGTCAAGGGAATCTCTTGTGTTCCTAAGTTCTCCAATTAAGTTTCTAAGCTCATCTAAATTTGTTTTATTTTAGTGTATGGGTCTCATGGGGGGCTAGGGTTTTGGTTTGTGTTTACATTAGGTTTTTCCACCATCTTTGTGGAATAAGAATTGCAATTCAACAAATTAAAAAAATGTAAAATATAATATTGATGAAAAAATAAAACTTATTTCACAAATTCTCTTTGGCAATGGATGGATGATTGTAGCTTCTTAGCACTGTAGCTCCTTCTAGAACATGCTCACATTTGTTGAATGCATCCTTAGCACTGTAGCTCCTTCTAGAACATGCTCACATTTGTTGGATGCTTAGAAATCATCATCGGTCTTGGGAGGGATGAATTACAAATCAACAATCAACCCATTTTTTGTTTATAGACAAAGCAATATGCATACGTTCTTATCGTGTACACATTATTTCAATTTTTAAAAATTGTTGTGAAATTTCAAATACATGTGGCATAATTGCATGGAGGTTTAACTGATGTGGAATTTCAAATATACATGGCATAATTGCATAGAGGTTCGACAAGGGATGGACCTATTTAAAAAGTAAAACGTGCACACAAATACATCTTCCTATTGCAATGAAAAGGGAAAACAACTTCTTACAAACCTTGAAATAATATATTACTAGAAAATAAATTAAAGAAAATATGAAAAACAAAAAATTTAAAGTTTTGTATAAATAATGTTTTCAAATTTTTTAATATATGAAAAAGTAATAACCCAACAAATCTTCCATCATTGACCCAACTAATAGTACAACCCTTTCAAGCTCTTCTTTGGTTAAGATGGTAGTTTCTCTCTACCCTCTACCATGGTGATAAGAGTACCCACGAAGCTTTAAAAATGTGTTTCCCTTTATAATGTATTTTCAATGTGTTTCCTTTTATAATGTATTTTCTTTGGTACAACTAAACTTTTGAGAAGTTTGGGATGACCAAGACATGAAAACCAAAGCATATGAATAAACAATATAAAAATGTGTTTCCTTTTATGATGTATTTTCTTTGGAACAACTAAACTTTCCAGAAGTTTGAGATGACCAAGACATAAAAACCTAAGCATATGAATAAATAATACTTACTTTACATAGTGAATAAAGAACACTGACATTGGATTTTTTTGCATAATATTTTTTACTACTTTTTAGATTTTTTTTTTTAATTTCCATTATTAAATTCATACCTAAACTCTTCACATGTTGAAATTATTTTTATTAAAAAATAAAAATAAATAATAAACATCAAAGAATTTAGCCTAAACCCACTCCAACTTCAACGTCAATTTTTTATTATCTTATCAGTGATGATGTACATGTCAAGCACTTATCTCTAATCAGAAGTTTTGCATGATAATCGGGTGTAGCATTGCAATATTTAAATCCCTAATTAATTGTAGGGAGCAACTTATGTGAAGCGCCATGGCAGGTAATGGTAATCTTAGTTGGCACCACATGTTTCAAATAACTATTTAATTGCTAAATATTGATATGATAAGCAGCGACTATGTGCAAAACATAAATTAATAGTAACACATTGAATATTGGGGATTGTGAGAACCAATAAAGATAGAGTATGTTGCCTCAGGTATCTTCTAGTGACTTATATTCTAAGAAAGCTGTGAACAATCAGTGTCGTTGCAAAGCTTCTTATTTTTATCCTATACCGGATGTGGAAATGGCTTTGTACCAAACGTGCACATATCTCTTCAACCTTAGATAGCGTTTGTTCTGTTTAACTTGATATGATGGATTTAAACGGGCAGGAAAGTTTGTATATAAGATTTTTTTAGTTTTAATTTAAAGAACTTAATTTTTATTATTAATATTAATAATAATCTATTTTTAAGGTCATTGCTAAGTGAGACATCAATTTGGTGTATGAAACTCTCTTGTTTGTAGGGACAAGGAACTCTGTGTGCCCACCATTTTTAACTGCTAAAGTTTGTAAAGATGTACATACCCTACTCTCCTTCGGATTTGAAAGCGCGTAACTTCCTAGGAGAAAAAACATGTTCTTAACTGTTAAACACATTCTAACAGACAAAAATGTTTAAATAATTGTTAATATTTTTTTTAATTAAAAATTTAAACAAAACAATCATAAATTATTACTCTTTCAAGGATATATATATTAAAAAATGAATGATTAAAATTATTAAAGCTTATACCATTATAGAAATCAGCTGACGGTTTGCTCTACCTACCATCCAGGATATGTGAGGAAGTTTGTTGAGATTTCTCGTGTGTGTTAGCCTTCCTTGATTCCTTCGAAATAACAAGAAGGTGATTTTTCCGCTAAAACAAAAGAGATTAGCGTAGATCCATTTTTAACTCTGGTTTTATCAGGGATCAAATTCCTTGAGGTGTAAACTTAACCTTTTTCTCAAATTTAGGATTTTAATAGGGGTTTGCACCTCAAGGGATTTGATCTCTCTTGAAACTTGATAGAGCACAACTAAAATGGATTTATGTTGCTTTAGATATATGAAATACTTACACATTATACCTCCTTTTTAACCTAAATTTGTAAATTATTTCTAACATTGTTTTAGCTCTATTTTTATCTAGATCAAATATCTTGAGGTGCAAACTCTTCCCCAACATTTGCAGATCAAATGTGTAATGCAATAAGGACTACTCCACTATGAGCACAGAAGGAGTTTACACATCCCCTACTGAGATGTAGAATGAGCCTCTTTGAGGGAATGAGTTCTTTGAAATATAAGATCAATCTTATAATAAATTCTTTTAAATATAAGATTTGGTATGTACACAATAATGTGACAACCCATATGGGTAAAAGATAAACATATATTTACTTTGTGAAAGTGAGCCATACCCAACTACTATTCTTACTTGTATAAGAAAAATAGAAAAATAACGATTTATAACAAACAAGTATACTTGGGCACTTTTGGAATCTAACAACTTTTTACAATCCAAGTGGGTGAGATGTCTAGTGTGGCACATGCAAGCTCTAGAAAAACAAATATAAAAATAATTATACATGTGCTTGGATTTATAATTTTTTTATATTTGTTTTTTAGTATTGACATGTACCATGTCAATATTATAGAATTGACACATCTCACTCACTAGGACTATAAAAAACTTTATACTTTTTAACTTAATAATATATTTCCATTATCACAAAAAAAATATAAAATTCCTTCAAACGATTCTATCTCACACTTCAAACACATATATATTTTAAGTTTGATTTATTAATAATAAATCCATCTCACTTGAACACATGATTTTGATTTATTAATACTAAATCCATCCATCTCACCTAAACATCTAAGCACCTTTACAAATAAATGTATTCAAAATTGGATTTCAAATTTATTGTTTTCAATTCTTACAATCTTTCTCTTTTAACTTTTAATATTTTAACAAAACAAACATGTGTGAGCTTAAAAAATCTTTCCTCCACTTTCAGATTCTAGAGATGCTTAATTTATGTGACTTAAAGTTGAAGGCGTTGATAGCAAGACAATGGGATATAATTTATATGACCTAAAATTGAAGGCCTTGATAGCAAGACAACAAGGTTAAATGAAGAGTGATGAGTGCAAATTTTGAAATGACCATCATGATATAAGTATTATGATTTGTATGACCAACCATTCATTCCTTACGAATAATGAATGGTTAGACCTTCATAACATGCAATCACATTATAGTTGTAGGTTAGAATAACAATGAACTCGAGGAGTGTAAAATTGAAGTGAAGTATAAATAATGTTTGACTTTATAAGGATGGGTAGGAATATCAATAATTACATAATTAATTGTAAATCAATCCTATAATTTAGGGTTTATGATAGAATATGCGAGAATACATGGTGTATGTGTGAAACTTAAGGTTTTTCCGGATAAACTTCAAACCAAGTTGTTGTTCGAGGTTCTTCCTCTTTAATGAGTGAAGGTTGGAGGAGTGTTAATTCTCTAATTTTTAGAGGTGAAGATGGTTTCAAATGGTAGTTCTTCATCAAGCAAATTCTCAAGTGTCATGTGAGACTTAATCAACAGAAGGACGTTTTGGTTTGGGATAAAGATCCTCATGGTTTTTAGACTCCAAAAGTGGGCTACAACTCTTTGATGAACCTTCAATAAATGGTGGCCCCTTCTTGGTGGTGGAAAGGCGTTTGGAAATTTAATTGTCTAGCCAAAGCCAAGATTCTTATGTGGTTCTTTTTGAGGGATAAAGATTTTAATTGGGATCATATACAAAGGAGAAACCATGAAGGTCTTGGTTGGTGCATCTTATGTAAACAAGATGAGGAGTCTAACCTTTACTTGTCTGTAGATTGTTGTTTTGTTGTTTAGGTTTGGAAGGAAATGGGGAATTTGTTAAACCTCAGAGTTTCATGGAATGGTGAGTCTATTCAAGATTGTCTTAAAAACTGGTGTTTAAATCCCAACTTTCATGCTATAAAGAGTTTGCCTCTTATTTTGGGATGGCAAGTTTGGATTGCTAGGAATCTTCGCCTCTTTGAGGATAAATTTGTGCCAGTTGAAGCTTAACCATTTTAAAAATATTTCCTCATACCAACAAGGTTATCTCTATTCACTAGATTAGATAAGAAGTTATAATTCCATATATTCCTTGGTCATATTTTGATAGAGCAACTCTTTCCGATCGGGAGAAATCTGGAGCAAGTGGTGTTTTACATCTTCCAAACAATGTAAAGTCCACTTTTAGAGCCGGTCTAGGAGTTAGGATTAATAACTCTATAGAGCTTTGTTCCCTTAGTCTGTTATTATCTTTAGCAGTTGAATTTTTTTCCATCATTTGCAAGTCTTTGATGATTCAAAAATTGTTATAGATTGGGTTATAGGGATACAAAAGTGTCACAACATCTTCTTACAACCTCTTTTGGATGAAGTGTTAAGGTTGAAAATGAATTTTCATGAGGTGTCTTTCTTGCATATCTTCATGGAAAGAAATTTTGAGGCGGATTCTCTCTCAAAATTTGGTGTGGATATGAGGTAGGGAGAGTGGTTTATCACATATGTAATAGCTGGTGTGCCCACATGTTTCTTTCATCCACCCATTTTTGAACTACCATTATCAGTGAAGTTTTCATAGGAGAAGAACAACAAGGTCATGGTCGTGGTGCTGGTGTTGGTCGTCCTGAAAATGTCATTTTTGAGTGTTTAAGATGCCGATTTAGAATCATAGTGATTATGTTGCAACTGATCACATTTCCCATGCATAGTGGTTTGGAAGTGCTTATGGTTGGTTCTTGAGAACCATAATTCTTGTTTCTTGGTTGGTTGTAGGGAGGTTTTTTTATGTTGTTTGCCTGTTTGGAGAAGGAACTCTTTTTGTCTCTATGCGAATTGTCTCATGCTAATTTCCTAAGGTTTGTATGGTTGGGTTCATCACGTTGTTATCTTTGATATTTTGATTTGGATTTGTTGTCCTTCTGAATCTTTCTTTATCTATTTGGATTCCTTTTGTTGCTTTCATATGCCTGAAGAGGCATCAATGTATATGCTTCAACTTGAGATTTGCAAATTCATGTAGAATTTTGATTGTTGTTCAATCAACTTTTTTCTGGTGGATGCCTGGTGGTATCTTGAAGAATATAAACTTTGGTTTTATAATAAAAGTTTATGATTTTTTTCCGTGGAAAACAAACATGCATTAGTATTTCTTTAATGTGATGAGATGCATAATGTTTACTTGAGGGTAATGTAAACATTATGAGGTGCTGAGGTGATTGATGGGGAGCTATAAAAAGGGGAGTAGAAACCATGAGCTTCAAATAGAAGATGAGTACAAGTTGACTATTCAATAAATGTACACATGAAAATATAGTTATTAAACACACATTTGAGCCACGTTAGTTTGATATTTATTGAAGATTTAGTGACTACACTATAGTGACAATTAATATGATGTTGACATGTCGAAAAGTTGGATTTTCTTTTGAAATTTTACAATTTTTGTTTGATTTATAAAACTATCAAATTATGGGATATTTTATTGGAATACTTAGTCACAACAAATCTTACAAGTTTCTCCAATTTCTTTATTATAACATTGTTTACTTAATATTAAAATTTGATATTACAAGCTTAGTACTCAAATTAGTGAAATAAGCTAAGAATGAAATAAAATAAACAAAAACAAATACCACACGACTCACACATTGAACACAATATGTATAATAGGAAACCAAACCACAAGGTGAGGACTAGATGCCTTTTTTTTTCTCATATATGAAATGTAAATACAAAGAATGATGAACTCACTATAGAGTTTCAATGGGCATTGTGCCGAGATACTATAAGGTCTTCTACTTCCTTTATTCTACTCACGATATCCCACTGCCTTGTTGTGCTCAACTATGGAATAGTGATCAATACAACAAAATGAAACCCCTTCCTTTCCTAGTAACTTAGTATTTAACTTGTTTTGATAGACTTCTAGGGTTTGGGTTAGGATTTTGGCATGCCTCAACTCCCAATTAGGGGTAGGGTTTTGAACCCTTTATAATCTTCTTGAAAGTCCACACATGACTAGCTCCACATGTGTATAATGGGATTTAATGTGATATCCACTCAGTACCATGGTGGTCAAAAGCATAGGTTAACATTCTGAGAGGCATAGCTTCCTCATTCAAACTTCTATTGAGTTGAAACTTGCACTAATGGAAAAATTTTCTTGTGCAAAACAATGTCAAAGGCCTACATATTTTGTTTGCAAATTTTTGACCCCAAAATGATTAGTGAATACCCCAATCACCAAAATAGGATCCACCCCCTAAAATGCGCCCTACAAGTCAAAAGATCCAATTTTTCCATTCAAGAAGAACCAAAATACATGACAAATTTTATAGTGATACATTCTGCATTATTGTTTCCTTCGCAAATAATTAGTGAATACAATTGTTTAACAAGTGATTTAAACCCCTTGGAAGGGATAGTTCGATGGGTTCAATCTTGATCATTGATCTTCATTAAAAACCAATTGTATGTTTATACAAAATTAACAACTACACATAGGTTCTTTCTTATTCTTCATAAAGTTGACGAGTAATCAAGACAAGTTTGCATGGTGGCCCTACACTTCTTCATGGGGCCTTAAGAGTAAAACAATAGTTGAGAATGTGTGATGAGCTCTCTTTGGCATATCTTCTTGCTTGGTGAGTTCTCTAATGGTCATCTTCACTACAATTATTTTCTCATAGGCTTCCTTAGTTGCTAAACTCTTAAATAAGTTTTTTGTTGGCTAGTCCCGTTTTAAGCTAATGGAGGCAAGCTTTTAATTGAGTCCCTCAAGGTCCACAAATTTTGTCAACATTGAGAAATCACTAAAGTTTGGTAGCCTTGGCTCACGCTTCCTCATCAAAAGGGTTGGATTAAAGTCATTGGTTGACATGGTGAAGTTCCTTTCTCATGAATTTCTGATGTTTCTTCTAGATCAAGGTAATTTTCCATCTATACCTGTAAAATGGAGATAATAGAGAATATACATATTATTCATTTGCATTTTATTAGCTCCCAATAATAAAGAAAATAAATAGTTGTTCATTTGCATTTTATTAACTCCCAATAATAATAAAAATAAATAGTTAGTTGTCTAAGGAATAAGACCTTGTTTCATTGTTGTTGTGAATGTACAAGGTATTCCACTATCTCTTATTCATTCTTTTGTTTCCATTTAAAAATTTAGACCACCTAAATCATAGGTGAGAGGATTCTTACTCTCCAATTTTAGGTCATACAACACAAGCCACATGCCTTAATGAACTTTCTTCATATAAAACATTTTCACTAACAACATGTCATCTTTCTTTTCTTGAGTATTCATCATATTAAAATTCCCACACACCATAGGTTTGTCCAAGCAAATCTAGCTTTAAAACAAAGTTGGAAAGATAAGGAATCAATCCCCTAATTCACGATCAAAGAAATATGATGGAGTGAGATGAAAGTTGCAACCCCACCCTCTCCTTTTTTTTTTAATCTTCATGATTTTGGTAACATGCAACTAAAAAGCAAAATAGGGAGACATGAAATTTGTGACCCTACCCTTTCTCTCGTTTAAAATATTCATGAAAAAGTTAACATGCATAATTTATAAAACCCAATTTTTTTATACACAGAAACCAAAACTATAAATCAAAATCCTTATCTTGTTAAATTTTAACCCAATTTTTTTATACACAGAAACCAAAACTATAAATCAAAATCCTTATCTTGTTAAATTTGTTAAGACATCACAAAACTTGCACAAAATATCAAATAAGATCAATAAAGCCCTTCTCATTCCCTGAGAAAGATGGTAACGCAGTGCTTTAATTATAACATGAAACAATTATATATGGTAACACAGTGCTTTAATTATAACATGAAACAATTATATAATCCTTCTCTCTATGAAAAGAACGCAGTGCTTTCATTATGCAGTGCAACAGTTATATAATCTTCTCCCTTTGACAAGATGGCCCTACGAAGGATCTTCATCTCTTCGTATGATGGGATCTTAGAAATGAACATTTTAATATGGTCGCTATCCTCATCATTGCTGACATTACAAGTAAAATATATCTTTGCGTGTCAATCCATGATTAAGCTTTCGTATAGAATAAGAATTAATCAAATTGTTTTAATATAATTTCTGAGTTCCTTCGAAATTGCAAAATTTGATTAGATACCACGCAAGCGTGGACAAATTAATGGAAATAGAAACACATAATCTCGACAACAGATAAACGCAATCCCATTGCCAATCTGATCCACTGTGTTCAAACAAAACAAGATAAGCTAAAGTAAGCTTAGTAAGGCTGCCATGAATAATACATTAAATTGTTTAATTGCCAATCTGATCCACTGCCTTGAAAGGAATCGAGATAAGCTAAAGTGAGCTTAACAGGGCTGTCATGAATAATTCATTAAATTGTTTAAAGGAGGAGATCAGGGAGAATAACAAAAATACAGGAGTAACAACGCCGTATTATCTTTACAAAAAAAAAATATATCAGCAAGGTGAATGCTATCTGCTCTATATTTATCAAGTTGCAGGTGTGCTCTAAAATCCCATGAAACCCAATGCTCGTTTCAGCAAACATGTCAAGAATCAAGTGTTCTCACTGCGGCCATGACTCAGCTGGCATTTCTTGTGCCCACATCAATATTGCAGGATTCAAGCTGTTTGGAGTTCCAATCTCAGATGCAACCTCCTCATCCACAGTACATAAAAGTTTGAGCATGGAGAATCTTCAACTTCACCATGATGTCACAGCGACTGAGGATCATCATGCAGAAACGTCAGGATTAGTTCAGGCAGTATCCAGCTGCTCAGAAGACGGCCTCAATAGGATTCATACAGCTGATACACCCATGATCAATGGCCATCGGACGAGAAAGGGTATACATTTCTCCTCACCTCACAAATCACTGACAATTTCAATTTTTTTTGGAAACAGATAATTTCAGTTTTTTTTGGAATAATTAGCACGTCTACTTAACTTGTGGCAGGTGAAGATATGAAATAGGTCACAAGTTAAGTGTCATTATCTCTTACTTGTTTATATTCTTGTAATTAAAGAGGGTTGTCTGCCTTGAAGTGCAACTTATTCATGCATCAACTACGAGTTATACATACATTAGCTACCAGTTATTCAATCTGATACACTTGTCTTTATCCTAGTACCAGCTAGAAAAAACATAAATGTTAGTCCGATCCAAATTTTAAGATATAAACTGGTATAATTATTACTACGACATCGCTTCATTTGGTTAAGATTTGGTTGTGCAGGATTGACATGGTCGGAGGAAGAACACAGATTGTTTCTGGTGGGACTGCAGAGATTAGGAAGAGGAGACTGGCGAGGAATTTCAAGAAACTTTGTGAAAACGAGAACGCCGACCCAAGTGGCCAGCCACGCTCAGAAGTATTTTTTGAGAAGAAGAAAAATAATCGACCTTGACAACAGACAGAAGAAAATCAGCTTGTTCGACATGCCCACAGATTCTGTGAGTTTCTTTTCTTTATATCAACCACCCATGCCCTAATTGCTGGCTGAATAACTGTGCCACACACAAAATGTTAGGTTTTCTCTACTGAGTTTGGTTTTCCAGTGGTTTAGATCTCGGTGTGTCAGAAATTATATATATTTATACGAGGGCATAATGCAGGTATTTGTTTATGTAGATATAAGCGTAAGCGTCCGAGTTAGTGAAAATCTGGTTGCAATGGATGAAAAGGAGGAGCTTAATAATGTCTGGTCGTCACAGCAATCACAGCTTGATTTTAAACAGGAATCGATGGACTCTTCACCCAATGCAGCCATGAGTTCTCTCCGTTTTACTCTTCACCCAATGCAGCCATGAATTCTCTCCGTTTTCTTCACCCAATGCAGCCATGAGTTCTCTCCGTTTTACACATTATCCAATGCAGCCATGAATTCTCTCCGTTTTACATATTGAACCCTAATTGCATCATATCAAGTAATTAAAACAATAAGGTGTATACCGCGTTTAAGAGGTTAAATCAATCGGGATATAGTTAATATTGGTGGACATTTAACTAAATTCCATGTTAAGAAGAAGTTAAATGGAAATTAGTATACATTCATGAGAACTCATTCTGTAATTTATCATGACGATCTCTTTGATTTAGAGAGAGTCATGCATTGGGATGAATGTGGTTTACATGATAATCATCATGAAGGCAAGCATTTTAATTGATATTCAACTTTCATGTAAATTCGTTTTACATATATATTCAATATCAATTTGAAAATCAACCATATTTCTGTTTTAGTTTGTGAAAAAAAATTAACAAAATCAATATTATTTAAATAAGAACCAACTTTTATGAATTTTTATAATGTTTTAGGTACATAGAATTTGTCTTCTTTACTAGACTAAAAAAATTGAGGATAAAAAACACTTACTCATTACATCTATATTAGATTTCAATTTCAAAATATTTGTTACAATAATGATCATAAGCTTTTATCTCATCAAAACTATAATAACTTAGCAATGTTTCTTTTCAACTTTTTACCAAAAATGATCCCAAATTAATAACCATAATAATCATCCTCATAAATTTAACAAAAATAATAAATTTTTTAGATAATACTTTTCAATCTCCAAATTAGTTTGGTAAAATTCAATATATATAACTTAATTTTTATAAAATTATGAGATATACATTTTCTAAATAAAGAAAAACAAGATTAGACGAAGCAAAGCTTCAAGTCCCTGCCTATTGTAGAAGAGGACTTGAAGTTGAGTCTTCTATGGTGTCTTTGTTCTTATTTTCCACTGCTCATTGCTCCTTTGTTGTAGACATCTCCACAAGTTGAAAGGGTATCGGAAAAGAAAAAGGGAGAAAAGGTAAGGATCATAGCATATTTCAACATCCGAGTGCTTCATTATGAAAAAGACCTTTTGTTTGCATAAGCATAAGCAACACCAGTGCTATTCGATCGAATGGGAGGACCGAAGGGTAAGGCAATGTCTCGATGACAAGGCACCTTTCTACCTCACACATTCAACATTAATATTTAGTGTTATTTTTCTCTATAAATTAAAGATATATTATATACATGTATGACAGATGTCGTGGGTAGAAAAGCATGTAATATATAGCCGCTTGGCACCTGCTCCCAAAGAAAGCTAGCTTTAGAAACATGTCTTCATAAAAAAAATATGGCAGCTGGTGACAATACCTATGATGTCGAGGTGAATACCATGTATGCCAGATTTTATAAAGATATACCATATGCACATGTATGACAGATGTCACGGGTAGACAAGCATGTAATACAGATCTGCTTGGCACCTGCTCCCAAAGAAAGGTAGCTTTTGAAACCTGTCTTCATAAAAAAAATATGGCAGCTGGTGACAATACCGCTTGGCACAGCGTTAGCCTCACCACTAATTCATAGATCTTTTTTTATTACATTTTCCAGACGAAATTATGGAGTCCTGACTCCTGGGCCATATTTTTATGTACTAAAGAATCATACCACGTGAAGAATTTTGTAACAACGGGAGACATTGAGTTCATCAAATCCATCAAACAGTACTCTCCAAACTATTAATGATTGTAAACGTAACGTGCAGGTAAATATTGGGAAAGCTATTCATATTAAGGCAACAATGATAAACAACTATTCGTGCTTGACATTTACAACATGAAGATTGTTGCAATATGAGCAATGGAATAAATATCCAAAACGTAAATATATTTATTTCATTTCTCGGAATAGACTAGGATGCATAGTGACAATTGTCGGCCGTCATATAGTCAGATTGGATGTCATATTGTGTAATAAACAAATGTTTTCGAAGATTTAGGAGGGATTTTCACAACAGATCAGGATCCATAATGGATGAGAATTCGAGTGCATCGAAATTGGAGATGATGATGATGATGGATGTTGTGGAGGCTCGGTATTGAGAAAATTCTGTGGCTCAGGATCAATTTATTTAATTTTTTTGTTGTTTTCGGGCTAGTGCAACAACTTGATGTTGTAAAAACTAGTTTCCATTGCCCTGCTGCTTCACGTTTTATGTACATATTGGAGGCTACTTGTTTGTTATTTTTTGTGAAATGGAATTGAAAACAATGAACATTCAACACTCACATGAACAACTGAACATTGATAACTGATAGTAAATTATTGAAGTATGAAATACTAAAAGCACTAGTGATGCGTAGCTCATCTACTAGTTAATAAAAGTATGATATATTGGGAGAGGGCCAAATGAATACATTGACAAATAATCAATGTGGAGCTTCATAACATAAATACTCCCAAATATCGGCTCTCCTTTATTCCTTCTAATCCCTCTACACATAATTAACCATGAATAGATATTGCATGTAATTCTCTAGCCTTCCATTGTTCAGGATGGAAAATAGGAATAACTGGATATCAGATCCATGAGTTGCCTTGAATATTGAAAAAAATGGTTCTTGGAGAAGCCGCATTTGGTTCGAACGAATGAATGAAGCTCAAAAGAAGCATGAACGTTCACATTCATATACAGACCCAGGCCAACATTACAAAGATTAATCCTCAAGACTAGAGTCTTTATCTATAACAATATATGTTCATTGTATAGTAAGACAACTAATCTTGTTTTAATACAAGTAGAAGCTTCCTGATTGAATTAGAACTCATTTCGGCACCGAATTGTGGTTGTTTGTTGCTCTATTATATAAATTGATATTCCTTTGGAAAAATAGTAAATTTTGTTTGCTAATGTTTCAAAATTAGAGCAACGATAAAAGAAGAAAGAGCTGAAACATGGATGTAGAAAGAAATGAATACCAATGACTGCAATCCCTGCAATCAGGACAATACAAAATGATATGTAAATCACTTTGAATCTTCAAAAGCGAGGATAAAAAAGTAATTTTAGTGTATATTGTAAATTAAAACATAAAAATATAGAAAACAAAAATTGCCGTGGACAAGTAGAAACCATAGTAGCAGGATTCAAATAGGATTCAACATCGAAATATAGTACTATGGAAGTATAAATCTCACAAAGAAAAAAAAATGCATTTTGTTTCATAGTTTATAAGAATTTCAGCCTCAACGAAGAGCAATAAATCAGAAATTAAAAAAAAAAAATCATTCCTGGAAAATTTGGCAATGCACTTCATATTTGTAGTTATTATTAGTTTTTAAAAAATATTTTTGGTTGTCCTTGCGATGTTTTTTTTGCATTTATGGGTCTACAGGTATCAAAGACATGAGGTAAAAAATAGTCAAAGTAGCTTCGAGATCCAATGACATGTGTTGTCCTTCGAGAGCGATAGGCTAAGTGGTATATTTTGCTTACCTTCATCCTTGATGTCCAGAGATATCCTCGGCGATTGATCCCTTGGCTTAGTAAAGAGCCAAACACTTTCAGGTTTCTCGGAAACTGTAGCACTATATGTAATAATGGTTGCCTTGAGAGGATGATCGATCCTTTGTAATGAATCTCTCACAACATCTTTGAAATCCAGTGAATGCCTAGCTATCTTTCGGGAATCGATGGAAAACCTGGTCGGTTCTTGTGTACTGCAGGCAAGATTATCGCTATACTCCACACATGAAGAACTCTTCGGACTCCCGCAACCAGACAACGACCGAGCTGCGCAGAAGTGTGGAAAAACGGTCGTTACATCTCTTGAAACCCAGGCCAGACGTTTGAATCATGACGAGGATAAATTCATAAATCAATAAATTACTTGCATAAATCCTTTTGTGGCCATAAAAATGTATCTAATGTCGGTACAACAACTGGAGAATTCTTCCCATGCATCCTATATGTTGTTTCTTTTTCAGCTCTGGAGGATCTTCACTAGATATGATTTGGTTATATTTTCCAGACATTTTTCTTTCCGTATTCTATTGAATGAGCGTTCTAGTAACTAGTAAATACGATTCAAAACTAATATATTTAGAACTTATAAGAGTCTGCGAGAATCATGGAGCAAAGCTTGAATACGTCTCACCCGGAGAGCTACAATTTTGGAGCTTTTACCAGTAATTTCAACATCCATCTGCGCTTTGAGGATCGGACTATGGTCAAACATTTGACGTCGCTTCTAATCCAATGTGGGTATTGATCACTGGCCACCATTGTTAGCAGTGGTATTGTTTGGGAGAAGAATAAGAAACCTAAGGGCTTGAGATTGAATGAAAACTGAAATATTGTTGTGAGCAGAGCATTTTGAAGTTGCAATCCGGAAATAGCATCTCACGTACTCCACTTCGTGGCCAGTGGCCATGCAAAGATGACACCAGGCATCGAGTTTCTGTGAGACCACGTGAAAGCGGGGCCCACGACACACATGGGTATAGCATGCAAATGCTAACCAAAATAAATAGTGCAGGAAACTGTCCATGAGAGAGATCGATCATAATGCAACCTTGACAGAAACCTTATTCTATGCCTAATGCTTCTGAAAGAGGCCAAATCAGGATTCCAAAATACTTATTGGTCAGTAAAGAAATATATACCAAAAAACTTAGTACATAAGGGTGTGTGCAAGAAGATGAGGGTCACTTTAGATGCAATCCTACTTTTTCAAAACTCGTTCCTGATACATAAAAACATAACGCGTTTATGATACTTAGCACTTGCCATGGTAAGACCCGAGCCTGACATGTCACTAGACATGTAGGATAGGTAACCATAGCGCGTACGCGTTATAGAAATACAAAACACGTACGCGTTATGTAGTTACAAAACATGTACGCGTTATTGAAATCTAAAATCAATTTAAAAACACAGTCCCGACGACCCCCGACCACCCACGGTGCTCTTCATGCATCAGAAACGCGAAATAGAGGTTGGACGAGGATGGTTTGTGTGCCTTGGAGTATCGGTGGAGCTCGATTTAGCTGGAGGGGAGGAAAATTCACCGGTGGATTGTCATCTAATCAGGTAATTCATTCACCCATACCATTTTTTTGTCATTTCTTAACCTAAATTACTATTTTTTTATTGTTTAAAACAACCTAGTTTTGTAATATTGATAAAATTGGGAACAACCTAATCTCTAATTAAATTCACATCTCCCTCAACCAAGATGAGTGAATAATTAAAATGAATCCCTTTTCAAAAACCCAAAAATTCCTAATCCAACCAAAAATTGAAAAAAATAGAACTCCTCCCTTTCTACAATGTATCCATCTAAGTCACTTGACACGAGGACATGGGACACGAGTGTCCCCACGGGACACGGTGACCCTCGGAATCAGGACACGTTTTATATACATATATATATATATTTTAAAATATATTAAAATTAAAAAATATAGACATATAGATCCAATAAAATTTAACATTTACAATTACAAATATTCAATAGAAATTACATTTACAGTTACAAATATTAAATATTAAATAGAAATTAGATCATTCACAAATCACAACACATTTGCCATTCACAATCACAAATCACAATGAGACATTGAGAAACATAGATGCATGTCAGAGACTCGGAACCATATTTCTCATTAAGTCATCAAAATCAAAATGTATTACATAGATGTCGGAATGCCACTGGGAACTGGCAAATTCCAAATAGACTAATAGTTTAATAGTCTAATAGTAAATACAAAAAAGGGGTGGATCAAGATGGAAGAATCCCATCTGTCAATGACTCAATAGTCCTCCTCCATGCCTGAATCAACAAACTCATCACTGCCCTCCTCCTCCTCCTCCTCCTCCTCCTCCTCCTCTCTGCCAATCTGACTAAATGCATCTGCTGGTGTGGAGGATGACCCGTCCATACGATCACCCTCATCAAAAGTGACTGCCTCTAGCACTGGATCATTAAGATCCATGTTGGCTAATGCCAACTCAGTACTGTTGTCAAAACCCATCTAATCAGGAAAGAAATCCCACATCCATGTCTTTCCCTTCGCTCACTCCTCCCTCTTACTATAAATAAGATGAAGGTTGGAGTGCACATACACCATCGTCTCTGCCCTGGACTGCTCAAGCCTGCTCTTCTTCACACTGTACAAGTTCCCATATGTGCTCCAATTCCTCTCACAACAAGAGGATGAAGTAACTTGAGAGAGGACCCTCAAGGCTATATTTTGTAGAAGAGGGCATGTTGCCCCATGAGTTGTCCACCAAACAAGGGGTTTCTTAACCCCCATGTCTCTAACCACCTCATATCCTCCAAATCTCCCAGTGCCACTAGAAAACTCATAAAATTCCTCCTCCACCACCTCAAGGTGGTCTCTATCCTGAAGTAGCCGTCTAAATGCTATCTTCCTCCCCTCTGAGATCTCTCCATCCATGTGAGGAGGGAATCTGGATGAGGGCCCCGACCCACCACTGAGCCAATCCTGAGTGTAGAACCTGGGGTTCAATGAGTGGGCCAAGCAATGCAAAGGTGTGCAATTCTTATCCCACCTGGAGATAAGAATGCCCTGTATGATGGACCATAAGTTCTTTGCTGATGTTTCATACTCAGCACACTCATTCTCCATAACAATGGTCCTCATGGACTCAATCATGGAATCCCACCCTTCATAAACATCTCCTAGGATGGGCTGGTCCGTGTCTGCAAACCGTAGCAAAGAAATGATTGGCTCCATGATCTTGATGCTAAGGATTACCCTATCCCACCAACCATCATCCAAAATTGTGTCCCACGCGATACGGGGACCCTGTTGGACGTGTCCGGTTACTTAGGTATCCATCCACATGAAACCCAAATTTCCAACCCTCAAAGGCCATTTCTCATGATACTAATTAAATAATTTTCCTTGGTAATGGCCATAACAAGATGAAATGCATGCACAAGTGTGAATAGAAAAAATGCAAAAAAAATTAGTAACTTGGTTTCTCAAAATTTCATCACAATCATTTGTCCATGAACATAATCAAAATTTCATCAGAAGTGTATGTAGCTATAATTGCCTCTTAGTTAAGCACCCTTGACTAAATGCCAAAACACATTAACAAAGTGTCTCTCGAGCCTACCCTATCCACACCCTCGATCAATCTACTCAACGCTCAGGGACCGTCGATTCAACTAAAAGACTTCATATAGAAAATCACTATGTTTTTTATTTAATTTTTTGAACTTGCCATACAATGTAGAGATCGATTTTGTAGAGAGAAATTGTCTCTGTTTTGCGAAGTTGACATTGTTGTTATTGTCATTCTAGTCACAATCTCTAGTTGATTATTCAACATTTTAATCATTGATAGTCATCTCAAGTACATATGTAATCATATTGGCAAGACAAACTCATACATATCCATTTCATTCCATGCCACTTTGTCCTCCCCTCCAACCACAAGGCGTAATATGTTGAAATCAATAAATTTAATGTTAGCTTATGACGTTGATGGAAATATTGTTTTCTGCAAGGGACGTAAAGGCCAAAACATGTCAAAATAACACTCCTAAATTCTAAGAAGTTTAAACCCAAGTTTGCATGGAAAAGTCACCAATGAGGGTTAAGAAGTGCCTTAACTTCTAGAAAGAAGTTGAACGAAACTTACTTTTTAATTGTTAAATGTTTAATTTTAAGTTTTAAATGTATGTAAGTGAATACCATTAAATTGCTTACTTGAGTTTGATTTAATACATTTTCAATTTTGAAGAGATGTCATTATATACCATGTATATGTTTCTAATGATTTTTGTATTGATGTCTTTATTGCAGTTGCGGCTATGGACACCAATGCCAAGATACTGATTGAGCTTTTCCACTTGAGGGGCATTAGTGCAACTTTTAGTGGTGGTGACAGGATTCGCCGCTCACTTGCATCAACCTTGGATGCAATTGTTGACACCATTTCACAGTCTAACAATGTACTATATGATATTACATCATATAAAGAAAGAAAAAGACAACAATATGCTGATGGGATAGACTACAATGCAATAAAAAAGTTGAAAATATCCAAAGAGCTCATATTTGCATTGTTTAGGGACCCTCGGATGGGGGAAATACCAAATGCAAATAAGCCTCATATCTCCATTGAGTGGTGCACGTTTCAACCATTTGTTGATAACTGGATGGACATATGGTATATGGTTTTTAATATGCCACCACACAACAACAGGGAAATTCCCTTGTATTTCCTTCGAAAGATGTACGCAGAGGTCGTGTTACATAAACACGTAAACTATTTTGACATCTTGCAGTTTCAGGGAATCGGTGGGGGGATGCCCCAAAACCGACCCAATGCGAGGCTTCGAGACCAGGATCACCCTATCCCTGCACCTCGCAGGCAGTTTCCTGGACCAGATGTCCCACCTGCACATCGTATTATTCCACAGACACGTGATGCATTTTTGAGTTTAGCACGGGCGGTTGTTCGCCATGGCACTATGGTTCAGCATATGGGTGAGGAAGGGACATCTGTCCCTGGTGTGGTACATACACCAGCTTGTCACCGTGCAGGACCATCCACTAGTGCAGGACCATCAGGACCATCCACTAGTGTAGGACCATCGACACATCCCCATCCTAGTACTGATCCTCACGAGTGCACATCATGTGGTCATCCCTACTATGGTCTTGCCTCAGATGTTGCCTTCAGTGGGTTTTTGAGAGAGGTATGCTGATGGTTAATTGTAATAAATTCTTCATTTATTTTCGTCTTTGTACACATATATATAGTTTGAGCTAATATATTAATTTTGTGAACTTGCAGTTGATGCTTTATGCCGGCAGTGACGCCCCAGAGCTGAATGTTCCAGACTCTACAAGGGGGCATGATGCTACCCATTTGGCAGGCCCATCTTATATAGCACCTATTGCCGTATGTCACACCGAGGTAAACATTTTAAAATTTCAGTTTTTTAATACTTGTTAATTTGTTAATTTCCACATACTTTACATTTTAGTTCACTAATGTTATCTACGGTCTAAGATTTACAATTATTAAACTTGCAGATGACAGATCCTTCACTGGGGCAAGGTAATGTGGACGTAGCACCCATGGTCGTACCGTCCGATGAAACATATAGGCTCCAGGTAAACAATTAAAAATGACATTTTTAAAATACATGTTTGTTTGTTGAATCATGCATGTCTAACTACATGAACACTTGCTGACTGTAGGCACCATCTGAGACATCTAGACCATTGCCTGGATTTGTATCTCCCACTAGGCCATTCGTGAACAAGGGTCATGTGTATGTGAGGTGTTCTACTCCTAGAAAGACTTTAGCTTCCCACGACCATGGGCTTACTCACACCATGGTAATGTATATCCTTCGATGATATTTGTTGTTTAACTTGAAATCCAGTGCATAAATTGTTTTTGTTAATGTTTGAATTTCATGTTTACTGCATCAGAAACTTGAGTTGTTTACTGAAAACATCGCATCGATGGTTGATGCAGCAGTCAGTGCCACATCTGCAATGGCAACTGATCACACACAGGTATGTAACTATTTCAACATTATCTTTACATAGTTTATTATTGTTGTCTATTGTTTATTCATGCATTTCTAACTATTTCAACATTTTTTCATTGTAGCCACCACCAGCAGGAGCAGTTCCTGGCCCCCCTGGTTCAACCATCCTGGATTTTCAACCAACAACCCCATCTGCTATGCAAGCAACACAATCTCCTTTGTTAGTTGAGGTGAGATGTCGTTCAGTGACCAAGTGTTTCATGCACTGGTTGATAATTGTTGAGTTAATTGTTGAGCTAATGTATTAGTGTACATAGTTAGTTGAATTTAACAATTGATATTTAATTTGCAGGATCCAGAGACGCACACTGATCCTAGAGATGTGCCTAGAGGATCAACGTCGGGAAAGAACAAGAGGAAGCTTGAGTTTTGATACATTTCATTTTGTATTTGTTCTTCGGTTTCCACGTGTTCTTGTGTCAATCTAATGTGTTGATTTGTGTGGATTATCTATTACTCATGAATGTGCTATGTCAAAAGAACAAACTATTATATTTAAAGGTTTCAACAAACTCACTACATGCATGCACTAATTGGTATCTAATTAAAATTTGTGATTTTGGATGATCATTACAAGTTATGTCAAATTTCTTGCTCGTGTAATTTAATCAAACTAAATGCAATACAATGTTTTTCAAGGTTTCAATGAACTCACTCATGCACACTAATTGGATAGGTGTAATTAAAATTTGTGAGTTTGGATGATTAAATTACAAGTTGAGTCAATGTTCAAGTGTAATTTAATAAAACTAAGTGCAATACATGCTACACATTTCATCAACGCCCAATATTTGTTTGTACAATTAGATTCAACACTACATTTGAGTAACTACATACAAGTGCTCAAAGCAACATTGGTGAAAGGAACAAACGTTACCTCGGGATTCGAGAAATAAAGTGCCTTCTAATGTTGGTTGGGAAGGATATGATTGGTTATCCTTATGGCTTGGAGGTCATCTTCATGTAGATAAGTACTCTTTTGTCATGTGTCATTAAGGTTTTTTCATGTGGTAAAACCCTTCAGGGTTAGGGTTTGTTCATGGTTTCATTGTACTTGATTTCTAAACATATAATTATTCTAAGAAAGGTTGCTATGTTTTCTTCCCCATGAGGGTTTCCCAGGATAAAATGTTGTGTCTCTTGTCCCTGAACAACATTTTCATGCGACTTGCATTTTGACATAGCCTACAAACTGGACATTGGTCCGATGAACCGTCGACTTCGTTGGTCTCCTGGTGTGCGATTACCTCTAGGGGGCCCTCTCCCTCATCTCCCCATGGCCCCGTGGCTTCATTGTGCATTCATTTCGTAAACTAGGGTTTTGCTTAGTTTCATTGCATGCAATCTCGCATTGGTGGGTCAACTCTGCAGAACCCTCCCTCGAGCCAGTGTTGGAAGTGTTCCCACGTCGGCATTTCCCACACACACACGCAGGAGCCAACAACACGCAATCTTGCTTCTCCGTTTGCTTTTTGGCTCCTGGGCGGAAATTCACCAAGTGTCCTTGAATGACATTTTCATGCGACTTGCAACTCGACATAACTGGGAAACCGGACGTCAGAATGACGAACCATCAACTCCGTTGGTCTCCTGGCGTGTGATTACCTCTAGGGGGCCCTCTCCCTTGTCTCCCCATGGCCCCGTGGCTTCATTGTGCATTCATTTCGTAAACTAGGGTTTTGCTCAGTTTCATTGCATGCAATCTCGCATTGGTGGGTCAACTCTGCAAAACCCTACCCCGAGCCAGTGTTGGCAGTGTTCCCATGTCGGAATTTCCCACACACACCCGCAGGATCCAACGGCACACAATCTTGCTGCTCTGTTTGCTTTTTGGCTCCCGGGCGGAAATTCACCAAGTATCCCTGAACGACATTTTCATGCGACTTGCAACTCGACATAACTCGAAAATCGGATGTCGGACCGATGAACCGTCGACTCCGTTGGTCTCCTGGTGTGCGATTACCTCTAGGGGGGCCTCTCCCTCGTCTCCCCATGGCCCAGTGGCTTCATTGTGCATTCATTTCATAAACTAGGGTTTTGCTCAGTTTTATTGCATTCAATCTCGCATTGGTGGGTCAACTCTGCAAAACCCTCCGCCGAGCCAGTGTTGGAAGTGTTCCCACGTTGGCATTGCCCACACACACCCGCAGGAGCCAACGGCATGCAATCTTGTTGCTCTGTTTGCTTTTTGGCTTCTGGGCAGAAATTCACCAAGTGTCCCTAAACGGCATTTTCATGTGACTTGCAACTCGACATAACTCGGAAACCGGACGTTGGACCGACGAACCATTGAATCCGTTGGTCTCCTGGCATGCGATTACCTCTAAGCAGCCCTCTCCCTCGTCTCCCCATGGCCCAGTGGCTTCATTGTACATTCATTTCGTAAACTAGGGTTTTGCTCAGTTTAATTGCATGCAATCTCGCATTGGTGGGTAAAATATGAAAAACCCTCCCCCGAGCCAGTGTTGGCAGTGTTCCCACATCGGCATTGTCCACACACACCCGCAGGAGCCAACGTCACGCAATCTTGCTGCTCCGTTTTCTTTTTGGCTCCCGGATGGAAATTCACCAAGTGTCCCTGAACGACATTTTCATGCGACTTGCAACTTGACATAACTCGAAAACCGGACATTGGATCGATGAATCGTCGACTCCGTTGGTCTCCTGGCGTGCGATTACCTCTAGAGGTCCCTCTCCCTCGTATCCCCATGGCCCAGTGGCTTCATTGTGCATTCATTTCGTAAACTAGGGTTTTGCTCAGTTTTATTGCATGCAATCTCGCATTGGTGGGTCAACTATGCAAAACCCTCCCCCAATCCAATGTTGGTAGTGTTCCCATGTCGGCATTGACCACACACACTTGCAGGAGCCAACGACACGCAATCTTCCTGCTCCGTTTGCTTTTTGGCTCCCGGACGGAAATTCACCAAGTGTCCTTGAACGACATTTTCATGCGACTTGCAACTCGACATAACTCGGAAACCGGATGTTGGATCAACGAACCATCGACTCTGTTGGTATCCTGGCGTGCGATTACCTCTAGGGGGCCCTCTCCTTCGTCTCCCCATGGCCCAGTGGCTTCATTGTGCATTCATTTCATAAACTAGGGTTTTGCTCAGTTTCATTGCATGCAATCTCGCATTGGTGGGTCAACTCTGCAAAACCCTCCCCCAAGCCAGTGTTGGCATTGCCCACACACACTTGTAGGAGCCAACGACATGCAATCTTGCTGCTCCGTTTGCTTTTTGGCTCCCGGACGGAAATTCACCAAGTGTCCCTGAACGACATTTTCATGCGACTTGCAACTCGACATAACTTGGAAACCGGACATCGAATCGACAAACCGTCGAATCCATTGGTCTCCTGGCGTGCGATTACCTCTAGGGGGCCCTCTCCCTCATCTCCCCATGGCCTAGTGGCTTCATTGTGCATTCATTTCATAAACTAGGGTTTTGCTCAGTGTGGGAGTGTGCAATTTTTGCACATGGGGGTCAACTTTGGAAAATCATCCACCGGGCGAGTATGGCTAGTGTTCCTAGCCCAAACTTGCCTAGACACACCTGTAGGACTCCCTGGAACCCGACTTTGTTGCACGGTTGGAGTTCTATGCCCCCAGCAGGTATCCAGCAAGTGTCCATGAAGGCCTTCTGGCAGCGAGACGGGATGAGCCATAGAATGAAGACCGTGGCTCGGATCGATGAACCGTCGACTCTGTTGGATTCAACACACTGGGTTAGTGCCAGGGGTACCCCTCCCCTCTGTCCCAGTGGGCCATGTGTCACCTTGCAGGTCCATCTTGGAAACTAGGGTTTTGCTCAGTGTGGGAGTGTGCAATTTTTGCACACGGGGGTCAACTTTGGAAAATCATCCACCGGGAGGGTATGGCTAGTGTTCCCAGCCCGAACCTGCCTAGACACACCTGCAGGACTCCCTGAAACCCGGTTTTGTTGCATGGTTGGAGTTCTATGCCCTTGGCAGGTATCCAGCAAGTGTCCCCGAAGGCCTTTTGGATGCGAGACAGAACAAGCCATAGAATGACGACTGTGGCTCAGATCGACGAACTGTCGACTCCATTGGATTCAGCATGCTGGGATAGTGCTAGGGGTGCCCCTCCCCTCCGGCCTGGTGGCCCATGTGTCACATTTCAAGTCCATCTTGGAAACTAGGGTTTTGCTCAGTGTGGGAGTGTGCAATTTTTTCACACGGGGATCAACTTTGGAAAATCATCCACCAGGCGGGTATGGCTAGTGTTCCCAACCCGAACCTGCCTCGACACACTTGCAGGACTCCTAGGAACCCAATTTTGTTGCACGATTGGAGTTCTATGCCCCCGACACGTATCCAGCAAGTGTCCCTGAAGGCCTTTTGGATGCGAGACAGAACAAGCCATAGAATGACGACCGTGGCTCGAATCGACGAACCATCAACTCCGTTGGATTCAACACGCTGGGATAGTGCCAGGGGTGCCCCTCCCCTCTGGCCCGGTGGCCCATGTGTCACCTTGCAGGTCCATCTTGGAAACTAGGGTTTTGCTCAGTGTGGGAGTGTGCAATTTTTGCACATGGGGTCAACTTTGGAAAATCATCCACCGGGCAGGTATGCCTAGTGTTCCCAGCCCGAACCTGCCTAGACATACCTGCAGGACTCCCCGAAACCTGGTTTTGTTGTACGGTTGGAGTTCTATGCCCCCAGCAGGTATCCAGCAAGTGTCCCTGAAGGCCTTTTGGATGCGAGACGGAACGAGCCATAGAATGACGACCATGGATCGGATCGACGAACCCTCGACTCCGTTGGATTCAAGACATCTGGATAGTGCTAGGGGTGCCCCTCGCCTCTGGTCTGGTGGTGCAGGTGACACCTTGCAGGCCATCTTGGAAACTAGGGTTTTGCAGGTCCATGATGAAGATTTTCATGATGATGATGATGGTCATGATGATGATGATGATGGCTTGGTCTAAGGTGGCGCTCTCAAATAGCTAATTCATTATGAAATATTTAACAAGACACGAATTAAATTTAATATAAGTGTATTGTTTAATATAGTGAGTATGAATTGAATTAATTTTGTTGGGTGAAGCCAACAACCAACATGATGAACATAATATAATTTTAGGGTTTACTGATCATAAGTAAAAAATGGCATATTCATAAACTTGACATACAATAAAACTTTTGGCATATTTATAAACAACATAAACGTAAATTTGGCATATCAAGAACACAAAATTGACATATTCATATGAAACATACATGTGAAAATTGATCATATATCAATATTCAATTACAAATAGTATAAATAGTATAGTATTAAAAGCATGTAACATACCTCATCATGCTAGATCCCACCTATTATCATACAACCAAGCCCTCCGAATCATCTCTTATACTGATGGTCTCCATTAGTCTCTCGTGCTCTGTATCCGGTAAGAAGTAGTGTACCTTCGATGTATTTCAGCTAGGCATTGTTCGTACCTGGAGGTTTGTGCCAATGATTAAGTTGGTAAAGTGATACACACTTGCACCTGGTTTGTAATCCCTGTAAACATATCCACCCTTCTTTCTTGCATTGTTGTCCCGTGTCAAGTATTCACCTTTAACAACCATAGACCCAGTTGGGAAATGGTTGTTTTCATCATGAGTAATGGACATAATGAGGGTTTGCTTTCCATCTATATAGCGTGCCAATCAGTAATCACCACCCCATTCAGTATCTTTTGAGGCAACCACTGCGTATATGTGCCCTGCATTATATGATTGTAGGTATATGATCAAAATATTTTTCGTGTGATACAAGGCCATTAATGTGCATTTGAAGACTACGTAAACAAACAAAAAATGTTAAGGAAATGCATCATACCGGGTTGTACAAGGTCTGAGACATGATCAAAATCTGCAGAAATAGATGATTGGTCTTCTTCCAACGGAGTTAACTCAACAATTGCACGATGATCAAGTGGAAGTGATATGCGATCCCATCCATCAACCCAATCCAATGATTCACACCCATCCCAGTCACCATCACAACAAGGCGGGCAAAAACAAGCGAGTTTTCTGGTCCAAATTTCAAATACTGGGTTATCAGAGCTTCGAACCGAATGAAAGCCACGAGTCCTAGGCACAGTGTTGCATTCCCATGCATGTGAACAATCTATGTCTACCACCTCCCAAAAAAATCTCTCCACATGTCTCTTTCTTGTGGATTCTACTCGCATAGTTGATTCCTCTCCCAATACTGATGTGCACCACCTGACTGTAGATTGAGCATTTAGAATAGTAGATTCTGTAGATACTTTCAATTCCTCTCTTTGTAGGGTTGTTTTGACACATGCTCCGGCTCCATCATGCTCTCCTTTACCATGCCCAATCTCAAAATAGTTCCACATATGTGAAACTTTGTAGTTTTTATGCAATGAACACAACCACTGAAATATGCGTGCATTTTTTAACTGACTAGCACACCCATCAGACCAAATACAGTGTCGATCCATCTGTATGTTCCTTCCCTTCAAGTGATCATAGAACATGATAAAGTAATGACGTACATAGTGGAATTCGTGGCACCTATCATCACTTATGTAGAAGTGATATTCCTTCAGAATTTCTCTTTGCTCTTCAATGCTATTTGGGCCATGCCTATATGTGATATGGACCATCAAGGAAACCTGCTCAGAGTGATAATACTGACTTTGGATCTCATTTTGAGGTTGCAGAGTGTAGTTCTCGGCAAAATCAACAACTGAAAGTATAGTACCAAGGGGAAATGTATCTCTGCATATTATAAACTTCTCATCCTGCCATCATGCCACGTGGACATGCTGAACATATTGATGTGTCTTTTAAATAAATTCCTTGATGAAGTCACTAACTTGTACCTGGTGACACAAAATGATCTCAATGTTAGCTTATTTTGTAAGTAAGGATTGAAATGTAACTATTACAACATAATTTTATAGATATAAATGCATACCTGAGATGTCACCAATTGTATTTTTTTGCTTTCTTTCCCTGGGACTATTTCATAGTTGATATATTTGAAACTTTTCATGTCTGTAACCATTTTCCCAAATTCACTGTCTCCATTCTCGTGCATACATTGGCTCAATAATGCCATTCCAGCATAGTTGGAGCATGTTCCATCCAAACAAGATTTTGCATAGTATGTTTGCCCCTTAGGCCTATTGCACATGATGCTATGAATGAATTCTCTTGATGAAGTCGGTGGTATTGTCATGGAGCAATCCTGCACATGGTTAGTATGCAACACACGACGAATGTACAAAAATGTTTCATAGTAATATTCATATTCTACATGGTATCTACAACAACAAGTGTTACGAAGAGTATTTATTCTAACATACCATGGCTTACATTTCTCAAAAGATCTTTGCCCCAAGTTCAATTGTCTATGCTCAATCCTAAATTTCTTGTAAAGTTTTGTCTGTGATATATCAAGAAGATGCTTAGTATGTGGTTCACGATCCTTTGAACCCCTTCTTAGTTTTAGTACATCCTTTCGGTTTGAAGAAGGCCTTGTGTGATCATGCCAAAAACTGTGCACTAGTCCCTTTACTGCATCAACTAGCTTCATGTCACGATGTGGCAACCGACCAACAAAGGCCCAAAAATCTGTCTGATCGGTTGTGTCAAGATGTTCTCTTCTAATAGAATACCTACGGATGATTTTTACATTCAAATTAACTAGTTCGGATGTAGGCCTGAGAATATGAAGGGCCCTGGTGTTCTTATTTGCAATTGTTTGTGACAACACACGATGAGCAGCATTGTGGTCCTTTGAACGTGTGTTCTTACCAATTTTACCAAATGCATCTACTAGGCTTTTAAGTATATGAGAACTTGGTTCAAAATTCTTTATCATCTTTATCCCTAACTTTTTCCTAACAACATTCATGCTCCTAGATTTTAACAATGATAAAAATAATCTACATTTATCTCCATCACATTTAGAAACAAAATATATATCAAGTAGCTGTTGAGTTTGATAAGCAATACTAAGTTTAGATAGCGTACCTTCAATGGAATTGATGAGACTTTCATCAACTTGTATACGCTTCGGAGTTCTTCGACATGTGCTTGCTAATGGAGGTAAGGGGGTTGGAATTGTACCATGTAGCGCATCACCAAGACGCTCTGGCATTTCAGTAGTAGCTTGGTGTCCTTCATTCTCTTCCTGGTAGTTGGATGGTGGAAGTCCAACATCCTCTTGTGGAAGTCCAACATCCTCATCGATGGTCCGGATAACATTCTCTTCTTCAATAGTAGGAAAAATGTCCAACGCCTCTCTGACTTCATCGCTTGTATAACCACATCCGGATAGCAAATTTTGTGTTTCTTCATGAGCTTCATCTTGAGATGGTAACTTATCACTTTGACTTGAAGTGGGAATTGAAACATCCCCTAATGAGCACCTACGTTTTGCTTCTTGATTACTTCCATGGGGTGCTTGTTCAACAACTATTGTGGAAATTGAAGGTCCCTCTTGTCGTGGATTAATAGGATGAATCGTGGCATCCTCTACAATTGGATTTGGATTAGTTTCCAAAGAAAGCCTTTGATTCATCATGTATATTCTTTTATTTTATTTCTCTTCTTCAATGACTTCTTGAGGTCTCTTCTTCCTTGTTGATTTGTTTACTCGGTTACGTGCATTCCCCATCACCACAATGATCAATTCAATATAGTTTTTTTTTGTTGCTCCTCAATTACAAGCTCTTCAATAATAAGTAAATGGAAGTTAAATCATAAATTGTTTGGGCTCTTTGATTCTCTTGTACACTTGTGTATATCCACCATCACCATGAAATGGTCTTGAAGCTTGATATCTTATCTTGTGTGCTCCTCAAATATAGGAAAAATGAATCTTTCAAAGACCTTATCTTTGGTGTTATTCAATTGGAGATTCTTCAAGATTGTTGATTATCTTCTTCAAATATGGCCATATAACCCAACACCACACTGAGCAACCATGAAAGATGTCCTCAATGCTATACCTGCATAAAAATAATAATGATGGAGATGGTATAGAGTGTGAGAATTTCCAATGGCGGGCTCGTGCTGTTCAAAAAATCGCGGGAGTGTTGTTTTGGCTCGGACAAAGTGAAGTTGCTCTCGGACAGGGACAGTCCACTGTTTATGGAGTTACAAAACGCGCATGTGTTATATAAAGATAAAACACATGCGCGATATGAACTGTTAATACGCGTACGCGATATTGTTAAGCACAATAACTAGGTTAGGTGCACGGCTAGGGAAACGAATAAAATCAAAAGAAAACAAATAATTTATATGGTTACATACAAAACAAATGTTTTTAGTGTGGGGACAAATGTTTTGTATGGTTTAATACCCCCTAGCTCTCTCCCAATAATCCCTAGATACCCCTTATCTCTTTCTAAATATCCGTCCCTCATTCTCCCTACATCCCTCCCTACATGTTTCTTTCTCTCCCTTACTCCAGCCATGTCCCTACCACCCCACTCTCCAACTCTCCACCTTCTCTTTATCTTTGTCATTATCCCTCCCTATAGCACTCTCTCCCTTCTTCTCCCTTAATCACTAATCCTCTACACCTTTATCCCCCCCCCTGCCCTCTCTTTCTTACCTTGTTCCTAGAGCCCCTCCCCCATAAAGGCCTTTAGACCCTCTTCTAAACATTAATCCCTAAGTGCATAAGTGCACAAGATGATGATGAGGAGGAGGGTGATGACAATGAAGATGATCATGAAGCAGATGAAGATGATAAAGATGATGATGCGGACGAGGGTGATGACAATGAAGATGATCATGATGTAGATGAAGATGATAAAGATGATGATGTTGATGAAGATGATGGTGATGATGATGAAGATGTTGATGATGATGGTGATGGTGATGTTCGGATGATGATGATGATGATGATGAAGATGATGGTGACATGATGGAGATGTTGATCTGATGAGGAAGATGATGATGATGATGGTGATGATGATGAAGATGTTGATGTTGATGATGATGGTGATGAAGATGATGATGATGAAGAAGATGATGATGATGGAGATGTTGTGTTGATGGGGAACCTAGAGATGACAATGATGATGAAGATGGTGATGGTGATGGTGATGGTGATGACGATGAAGATTTTGATGATGATGCTGATGGTGATGATGATGAAGATGTTGACGATGATGGTGATGGTGATGTTTAGATGATGATCATGATGATGTTCAGAAGATCATGATGGTGATGATGGTGATGATGATGGAGAAGATGACGATGATGGATATGTTGATGAGGAACCTACAGATGCCAGTGATGATTATGATGATGGTGATGAAGATGATGATGATGGAGATGTTGATGAGGAACCTATAGATGCCAATGCTGATAGTGATGACGATGAAGATGTTGATGATGATGGTGATGGTGATGTTCGGATGATGATGATGATGATGATGATGGTGATGGTGATGTTCATATGATGACGATGATGAAGATGATGGTGACATGATGGAGATGTTGATCTGATGAGGAAGATGATGATGATGATGGTGATGATGATGAAGATGTTGTTGTTGATGATGATGGTGATGATGATGAAGATGTTGATGATGATGATGGTGATGAAGATGATGATGATGAAGAAGATGATAATGATGGAGATGTTGTGTTGATGGGGAACCTAGAGATGACAATGATGATGAAGATGGTGATGGTGATGGTGATGGTGATGAAGATGAAGATTTTGATGATGATGCTGATGGTGATGATGATGATGATGATGCTGATGGTGATGATGATGAAGATGTTGATGATGATGGTGATGGTGATGTTTAGATGGTGATGATGATGATGATGATGATGATGGAGATGTTGATGAGGAAGGGGGAGATGACAATGATGATGAAGATGTTTATGGTTATGAAGATGATGATGATGGTGATGGTGATGGTGATGGAGATGTTGAAGATGATGGAGATGGCGATGAAGATGATGATGATGATGGTGGTGGTGAATATGATGAAGAAGATGATGATGATGGAGATGTTGATCTGATGACGATGAAGATGATGATTATGGTGACGATGATGAAGATGTTGATGCCGATGATGATGGTGATGAAGATGATGATGATGGAGAAGATGATGATGATGGAGATGTTGATGAGGAACCTACAAATTCCAATGATGATGATGATGATGGTGATGACGATGAAGATTTTGATGGTGATGGTGATGGTAATGATGATGATGGTGATGGTGATGTTCAGATGATGATGATGATGAAGAAGAAGATGATGGTGACATGATGGAGATGTTGATCTGATTCAAGGAAGATGATGATGAAGATTGTGTTGGTGATGATGATGAAGATGTTGATGAAGATGATGATGATGATGAAGAAGATGATGACGGAGATGTTGATGTTGATGGGGAACCTAGAGATGACAATGATGATAAAGATGGTGATGGTGACGACGATGAAGATTTTGATGGTGATGGTGATGGTGATGGTGATGACGATGAATATTTTGATGATGATGGTGATGGTGATCATGATGATGATGTTGATGATGATGGTGATGGTGATGTTTAGATGATGATCATGATGATGTTCAGAAGATGATGATTATGATGATGGAGATGTTGATTTGATGAGGAATATGATGATGATGATGATGGTGATGATGATGAAGATGTTGATGATGACGATGATGGTCATGAAGATGATGATGATGAAGAATATGATGCTGATGGAGATGTTGATGGAGAACCTAGAGATGAAAATGATGATGAAGATGTTGTTGATGATGATGATGATGATGATGATGATGATGGTGGTGATGATGATGAAGATGTTGATGATGATGGTGCCGGTGATGAAGATGATGATGATGATGATGATGAAGATGATGATGCTGGAGATGTTGATGAGGAAGGGGGAGATGACAATGATGATGAAGATGTTTATGGTCATGAAGATGTTCATGATGATGACGATGGTGATGGTGATGAAGATGATGATGAAGATGATAAGGATGAAGAAGATGATGATGATGGAGATGTCGATGAGGAACCTAGAGATGACAATGATGATGAATATGTTGATGATGATGATGAGGGTGATGATGATGAAGATGGTTATGGTGATGAATATGATGACGAGGAGGGTATCCACCTTATGTATATATTTGCAAATATCCAAGTCCCTATAGAACTCTCTCCCTTTGTTCGCCCTTAATCACAAACCCTATGTGCCTTTATCCCTCCCCCCTACCATCTCTATCTCACCTTCTATCCCTCCCTCCCTATCTCTTTCTCTAGATCTATCCTTGGTTATGTCCCTCACTCCCTTTACCTCCCTCCCTCTATGTCGCTTTCTCTCCCTTACACCATCTTCGTCCCTGCCACCCCACTGATTCCTCCTTCCCCATCACACACACACACACACAACCTCCCACTTTCTTTGTCGCTCACAACTCCCTCTAGTCTCTCTCTCCCCAACCATCAATCTCTCTCTCTCTCTCTCAAACGCACACACATTATGTCCCTTTCCATTCTCAAACCCATCCCCCCTCCATCCATATCTATCTCCACCTTTCTCCCTCCATCCCCCACCCTACCTTCTCTCCCTCCCTCTCTCATCGCCTATCTCTCTCTCACCTTCTATCCCTCCCTCATGTTATCTTTCCCTCAACCTATCCCAATCTCTCCATCACTCCCTCTCTCTCACACACTTTATGTCCCTTCCCCCTCCTCTCATATTCTCTCTCTCTCTCTCTCTCTCTCTCTCTCTCTCCATCGCCACCACTTCCTGCATGTCTCCCACCAACACTTTCTGTCCCTCCCTTCCTATCTCTTTATTTCATTCTATCCCCATTTATCTCTCACTCCCTCCAAATCCATTCCTCCCCATTGTCCCTCTCCCTCCCTCGCTCTATGTCTCCCTCCCCCTTGTATTCTTTATTTCTCTCTCACATCCCCCTTGCCTCCATCCATCCCCCCTTGTCACTCAAGTCTCACTTTCAACTTCTAACCCTATACCTCTTCATAACCTATTCTACTCCTAATAGTGCTCTCAAGCTCCACTTCCCTTCACCCCCTGTAGCCCATCATGTTCTCATTCCCTTCATCTCTCCCCAATCAAGCTTCCAACATCCTTCTAAGCCCTTGACCCTTTCCCACCCCTATTAAATATTAACCATAGATTCCCTTGACCCTTCCCCACCCCTTCTCAAATATTAAACAAAAATTCCCTTGAGTCTTCCACACCCCCTCTTTCTCAAGTATTAAACATGTATTTTATGATTTACATAACATGAGCGCATTTTTTAACTCTATAATGCGTACGCGTTCTGTAGTTATATAACGCGTGCACGTTATGTAGTTATATAACGCGAGCGCGTTATGTACATCTAAAAGCACGACAATATTTTTGAATTTAAACAGAACACGCTCGTGTTTTGTAGAGCCTAAACCAGGCCGAGTCGCATGCTCGCATGTCAACAATAACCCTATGTGTATGCTTTGGAGTCTGCTTCGGTAATTCCAAACTTGTGCTATGTTAATGAAAAATCAAAACTAATTGCGTATTTCTTCCAGTTTCTGGAGAAGCCTGTGCTTAGCCACTCGTTACAATATGATACACAGAGTCATTTTCGACGAAATCTTAGACACAAATAGCATTTTTTCCGTAGATTCCAAATATGTAACTTTTATTTTGAAATATTAATTTTCCTATTTTCTTTCAATTTCTTTTCTGTCCTACCTCCTTAACTCGTGAAACACACTGTTAGTGTTTCTTCCATAACTTTTTCAATTCTCGATCATTTAAAAAAAAAATTGTATGGTGCACAAGAGGACACTAACCTCCATGTTCTATGAAAAAACCATTTCAATATTTTTGCATTAAGACCTTCAAAGGCTCTACCCACAAAAGAGGTACTATTTTCGAGGTTTGATCACTTAGACAATTATAAAAAAATTATAAAATTACTAATTTAATTTTCGAAAAATAATGACGCACAAGTGCTATGTGTTCTCTACATGCATGCCGATTTTTGTAGCTTGATTCCATCATTTAGGCCCTCAAAGGCTCTACCAACAAAAACATATACCTTATCATTTGCTTGAAAAATAAAAAGTGTCTGTTAGGAAAAATGAAACTTGACATGGCTATGCAAATTTTCAATACATAAAAGTTATATATTCGGAAACGTGATTCAATTTCCTACATTTCATCTTTTTTACTCAATGCAAGATATTTTGCGTAAGTAGCTCAAAAAATCCAAGTAAGTTGAGGGATGCCTGCTTTTTCAGTTTTCTATTGCATCTAATGCGCCAAAAGTGACCCTCATTAGCTTGCACTGACCCATAATACCTAAAAAATCGTGTACAAATTAATAAAAATGTTGAAACCGATTTCTATAGTCCCTACTGCTTGACAAGTCAACAAGAACTAATAAAGAAGTTAAAAAATTAAATAACAATTTTAAATTTCAATATCCCAAATAAATATAAAATTCTAACTATGTACCACATACGTTTTTCACAAATTAAAAAAACATATGATTTATAGTTCTGAACACTATCAAATAACTAGAGCTCACAAATAAATTATATATTTGTGTGGATCTTACTACCAAATAGACATAAGGCCAAAGGAACATTCAAATTTATATTCATGATGCGGGGGCTTTAGAATATGCATAACACTATGACACCCCTTCTCCTCGATGTGTAATAACCTCATTACCCATCTACTTCAACATCAATAATCACTGAGGCAAGGGAAGCCAAGGCATAAGTTAAAGCTTTCAATTAAAATGGAACATTTGTTGATGAAGGTCATTTTCTTCAATAGAACAATGTCCATCCTTTCGTAAGCCTCCTCAAGGAGAATTTTGTTAAGTTAGAAAAGAATATTGGGTTTTGGGTGATGTGTAAAATAACTATGTTTGTTTAGATGCAAACTACTTAAAGTGAGTTGTTCA
Source organism: Larix kaempferi (assembly GCA_027924585.1). Classification (NCBI taxonomy): domain Eukaryota; kingdom Viridiplantae; phylum Streptophyta; class Pinopsida; order Pinales; family Pinaceae; genus Larix; species Larix kaempferi. Next base: position 3,641,313 of record BSBM01000262.1, on the reverse strand, counting down.
AGCTTTAACACGGATAAATAATAAATTTACATTTGATTTAATTGTTTCATGAATATAGATCAGTAGTGGTTGAAAGGATGAGATTTGCAAACACATGCTTTATTAATTGTTGGTTTAGGGAAATAATGGTTAAGTTCAAGGGTTTTGGGTGATGTGTAAAATAACTATGTTTGTTTAGATGCAAACTATTTAAAGTGAGTTGTTCAAGCTTTAACACGCATAAATAATAAATTTACATTTGATTTAATTGTTTTATGAATATAGATCAATAGTGGTTGAAAGGATGAGATTTGCAAACACATGTTTTATTAATTGTTGGTTTAGAGAAATAATGGTCAAGTTCAAGGGAATCTTGAAGAAAGGTTGGAGATAAGGCTTTTTGTTAGACTAACCTTGACTCAAGCAAGGTTATGTTAATAGTGAGTTTACTATGTCTATGGAATTTTCGCATGGTATTGATGTGATGAAGTTTATATAAAAGTTTGGCATACTCCATTTTAAAATGTCTTAAGTGACTTCACTTGGTCAACTAGGTCAACTAAGACAAATTCACTAATGGTAACAAAAATATCTTTGAAAGTTGGTTTTCTAATAAAGGGAATAAGAATTGTGTACATATTATGTATGTACTTGTATTTATTTCAACTCTCTCACTTTTCTTGGTTAACCCTTACCCGCTAACCCAAATAATATTATGACCTTTATACCTTAATTGGGATTAAATTATATTGATAGGGAGAAAATTCAATTCACCATAAAAATACATAACCTCATGTGGAACATAAGCATTACTATGAAATACAACCAAATCACCTTATCATATGCTTTAGATAATGTGGAATATAGCATTAATCCCTCCTAAACCACACCAATTACATCATGAATTTGTCTCGGACTAAGAAACACAAACTACTAATGTGATATAAACTTAGAGAAGTCTCACTTCAATATATTTTCTATTATTTTTGAGATAATATTTTAGATATAATTATATTTTAAATAATTATATGTATTTCTATGCAAACTAAAAGGAGAAAGAGGCTTTGAAGCCAACCTGCAATTTCTGGTCGGGGGCTCAAAATCTTCTAACGTTGATGATTATGTTATCCATTGCCAATGTGAAAAGTCCTTGTTGGCGCAATCTTCGCAGGTTAAAGATTGTTGAAGAAACGCTTTTTGAATAAGTTTCGTATGAAACAACTGCTACTTCTGGGCAACAATCTTTCAGCTGAGGATTACATAGAATGCATTCTATCAACACATCATCGGTTTCTAAATTGCATTCTATGTTATGTTCCTATGCAACTTTTGTTTCACATTTGCAATTTGCGCACAAAGCATAATTATCAACCATTGATTGCTTGCATTTGGAACATATGCGCTGGAAAGGTGGTACAAATTTATTTTTTGGTCTAAGCACGCCTTGAATCTGTGAAAGTGCGATGAAACAGAAACATGTGAAACATAGCACGTTAACACTATAGCAATGGTGCAAACCACAATGAAAGTGTTTATGTATTGAATAGTTGTTTGAAGAGATTCCAAACTTGTGCATTTTTTACAATCAAGAAAACTAAGAATATTAGTGTAACTCAAGGAAAAAAGAAGTGTAAAAAATGTGAAGAAGATTGCAGATATGCTATGCTAAGCATTGCTTTTGCATGGAAATAGTAGTGTTCTTATTTTTTATATTTCTTTTGTTGAATAAAACATTGGACGTTTGGAATGAGTGTTCAAATATGGTATTGATTTGAACATATTATGAATAACTGGTTGAAACGTGGACCAGAACAATACCATATTGCATTTGAACAGTGGACCAGAACAATATTCAAATCAACAATTGCATTTGACAGTGGACCAGAACAATATTGTTAATATACCTGGGCTTTCGATTCAATGGTTGGAAACAAATTTTGTTTTGCATAGTCATCATTGAATGGATCAATGAATGTTGATGCTGAAGGTCACAGCAAATGGATTCCTTTTGAGTCATTTCTAATAATGTTCTTGAAGAGGTAAAGAGGTGCATCGAAAAGGAAAAAAAAGAGAAAAAATTAGAGCTTTGTGGAAATTAGAAATAACTGAAGATAATTGCAGTGTCCGAGATAACAAAGCAAAGTTGTTGAAATTGAAAGGCAATCTGTCAAAAACATAGACCTATGCAAAAAAAACACTATGTACAGTTGCATGATCGTTTGTTGTTTCACCATCCTTGATATATAAATCATATTGCTTGCTATTTTGGTAGCATGCAACAACAATCGCTGCAACATAACCAATTGGAAATCCTTCGCTCATGGATGCTCATGTTCAGAGGCAACTTGCGCATTTGGCAAACTTGTTCAATCGTTTGATTTTAGTATTGGGTAATATGACAATGGTATTTTTTGAATCTCCCCGGTCGTATTGGCCTTTATTTTTCAGTCCATAGCCAATGATTCCAATGCTTTTTACAGGCAAGAAAAATTGCTGAAGCATTTGATCAGATTGTCATTTATATGTCAATGGTAATTGTCATTTGACCGTCTCTGTCTACTAAATCTGCATGCATTATTTGTTTCTTCATAGGAGAACCTTGGCTTTTGGTTTGTGCAGGTCCATATATTACTAAAACATCTCCTTCAAAGGCATTGTTGTATGTTCCTGAGAACGATTGGATGATAGTTGATGGTTGCAATGAAGTTTGCTTCAATTTGGAATTAGTGTGGCAAGAAACAAGGAAAAAAATAGCAAAGAAGTTGGTTCAGTTTTAAGAAAAATATTTGAAGTATTTCAAATGCAGTTTTTTATCCTTTTGCTATTTTTTGCAATATTGGAACTAGGGGAACTAGGAAGGGGGAATTTCCAATTAGCTACATGGCAAGAAAATTAAAAAAAAATGAAAATGTTGTCTACCTTTTTTTTGTATCAGCGTCCGATGTTGTTTCCATTGTGCGACAATTTGCAATAATTTATTTATGTGCAATTGTGTTTTCAAGGAAAAGAAAACAATCTTTTTTCTATGGCACAAATGCACATGGAAAGAGGAATTTGCAATGGCAATTTGCAGGACATGGCCGTTAGCAAAAAAGATGGTGCAGTTTTAAGAACAAATGTTGCAATATTTGAAGTATTTCGCATTTTTTTTTTATCCTTTTGTTATTTTTTGCAATATTGGAACTAGGAAGGGGGAATTTTCAATTAGCTACATCGCAAGAAAAAAAAATGAAACCGTTGTCTACTTTTTTTGAGTATCAGTGTTTGGTGTTGTTTCAACAATCTGCAGCAATTTCTTCATGTGCAATTGTGCTTTGCAAATCTGGAAACAATTGTTTGCGAACTACATTTGTGCCAAATGTGAGGTTACAAAGGCAGAGGTGAAATGGAACATTTTCAAGGCAAAGAAAACAGTCTTGTTTCTATGGCACAAACGCACATGGAAAGAGGGATTCACAATGGCAATTTGCAGGAGATGACATAAGTAGGAGCACATTATTGCAATAAAGCCTTTGTTGGATCAAATACATTTTGAGATGATACCACTAAATAAAATCAATGCAAAAATTCCATCTACCTTGCAAGGAATCTTTTTTGGCAATAGCAATGTGATCTTCATATTCAATTTATAACAACAGAATTGCAAATGCAACAGCATGACTTTTTTGTCTATTTTGACAACGGATCTAGAATCTATTAATCTAAACATGCATAGTTTGCAATGGCAACAAAGATATAAATTTTATAATTAGTGCATCAAGCCATTTGTTAGATCAAAGAAAATGATGTGCTTTTTTTCATTGTCACTTTCTTTGGCGTTGAATGAAAAACACCAAAAAAATATGAAAAGATCTTGACATCATGCATTTGAAGCATTGAGAAAACTATTTAAAAAAAGTTTCCGTCTCAGGAATATTCTGCTATTAGAATGTTCCATAAGTTTAGGTTTTGTGACAACACTTTCTTTGTACAAATGTATTAGACCATTTTGTATATATTTATTGGGCCACTAACTGGTTACATTCCATGTTTGTGATGCATTAAAATTAGATAAGAGAATATGTGTCAATTACATAATGGGAAAGGAAACAACCTCAAATGTTTATTAGGTTGCAAAAACATTGTTTGTAGGGATTCAAAGTTAGTGCCATTGAATTTGCAAATGTTGAAGTCTATCTAAGAACATAGCCAAGCGGGGGGAATAAGCATTCAGTATGTGAAACATAAACGGACTCAGTACATTGTGTAGTGGTATATGCCTGTATTTCCTCAGATCGGCTTCGGACAGCGAAGCTCATCACTGAGGAAATACAGACATATACCACTGCACAATGTACTGAGTCCGTTTATGTTTCACATACCAGCAAAGCTGATAGCTAATCCAAAGCTCCTGGGAGTCTCAGCATATACAGTCTAGTATGACACATACACACTTTGGGAACTCAAAGGAGCCGAAGCTGCCTTCTGCTCGTTTCCCACACTCAGACACAAACTATACAAATGACTCGAACTTGCAGAGCATTCAACACATGAACTCATCAAAAACCCGAATCCATTACAATGGCCTTGATGGCTTTATTTATACAAACTCAACTGGTATCCCGGCAACCAAAAACTGACAACTATAAGTCATAAAGCAAGATTCGGGGTGACAGGTGGGGACAACCACCGTCATTATCTCATCCCTTGGAGCCGACCAGCATGTGGGGACCCGAATATTACATCAGATCGACACTGACTAGAGCAAAATAGTGTACAAATGTGGAGCAAAAGCGGCCCACCACCCCTTTCAACTAGACATGACAACTAGTCATGCGGATCCCATCCTTGCAAGCAGATGCATCTATCTTGACCATCGTCGAGCTCGACCCCACCACACGGGCACATAAAAACCAGGAAGTCATCATCTGAGTCCGGGTAATCTTCAACAAGCTCGGGATCAAGATCACCGAAATCTAACGGCAGATAGAGATTGAAGTCAAAACACTATTCGACATAAGAACCAAACAGTACCTGATTTGGAGCACAAATGAAGTCTCCTTGAAACAAAGATTCAACCCTGCGATTTAGCGGAATCCGCTTTGTATGAATCTTCGCATCTATCCTATTGCTATGCTGATCTCTTTTGACAAACTTTTGTGAGGTATAAATAGTCTGACCCAAAGGAGTATAACGACCACCAAGATGTCGCAACTTGAACTTGAACCACATATGGTTCTGGTCAGCAACCTACATGTCTTCCTGTAAATGGAGGATGAAATTTGCCCTTCTTTGAACCCAATATTTGCGTGGGAAAAACCTGTTTAAAAGAATTTCAGTCCAATCGGACCACTTATTAGTTAACAAATTAGAAGGATCGGCACATATAACAATGGACCTTTCCTCTTTGCAAAACTGAAGGATCAAGCTGTAAGTTGACCATGTGAGATTGCCATGACCAATATCAATATACCAAACCGGACCTTCATCTTCTTCGTTACAGTCAACCCATATCTCTATGCAACTTCTTAGCTTGTCTTGAGCACGTTCAAATCCTCTGAACGCATCTTTTTCCCAACGCTCCAAAATTTGTAACTTGAGCGGAGAATCAAGGATTTGTTTGATTAGGGTAACAGAGAGAAACTTCTCTGCATCCCTTCTATTGGCATGCTCCAAAGTAAGCTTCCTTTCTTCTGGAGTCAGGGACTCATCCCATGGTTCAAGAAATAAACCTGCTTGTTGATTCCGGGAGTAATTGGGTCTCACTGGTTCTTTACCCTTATCAGGCGGCTGAGAACTTGATGCGCTGGGTGTAAACATATTCAGCTATGGAGGAGCTGGTGGCTTTGGCTGCTCTCTGGTTAACATGTCAGCCACACAATTTAGATAGCCGGGTTTATAAACAATGGAAAAATCAAAATTGCCTAACCAAATAAACCACTTCAAAATTCTACTACTATTCTCTACCATCAAGTTCTCATTTTTAAAGATACCTGGCATTATTTTTAAATCTGTTCTAATTACAAATTTAACAGGATTAAGAAATAATCTAAAATGATTGACTGTTTTCTTAACAGCCAGAATTTCCTTGTGGCTTGATGGATAGTTTAGCTCAGCTGCTTTGAAGGAACTAGATACATAACCACATATGCATTCCTTGTCGTCTATGATCTCAATAAGGACACCACCCCAAGCATTTGAAGAAGCATCTGTTTCAATCACAAGTTGACCTGTTCCTTGCAGGAGTGATAAGGCAGGAAGCTCTTGGACTTTGGCTTTAATTTTCTGCACAGCCGAAGTCATTACTGAAGACCATTTAGGCAGATTCTTTTTCAATCTCTATTGCAAGACATGAATGTCTTCTGCTTGCCCCTTATAAAATGGTCTGATATAGTTTAGACTACCCAAGAATCTCTGGAGTTGCACTTTCTCCAAAATCTGGTTTGGAAACTTACTGAAAACACTAAGGACATGTTGTTGCAATATAACTTGTCCTTTGTTTAAACTGAAACCAAGAAATTCAATCTCAGTTTTTCCGATTTCCATCTTGCTCTTGGAGAGAACAAGACCATGCTTAAATACCAGAGTATAGAATTCTTGTAGATGTTTCAGATGTTCCTACAAATTCTTGGAACATATCAAGATATCATCTATGAAGACCAATGCCCATTTCTTATCTCGAAAGATATCTTCCATGTGTTTCTGAAACTCTGATGGAGCATTATTAATGCCGAAGGGTAGTACTTTCCACTGGTACTGGCCATGTGGAACAACAAATGTTGTCTTGTATCTATCTTTAGCCTCTATGCCTATCTGATAGAAACCGGATTTTAAATCGAATTTGCTAAAGATTGTGTAGCCAGCTATCTTCTGTAATAGGCTAGCTTTGTTAGGCAAAGGATACCTAACATTTTGTAATACAACATTTAGTGGTTTGTAGTTCACCACCAACCTTGGTTTTCCTCTCTTGGTCTCAGAATTTTTGTTAACCACAAAGGCTCTACAAGCCCATGGACTCTTTGAGGGTTCGATCAATCCTTTAGAGAGGAGCTCTTTTATTTCAGAGGCACAGAATTCACGTTCTGAAGGTGACATAAGCCATGCAGAGGCTTTCCTTGCTTTGTGCTTCTAAAGTGGATCAAAAGGAAGAGAAACAAAGTATTTCTCTCTTTTCCAGAAAGCATTTGGGCTTCCTGAGCAACAATCTTTCTCGAGCTTAGCAGATGTTTCAGCAAGGGTTTTATCTTTATGCATTTTTGTGTAAGCTATGCATCTTTCCATTTTAAACAGTTCTGCAACTTTTGGTTTTGACTCAGGCTTTACTGCAGGACTGGGACACTTGGTTTTTGCTTCTAAGGAAAGAGGGTAGGTAACAGATTTTCCAAACAATGTACAGGAAAACAACAACTTCTAGGTATCAATCGAAAAGGGACTTACTCTAGTCAAAAACTCAGAACCTAATATACAATCTTCTTTTATATTATCAAGCCTATACAAAGATAAGGAATTCAAATAAGAATTAAGCTGGATAGGGAAATCAACAGCTTTTCCTAATAACTCTACAAGGGTACCTTCTATGGCTTTGCCAAAATGATCAGACTTTTCCCAGTAAAAAGATGGAATTACACCACCCTTAACTAGGTTCAACTGGCAACCTGAATCTATCCTACAATGAACTGTATAAGGTTTAAACTCTTGAGGACAAAACATAATTTCTATAAACAGCTTAGGACCAGTGAAAGCTCCTAAGAAAGGATCCGGGGAAATGTCAAAAGAGGCAGGCTCAAAGGGGGCAGACTCTTTGTCATCTGGGATTTTGAGAGCATCCTCATATTGCCGACTCATTTCCTCATCAGAAGATTGGTCTCTTTCTGAAATCAAGACTTTTACCATGTTCTTGAGATCATCAATCTCTTTAACCAATTTCTTCAAGATTTGCTACTTTTCTTTGATTTGCATTCTGAGCAGCTTCTCCTTATCTTTCCGGAATTCCTGTCTATCTCTATTCTCACCTAGATAATTTTTGTACAACTCATCGGGTTATATTTTACAGGAATGTCCTCTTCAGCTTTTTCTTTGCATTTGTCCAAAAGGGCAAGTAACTTCTTTTTCTCTTCTTTCAAATCTCTCTGAAGAATATATTGGAAAGGTGGAGTCTCTGAAAGCTGTAAATCAATTGCAGCCAATTGTTTCTGCAATGACTGTTTTGGAGAGGTGGAAAACATGTATAGAGAAAAGTCGAAGTCTGGAGGTCTTTCAAACCCCCCTAAATTTGCATCCATCTCCGAATCAGAAGAGGAGGAGGGATCAAATTTAGCAAGCTGATCGTCTGACTGAGAATCAGATGCTGAATCTGAGGAATCTTCAGATGGCAAAAAGATAATTTCTCTAGAGGGAGAAGTGTCGGGAGTACAGGAACAAATATCCCACCAGCCGGGATCAAGTTGCGCACACAAGGTTGCTAGCCTTGGTTTAGAATTTCTTTGTGGGCACTTGCTTTCCCAATGACCTTTTTGTCCACAGATAAAGCATGATTCTTTATCTGTTCTTTCTGATCGTCTCCTAACAAACCTTTTTTGGAAAGGTTTCTGGGATTTCCGTGAAAATTTCTTGTGGACAAATCACTCTTTATGCTTATAAGATTTGGAAGGATGATATCTTGGGGCACATGTGTAGAATCCTTTTTTCTTTTTCTTACAGTGACAAGATTCTTTCCATAAGTGACCTCTATTGTAGGCACCACATCCCCAATCAGGCATCTGTGCAACATTCTTGCAGAATGAGGAGGAATACATGGCTTGGTGTCTTTTAAAGTCTTTATTGACTCTTTTTTCCAGGCAATGCTCTTGCCAAGTTTCCATTATGTGTCCATGCAATTGTGCCAATGAAATACCTCGGAGGTCTATCTTCTTATCCTTCATGTACTGCTCAACTGCATCAGGTACATGACCTGGAAAACTACACAGGTAATGTTTCAGATAAGCAGGCTCACCTAATTTTCCTGATGAGATGTGTAGCTTCTGCATATAGCAGAAATATTGTTCGCTCTGTCCTAAATCACAGAGATGTGCTGACATAAATAAGAAAGCTAGATGATCATAGTCTTCCGAATCTTCAGGGCCATAGAACTCTTTACCTAATGCTTGTATAATTTGTTGATTAGCATCATTAGCTTGAAGCATTTCATTTCTAGACTCTTGAGGAAGCCATTTCCACCATTCATGGGCGAGTCCTGAGAGACAAGTAATTAATTGGGTACCTAATTGTTGTCCTGTGATTGTTGAGTCTTGAGTTCTTTTATAAAAGATCCATTGTCCTAGCAGTTGGATGGCATTTTTAACTTCAGCTCTGGACTGACACTGGATGTTCAGAACTGGTTGCTCGGGCATCTAGGACAATGGATTATTCATCCCATTAATTCCAAAGTGGAATCTGTGAGAGGGAGTTGTTGATGGAGGGACTTCTTGCATGTGGGTGTCAAAGGCAAGAGGAGGAAGACCAGTAACAGAGGATTGGGCTTCTTCTTGGTTTGGCCTCTGATATGAAGACATCGTGGCCAGGTACTTTGGAGCGAGGGCAGAAGGCATAAGGTGAAACTAGGCTATAGTTTCCCGAATGTCCTCGAACTCTTGTTCATCTTGACCAAATGTAAATTTTGGTCTGCTGTCTTCTGTATTTAAATTGAACATTCCAAACAAAAGACTCCTGGAGTGGGAATGTTTTCTTTGGTGACCTTTGGATGGAAGGGAAAGGGTAGAGGTACTGACTGGCGTTACCTTTTTCTTAAGTTCTTGGGTTTTTGTCAGCAATTCTCCCAAGACAGTCAGTCTTTTTTTGGCTTTTTCAACAGCTGTTTCAACTGCTATTTTGATCTCTGTTGTATCATGAAGCAAATGATCTAGAAGATCTATTTTGGATTAAATTAGAGAGATCTTCTCTTTTTCTTCTGCCATATCTCTTTTGATCTGGATGATGTCAAAAGCCATGTCATCCAGGTTTTGGGCAGTTAGCCTGTGTTGCAAATTTCCATAATTTGCGAGCTTTATCTCTTCAGAAACAGTCTCCTCAGGAGTAGAAGACTTATAAGGAAGGAATTCCATTTTTTATTTGGCCATCAGTAAAAAATTGTCTAAATGGGGCATCAGGAAGATTTCTTCCTGGAATGTAGGACCTTTGTCCTTGAGAGACAATTTCCATGCCAGCACCACTCCTCGGCAGGCTAGAGAACATACCAAGGGTAGGAGGATTGTTTGTCTTATGGTGCTGAATTCTCTGGACAATCTTTTTACAGGCTGGGCAATCAGAATGTTGGCCACGGTGCTCTGTGTCGTGAAGACCAGTGTAAGAGGGCTGAGAAGAGGAAGAAACAGAACTGGCTTCCGCTTGATGTCTAGCATTCTGGTAAGAAGAATTAGAGCACAATCTGATGAGAGGAGGTGTAAACCTAGGAGTTGGTGTACCCTCAGGAAGACAGAAGGAGTTAGAAGAACGGTCAAAAGTTATGGGCTGAGATGCAAAGGATTGAGCTTGCCATTCTAGATTTCTCAATTCTTTATACTTAACTTCCCATTGTCTAGGATAGTTAAGTCCTGTCCAGTCAAAAGTAACTGGAGTTGACTGTTTGGATTTATCGCTTTCCACCACGCTGTGCAAATGCGAACTCTGATGGACTTGTTTGCGCAAAGGTGGAAGGGTATCATTTCCATGCCGGATGACCACACAGCCTTTAAGCTAGATTATTTTAGAACCTGTATCCATGTTAAAGCCTTTGGACAGGATGTATACTTTGAGAAGATCATATATATATGGGTCATCAAGGCTAACAGAGTACTTTGGATATACAGTTCCATAAGCAGGGCTATCATGAAGAGGGGCAGTAAAACCACCAATTATTGCATCAAAAAAGTTTCGATGACGGGTATCTATAGCTACACAAAGAGAAGAAACCGGAAGATATGGTCTCACTAATGGATCCAAACCAAGCTTTATTGCGCCTAAATGCGCATATTTAAAACCTTGGGCTTTAGCCCAATCTATTTGACATTTATCAGTTAGATTTATATGGACAGGCTCATCCTTATCAGTGAATGAGACATCTATAGAACTTAACTTAATCTGGGTAGCAGTCTTATATTGCCACCATGAAAGTTTGTATACATCCTTTGGCATAATAGCAGGGAGTTGCCAATTCTCTGAGGGGTTCAAATCTTGGATATTAATGATTGAAGATGAAGTTGATGGTTCATTTAGAAAAGATGATATGTGATTAGCTAGAGATATTTCAGTGTCATTCTCAGTTTGACAATCTAATGTGTGGAGCGAAACTGCATCCATTGAAGGATCCATGGAACACTTACCTTTATCGAGCAGTAAAGGGATTAAAAGCTCACACTCGGGTTCCCTACCAGAACTCACTCAGAGTTTCTCATAGAGGATTTACGGCGCCTAACCTGCGGCTATGACCTCAGACCCAACTCGGAAAACCCTTTCAATCCCACACAGTACTTCAATAAATCTCAATTGAGTGTTACTCAATCTACCAGAGCATCTTCAGATTGCAAAACAGATATTACACATAAATATGTAACAGATAACAGATATAAAGCAAATGAAGAACATCACTTACAGCAAGAACAAATGGCTCTGATACCAAATGCTCCAAGATCGATTTTCAGTATATCCTTACTCATATTGGGATTGAATGGAAATCAATTCAGAGGGGATGCCAAATCATTTGGAAAAACATATGGTAGGAACATGGATTGGTAATCTTTACATTTTTTCGAATCCATTTTTACGAGGAACAATTTATTTCCCCTTCTTCACCTCTGTTCAGTGGCCCCTTTTTTTTTGTTCTAAACATAGAAAAAAGGATTCCGTGGGAAAGAAATTTTTTCATTGCCTTGTCCATGGTCCATTGATCTGGATTTAACCAAAGGCAATGAATTTTCGGCATTGCAACAACCCATGCGGATCTGTCTTCGCAATGCACATGAAAATCAACATAACATAGGAACTGGTTACAATGCAGATGACTTTCATTTTTTTCTAGATAAAGTAGATAAAGAAAATAAGAGAAAATAGATTGGATCAAAGCTATTGAACAAGTGAAAAGCATGCTTTGCATCAATGTGGACAAATTGAAATATATATATTATGACGGTCACTCCAATAAGCCTCAGAAATTGTGAATGTAGTTTGAATTATAGGCAGGTTTGTGCAAAAGTGGTCAATGATTGATCCTGTCTCATGCGTCAGTTTTGTTGTGTGCAATCTGAAGTTGTTGCTACTCATAAAAGACAATAATCTTTGTCTCTTGTTGTTACTTGTGAGTATGTCACAGTTGAAATCCTCGGCAAGAACAATGCGTTCTTCTTTTCTTGTCCTTGTCAGAATGCTACGTACAAAATAAAAAACCTGTCCGAGTGGTGCTTGTGGTGCAATGTATAGATTTGCAATTTTCAATGTCAAGTTGTCCAGATGGAAATAGGTTACTATTGATTCGATGTGGTCTGTGGTGTGAATGCATGATTTTTTAAGAATTATGCTTTTGTTGTAACATGTAGAGATTCCATGTACATGGAATATTGGCAAAGAGTTGTACTTTTCCGCACAACAAAGTTCTTTGTGGTAGCGAATTTGTCTGTGTTTCTTGTAGACAGATGATATCCCTCCTCATGAGATCATGATAATTAGAAATGTATTCAATATGCAATGGCAAGCTATGAGTGTTTAGTGAAGAAATTAACACACACTTGTTTCCATGTTTTGAAAAGGGATCATATTCAATGTGGTAATAGGAATGTTATGTAAGTCTTTTCATTTCGCAGAGCACTTTTTGCGAGACAAGGAAATTTGATTGTTGCAGTTTATTAATCAAATATAAAGATTTTATGTCTTTAACATGAGACAATGCCGTGTAAACAAGTCCTGGTTCTCTAATCTGAGATGGATCAAATGCTAATTTGTCCATGGTAAGCCCTTGTGATCTATGGATAGTTCATGCACATGCCAATTGTATTGGGAATTGTTCTCTTATCAAATGAAGTCCAGGTCTAGGCCTAACATGTCTGGAAATGCATACAACAAGTGCCCATGATTTGAAATTCAGGTGTATAAAATTGTTGCATGTTTGATCGTTGCAATAAGCCAATTTTTGGATCTGCAAATTGAATCCATACTATGCCATTTTTATATGTTGTATGCAATTTGAATATGTCATCATCTCCATTCACCAATCCATATTCAATGGCATAATTGCCTCCAATTAGCTCAACACGCATGTCTTGTTTGAGAACTATTGCAGAAGGTAAATTTATGGGTTTTTTAACATAGTTTTCTATTTATGATGCCTGTATTTGACTTTCAATATAATTGGCTCTGATTGTAAGCCTAGAAATCATTTTTTCATTGTGTTAGTGTACATCTTTGTTACAATGGAAACGATAGGGAAATCACAGATCATTAGGTGCATGTCTATAGCAGTATTTACTCAGGTAAGCTACCCCCTCATCTGATTGGGTACATGTTTAAATTATGTTCAATATTGAAATGAATATATGGTCATTTTGTTGCATGAATTTCCTTAGCTCAAAGCATTTCACATTTGTTTTCCAAAATGTTGTTGGGATTATTTCTGAGTGCAACTTTGGTTGCTCAAATATCCAAGAATCACGAATTAGTTGAGCTTGGAAGAGATCGCCGTAGAATATAATATCAAGATTGCCAAAGGTATTGTTGGTGTATGCATTATCTCACACAACCGTTTGTAAATGTTGTGTAACATTCGAGAACCGATTAAATAAACCTGTCTAAAAGAAAAATTATTAGCTATTCATGTTCTTTAGTTAGTGTATCCAATGTATTCGAGTTCAATGGAAAATTTTCAGATGATGATAGTGGAAGTCGAAAGGCGGAATGGATTGTAATGCCACCTACGTTGTAAGCTGCCGTAATAGTGGATGCTGCTATAATGCCCTTTTTCTTTGCATTTGTGAAATCAAATATAAATTCATTTCTACATGTGATGTCCTCACTTGCAATATCAATGTCTCCCCATGCTCGTGTCACAGGTGCACATTTTTTTTCAATGCTTTGCACTATTAGTTTCCTGGAAGAATATGCTTCTTCCCATGTTTCGCAATTTGCTTTTAGCAATTTCTCGTTTTCTCTGTAATAATTCTCAGGATATTTATGATGCCTGTATGGGACATTAATTTTTCTCTATAATAATTCTCAGGATCTTTTTGGCGATTGTATCGGATGTAGCGCACACCATTTGAATGTTTTTTTTTAACTTTTCGTGGTGAATGAGAATAACATGATGCAAATATAGCTAAGCAGATTTGTTAAAGTTCAGATGGTCGAGCAATTTATTTGCCAATGATTGTAGGACATGCAATGCTTAGTTCTGAATCATCCGATTCATGTTGCAATATTCGAGGCCTTTTTAGGACAAATGTTCTTTTTTCAAAAGGTGCAGTGTTAATGAACACAGCTTTTCTAGAAGAAGAATATAGAGGCAAGGAAATAACAATGTGGATAGCTTGATGAATTGGCATTTGTTGCATATTAAGCAATGCATTTCCAAGTCTTCAAATTGTTTTGATTCTGCTATCATTGTTTGAGCAACAATCTTTTCTGATTTTTTTGAAAGCAATTGTCATTGTGCGATCCATTTTAGTCACGTAGGAACTACAATATGTCGTTGCAGCATAGGCATCTAGTATATATTGTGCATCTAAATTAGCTTGCCACAATTCTAGGATCTGTTTTGCAAAAGAATTTATCCAAATGTCACATGGATTTCTTTTCAATAGTAAAACAGGTTGCAGCAAGCATGAACGCAAAATAGTTACATACTCTTTTTTTTGGATAATTGCAACTCATCTAGAAAATTGTCAAAGGAAATATTCCTAGAATAGGTTTTGTTTTGTAACAATGAGCAAAGTTGTTTTTATTTTTTATTTATTTTTGTCTATTTCTGTGTTGTTGTCATTTGGATGCAAAATAGTAGTCTCGTCAATTGGAGGAAATGGAATATTGAATCTACAGGAAGTGTTTTTTGCAAGTTCTTATGTGATGATGTGTTTGAATTTTGACTAGTTCCTCAGACATAAGGCTTGAGTCACAAGAAATGTATTTTCCGACAAATGCTATAATCTCGTCATCATAATTTTGTCCATAGACAGGTGCATTTCGTATCCAAAGCACGGCATGATCATGTTCATTTCCTCGGCCCTGGAACTCAGTAATAAAGAAATAGTCTTCAAGGTCTCTGAATATTTTTATTTATGTTCATTGTCTTGTTCACAAAACATATATAGAGTAGGAAGAGCAAGAAGAGGATAACAATTTTTGACTTGGTGGTGAAAGGGCATAACTTTCGCAATTTTCTAATGATACGATACATTTCCTTGTAAAATGCTCTGGCAAATTGATTCTTCCTGTGCTTTGACAAATATCTCTTCCTTTTTTCCCTTTTGTTTCTTTGTTCATTGCCATTTTTTTCCCTTTTGTTTCTTGCGTGATCTTTTTTTTGTTGACATAGAATTGAGTTTTGCTTTCTTATTGCTTGTTTCAAATGATGAAGTCTCTTTGGTCTTTTGCATGTGGAAATACAACTTCTTTGTTCTTGGTATGCAATTGAATTTTGATTTCTTATGGCTTGTTTCAGATGTTGAAGACTTATAGGCATTTTGTCTACGGGAATGTTGCACTTGCAACATGAGATTGAATCAAATTCCTTTTTGGAAGCCAGAGTATGTGTTTTCTGCCTTTTGAATTTGCTTTGTTCATTCGCCATATTCAAGTTTCTTTTTCTTTGCAAGCTTTGGAAATGTTGGCTTGGCTAATTGTGTTCGAGTTTCAATTGCAGTTCGTGGTTCAATTCCATGCAAAATCAACTCTTCTGATTTTGAGTTGAAAATGATTTCTAGTTTATGCAAAGCAACTGATTTGGAATGCGAGGAATGGTAGTTTCAAAATATATTGCCGTGTTGCAACAAAGTCAAGGGTTGGTAGTGGCTATGACCAGGTGTAATGCTAGAACGAAAAAGGTAAATGATGTTTGAACTTTGAACAAGGTTCAGATGTGTTGAACTCTATAGAAATGCCACGCGTTTCAACAGTCCAAATGCATATCTTCACATATAGCATTTCACACAACCATTGAATTGAAAAACCGCCTCCTTCTATGTTTCCTTCAACATAAAACATTGATAACTTGATAATGTAAGCTTGACAATTTGCAATTGAGCAATTTTCTTGAACAATGCTATCGCAAAGATATTTGTTTAATGCATTTATTGCTTTCATGTCATTTCCAGTATAGCAATTGAAAAAGGTTTGTGCTACTGCCTTTCTCAAAGACATGAAATCAAAGGTTGGTGCAAAATTGCAAACGGATCCAAATAGAGAATCATGACAATCACCGACATTGCAATTGCATAAACGAAGACCTTGATCTGAAATCATTTGTTCAAGCGATGACATTTGCAAGTCGACTATGGATATGTTATTTGGACAAATGCATGGAGGGTTTGAGATATTCGGATTTGAAATGGGCTTGATCGAGGAATACCATAACAATGGCTCAAAATGTCCAAATGATGGATTGCTATCATGAAATAGCAAGTGGTATTGATATTGTTCTGTGTCAAAGTTGAAATGCGAGTACTGTTTTCTTTTTTCAAATGACCAAACTGAGACTGGAACAGAAAACCACTTTGAGAACCATTTAACACAGGAAATGTCTCCCCACAAACCAATTCAACATTTGTATTTGATGAAGTTGATGAAATGATGATTCTGTGTAAATATGTTCCAGGATCATTTACATTACGCAAGATATGCAAGACTCCAGAGCTTAGTTCTGTTGTCAATGAGATAATAGCAATTGGATCATGCTTGGCCAAGCAACTTCTAAAGTGGTTGACTATTCCTTCTCTTATTTCAAGTAAGTTGTATCGAAAATGTAATAATACAGCCAAGGAATCAAATAGGCAATCTCCCAGACGGTAATGGAAACGTTGTAGTCGGAATAACTGCGAAGATGCAAGAGCATGGTCAATTTTTTGAAAGTTTGCTTCGTTCATTGCAAATTTTTTTTTGTGTCGTTTCCAACTTCGATTCATGAAATGATTTTGTTCCTTTCAATGATTCCATGATAGAACGCAGTGTGAAAAAACAATGGTCAAATTGAAAAGGAGGCAACTAAATTTGCAAAAATACAATGAACCGATGCTATTGCAATCACCAATGCTCCATTTCTAATTTCAAATCCTATTCAACGCACCTGCCACAAATAAATCCTGATCAAATGATTATCACAAGAAGAACAATCCAAACAAAATCCTGATCAAATGGTTATGACATGAAGAAAAACTCAAAGAAGTTAAGAAATGCACATACGTATCAAATAAATAACACTTTTTTTGGTGCATAGACAATTGGAAAATGCAAAAAAAAAGAGATTTGAAATATGTATTATCACAATTTCTAGAGGATGGCACAACAATCAACATTCCATATTGCCTAAAACTAGTTGTCAAGAACCCTACAAATAATAATACTAGAACATCGTATTTAGAAGCATGACTATAATCACAAAGACATCTTTGTTTTGAAAGAGGGTTCAAATACTGGTTCCATGCATGTGCTTTTGGAAAATATCTTAGACAACATTTCAAGTTCAATAGGCATGTGTACTAAAACATGTTCAAAAGACAACTCATATTCACCAGACCACTTTTTTTCCTTGTCGCTTCATGCAAAAGATAATGAACAAAGAAACAAAAGGGAAAAAAGGAAGAGATCTTTGTCAAAGCACAGGGAGAATCAATTTGCCAGAGCATTCTACAAGGAAATGTATCGTATCATTATGAAATTGCAAAAGCTATGCCCTTTTACCACCAAGTCGAAAATTGTTATCCTCTTCTTGCTCTTCCTGCTCTATATATGTTTTGTGAACAAGAGCGAAGACAATCTAGCTGTTGGAGATAATTCCTCCCGCCATCTGTCTAAATCCACCAACCACCGTACACGAAGTTAATACAATTAGGTGGACAAGTAAATGAGCCTCGGGTGAAGAGGCATCTTTATATTCAATGTATTTTGGGTGTTCATAGATAGTTCTGGAATGTGCGAGAAGGGCCGTAGAGCTCCATAGTGAAGTTTCCCCTGTTTGGTGTTTGCCTCCTCTGTCGCATACTCTGTTTTTTTGGTTATGCTCTGCCTCCATAGAATTCAACATGGTATCAGAGCTCTAGTGACGAATCCTCCTTCACCAGCCCCGTGAAGGATCGTAGAGTCGTCCAATCACTCTGCTGGTTTTGGAGCAGGGCCCGGTTCCAACATAGGCCAAACAATTGCAAGCCATAGACTGATACATACCGACCGCCAGTCTGGGTTGTGTTTGGTGATGAAAGTGGTGTAAAAGAAGTTGCCTTGAACCAGCCAAGTTCATTGGCACATAGGACAAGCCGTCTCCATTGAGGTGAATCCCAACCTAGTAGCTGGAAGAATACCAGATCACAAAGTGATCTAGATAGCGTCGCCATTAGTCAGCCGCCTGAGTGAAGAAAAGAGCCACCAGCCGTACGTTGAAGGAGCCGCTCATCTTGGCATCAAAAAAAGGAAATGGGGTTCCTTTCATAAATGAACCCGACATATACATACCTTTCTGTAATAGCCTGCAGAAGTACCCAGGAATCGACCTTGGATTGAAATGTATGCGAGGCAATGCTCTTCGTCTGTCTGCGGATTTAGAGAGGGGTTTCATCCTTGTTCTGGAGGCCGAACCCTTGAGGAAGGGCCGCGACTTGTGGAGGCGCCCATGCAGTAGAAGATAGTCGGGCTAAGAATTTGAGAGGGGGTCAAATAGAGGAGCCATCGAGTGTTGGAAGGCTCGATCTGGTGGAGGCCGCAGAGAAGTACCAGAGAGAGGCGAGCTGTTGCAAGGCAGAAAACCTCAAGACAAGTTAAAAGAGTTTTATTTTTTCTCTGTGCACGGTTTTATAAATTTGTTCTGTAAGAACTGCATGGTCAATTTTACTGGCTGTGCAATTGGAATTAGTTAATGGCACGGAATTAAGGCCATGTCTGATATTACAGAAAACTCAGGCTATGTTTGCAGGTGAAAGAGCCGCCGGTGGCGGTAGTTGGGTTGGTTTGGGTTTGGAGTGGCCGTTTTGGCAAGTTTTAGTTGTTGTATTGTTCTTTTCTTAATCCGAATGGTTGAAACCAAATAGGGATTTCGCGTCGATCGCACGACTACGCACAGTTTTGTGCTGAATCGCAGCAGCAATATAATGGAGTTTTCGAAGCGGAGACGAAATCCTTGATTCCAGGTCGTCGCCGGTTCGAATCCCACAGGCTTGATTCTTGCAGGGGTTTTTGAGTAACTCAGGGTTTCTCTTTTGAAAAAGAAAACCTGTTGAAGTCAGCTGACCACCAATTGTGTGCAACCCCCAGCCTGAATAGAAGAAGAGAAGAAATGGGTTACAAAAGGAGACTCAAGCAGATTAAAAGAAGAAATACAAGGGCAGAGGTGAAAGCCGAGGCAGGGTTAGAAGCACAGAGGGTTCTTTGTGAAGAAAAGATGGATGACGAACGTGTAGGAAAAAGTGCCGATAAGGAGGTCGTTGCTGAGGATAATTGGAGCAGCAGAGTTCTCCTCGTACCCCCACATTTTTCAGGTAAAAATTATGAATTTTGGGCTATTAAGATGAGAAGTTTTCTTAGAGCAGAGGATTTGTGGTGTTTAGTTCAAAATGAATGTGTGCATCCCCTAGATCTAGAGGCTTTTGAAGCCCTGACAGAAGACCAAAAATTGCAGCAGCATGAATTAGCCTTGCATCTCATCCAACAAGCTGTGGATGAAAGTATTTTCCACAAGATTGCAGCAGCAAAGACTTCCAAGGAAGCATGGAGAATCTTGGAAGAGGAGTTTAGTGAAAGGGGGAGCGACATGTGCAAGCAGTCAACAGTGTCACAGCCTGTTGAAGAAGTAGCAGTTGAGAATCCTGTAGTTGAAGCAGAAGACAGCCAAGCTGTTAGTGAATCCCACGGTGTAGAGGCACTTGTGGATGAATATGAAGATGGAACTGCCATTGCAGCAGTAGAAACTCCAGCCATAGAAGCTGTTGAGAAATTCGGTGAACCCCACACAGTTGTGGATAATGAAGTTGAAGAACCTGCTACACCAGCATAAGCACTTTCCTCAAACACAAATGAAGATGAAATTGTTGTAATAGTTGAAAAGGATGCAGCAGTCTTAGTCAAAGCTGCTGAAGTAGAAGTTGAATGTTCGCATAAAATGGTTGAGGACTCTGTCAGCCAAACAGAGCTTGATAAATTTGAGAATAGTAAAGCCCACTGTGCAGAGCCACAAGTGGATGAAGATAACAAAGATGATGTTGAAGAGGAAGCTGCCATAGCAGCAACAGAAAATGGTGAATTAGCAACTCAAGAAGTTGCAGGACATCCAGTGAAGGCTAAATCAGAAGAAGAAAATGAGCTCATGAAGAGCATGCCCATGAGGGCAGAACTTTTTCCTAACAGTTTAGATGTTTGTGAGTGTGCAGGTATTGAGAGCAAGAATCAGCCTACAATAGCTGAAGAAAAAGAGCATGCAGTCAAAGTACCAAGAAATTTTGATGAAGATTTGAAATTTATTGAAGAGTGGCTAGCAAAGCCCAAGCACAATGAAGACTGTAATTTTATTGACGAGTTTGACAAGATTATCGAAAGCTGTATGGAAGATGAAACATTTGAATTCTGTAATGATGGGCATTGTGACATGCCAAGAGTGCTTAGCAGCACCATCCATGAAGAAATCTGCATTGAAGATGCAGAGGAAGAAGATAAACCAGTTGAAGACATTTTTATGAAATTGAGTCCTGAAGTGATCAAGTCAAGGGCACAGCTGGACCGTTATCTTAAGTCACATCCTGGTGGTCCTCCCATCTCTGAGTTCAATTGGAGCGCAGGGGTGACACCGAGGAGATCCTAAAGGTTGAGTGAAAAAGTACAGGCAGAAGCTAAAACTCCAGAGAGTGAGGCCAAGAAGAAACCAAATCGGTCCAGGAAATCAGATGCAGGTTCTGAAGACAACAAACATGCAAAGAAAAGGAGGAAGTCCGAAGCTTCTTCGGCAGAAAAAGAAGCTAGTAAGGAAGAGGAAATACAAGATGTAGACTGTGGTGAGGATTTAAAAAAGGAAGATTTGACTACCCCACATGCCGATGAAGACGATAGTGGCAAAAAGGGTGAACAGGAAGAAGTGAAGCAAGAGGAAAAGGAAATAAAGCACGATGACACGCTCGAGGGATCTAAAGCTGAAGATGTACAAATGCAGGAGGCATGTGAGAGTATTGAACTCTTGCCTGTGCAGAAACATGCCAGAATCAAAGGCCATATGCTTATTCTGACAGACTTGGATGGCTCCAAGGAAGTAATTGAACTTGCAGGGTGTCATGTCACAGCAGTGTCTGGTGGAGAACAATCTTCAGGAAAATGGGCAAGAAGGTATCCAATTAAGCTGGAAAACCAGAATCGTGTCCTTGGTTATGAAAGCAGAGTTTATTTTATATATCTTGAAACTGCTTGGGAAAAGGAAGCCTGGTGCAAAGCACTTCGCCTTGCTTCAAGGACTGAAAAAGGAGGATCTGGTCCAGGAGGAGCAGATTGGTATTGGAGGTTGAAGAAAGAATTTGAACAGTATTTTTTATGGCTGAATGAAGGTTATCCTTTGTTGCTAAAGTCAAATTCTGTCATTAGCAATCAAAGAGGCAAAAAGGACAAAGATGATACAGCTTCCTCAAAGGTACGCCTTTTCCTAAAGAAACTAGCCAGGAAGTCTGCTAAAACTGGCAATGAAGGTAAGATAAACAATTTTCCTGCTGCAGATCAAGAAGAGAAGAAAATCAATGATGAGGCACTCATGAATCCAGATAGTTCGTCATTAACAGATTTCTCAAGCAAACCTTCTTTTTCGACAAAAAATCGTAATAATCATTTAAATGCTAAATCATCATTATCATCATCACCATCTAGAAGTTTTGGGAACCGAAGCAAGTTGATTGGTGTTTCTCATATAGATTCAGAGAGCAGTGCTATTGTTGATAGGGATGCTGTTAGTGAGAAAGGCATCATTGACCAAGGAACTCTTTGCTGGAATTTGCTGATTTGCTGATTTTTCTTTGATTTTAAAAGAAGTTCTGAAGCTACAGCCTTCAGTCAGGTGTTAATTTAGAGGTTGTTGTCTAAGGTCAGAACTCGAAGTTACATTAGTGGAATAACTTGCACTCGGTTGGATATTGGGAAGCCCCCCCCTCATATTTGTAACATGAGAGTCCTTCCCGTGAGTGTGGATGAAGCATGGGCACTAGAGGCTGATATTGAGTATTTTGGTGGTGCAATTATTGATATTGAAACGAGATTGAATGTCTCTGAAGCAGGTTTCCAGGAAAGACTAACCACTACTGGCATTGAATCTCAAATAACTGGGGAGGTGACAACAGGACTTTTGAACAAGGACTTTGAAGAACAATTGAGGATGGTTAGAGATTCTGTAGAGAAAAGTGATCGAGGAGACACTTTAGGGCGTGATATGGGTGGTTGTAATGTGCTTGTCAGAGCCATACAAAGATACAAAGGGAGGCCATACTCAGCAAACAAAAGGCTTGAAGAAAGAATGAAGAAGAAGGTGAAGAAGAACGCCGAGTTCAAGGTCTGGAGCAAACGAAAGAAAAAGAAGCCGTTGCATCAGCATGCAGCAGACAAGAATGGTAAGATAATTTTGAGTTTTGACATGAACTAATGTAAGCCTAGCTGAGACTTAGACCAGCAGGCATTAATGTTTTATGTTTTTTTTGTTGTTGAAAGCCCATGAAGGCATTGTATGTATGTGTTAGATGTTAGTAGCTTGTTTATGGTCGGAATTAAGGGGGAGTGTTGGAGATAATTCCTCCCGCCATCTGTCTAAATCCACCAACCACCATACACGAAGTTAATACAATTAGGTGGACAAGTAAATGAGCCTCGGGTGAAGAGGCATCTTTATATTCAATGTATTTTGGGTGTTCATAGATAGTTCTGGAATGTGCGAGAAGGGCCGTAGAGCTCCATAGTGAAGTTTCCCCTGTTTGGTGTTTGCCTCCTCTGTCGCATACTCTGTTTTTTTGGTTATGCTCTGCCTCCACAGAATTCGACACTAGCTTGAAGTTCGAAAATTGTTATCCTCTTCTTGCTCTTCCTGCTTTATATATGTTTTGTGAACAAGAGCGAAGACAATCTAGCTTGAAGTTTGAATTGCATTAGCTATAGCTATCCTCGAAATGGTTTCCCTTAATCATTGATAGAAACAGATTCTTGAATATGATATTGTTGAAATCCTATTTTTGCTTGTCACTTTATGCAAGTGACAATGGACATAGAAACAAAGAGAAATAATGGATGATATCTTTGTCAAAGCATAGGGGGAATCAATTTGCCAAAGAATCCCGCAAGGCAATGTTTTGTATCACCAAGAAATTGTAAAAGCTATGGCCCTTCACTCTTAGGGGGAGGAATTTTTATTCTCCTCTTGCTCTTCCTGCTCTATATATATGTTATGTGAACAAGAGCGAAGACAATTGAGCCTGAAGTTTGAATTGCATTAGTTATGGCTATCTTGCAAATGCTTACCCTTAATCAATGAGGGGAACAGATCCTTGAATATGATGTTGATGAAATCCCCAAAACAGAAATCAATTGATTGTTGTCATGGAAACAACTGTGGTAAATATGCAAAACAGGGTCATTTGCAGAATTGGACCAAGGTTTTTCAATAATGTAATCTATGATGGAACAAAGAAGAATGATGGAATGAAGTTCACTATATCCTAATGGCCTTTCTTTGTTCAAAATCATTTACTGTTGAACGTTTTAAAAAACACAGTCACTGTCTTCAAAATGCTAAAACAGAAACGTAGGTTGGCTTGCATGAAGTATCCGAACATTGAATAGACTTTACCTTGATATTTAAACTTGACCTTAGTGTACAGTGAAATACATAGACAAAGACAGACCATAGCAAATTGTATTTAGCTACGCCTATAATTTGATCAAGCAACAACCTATTTGACCAAGCAATAGCTATATCGACAATTTTCCCGATCAAAGACAAGACAAATGCAAACAACATGTTCTTGGAATTTTAGTATGGATCGGCTGGATAAATTTCTTAAATTGTTCAAGTTCCACTATCTAGTGCGCAAGGACCAAATCCTAGATGCACAACCAATTATTCAAATTGATCCACCACAAAATCAGAATCCATGTCCAGAAAGCTATACCAATTTTGGCCAAGGTCTTGCCATAGTTCTATGTCAAAGTTCATTCCACTTATTTGATCAGTTTAAATTGATAATTTTACAGGACTAATGTAATTACCAACACTTAGATGTTGTTCAATTTCTATACAAGATTGATATATTCTTTCAACTTAATGTCTAAAACAATGACCAACAATGCTATAATATAATGGAAGAGTTTAAACCGCAACAAATCACTAACAATGTTGGTTTGCTCACATAGATCAATGAGAGTGAAACTAACTTCAAAATGTAATGTGACCTTACTTACATCTCTTATGAGCAAGTAGAACACAATTTAGATGGGTTCAGTTTTTGTGACTGGTATGATGTTCTTGTTGAGCGCGCATGTATTGACTATATAATGATTAAGTGGATTAAATTCAAAATGCACTGTGACTTTACTTGCATCTCCCATGAGCAAGTGGAATGCAATTTAGATGGATTCAATTTTTATCAACAACATGATTCTCTTGTTGAGCATCAATGTATTGACTATATAATGATTGAATGGATTATGTAATTCTAACCATACCTTATTTATTTAAAATAACAAATATATAAATTCCAAAAATACAAATATTATATGTTCGTTCTCTTATCAAATAAATTTTCTAGTAATAAAAAATAAATGTTTATTGCAATAATTGAAATCATTTCATAATTTCAAAACAAATTATTTCTAAATATTCTCATAATTAATAATAATATAAACAAGACAAAGCAACAAAGTCTAGAGAACCATATCTGGAATCTATTCCCTAGAAAAATTAACAATAATTCAACACAGTAATCTAGTATATTCAACTAATATTACCCATCCACCTAAACAACCCAGCTTATTAATAATAAAACTGGCATCAAAAAACAAACGCACATAACACAACATATAATCTAAAACTCCATAGAATACATTTACATGTCCATATAATCATGGTGTATGCACTAACCCTAAACTTATCGCTACAAAGGTGCATTTGACATATACGTGTCTTTGCAAATGTCAATATTCAAATAAAACCGTGCATCCGAATTTGTTACAAACTTGAAAATATAATTTATCTATACATGCAACAATGAGAAGCTATCTAATTATGTAAACAAATCTAATCAAACAATATATGCCATGATATGCTTCCCACGGTAGAGCAGACATTGCCCACAAACTTCAAACAACAACTTGCAAAGTCTCAAAACTAGCAACAATCCATGCCAAGCGAGGTCTGAGAACAAGCCTCCATAAAAAGCACTATACAGAAAAAAATTGAACAACATACAAAGTTGTGATAACCATGGTTTTCCTGAATGGAAAGAGCAATATGAATGCCATTTTGCAGACCACAAAATCCAAAAGTGTTTGAAGAGGGGAAGATCAAACCCCTGTAAAGGCAAACCCAGAATTGAAATGTCTATTGATAAGTCGAGGACACAGGTTGTTGCAAAAACCAACGTAGATTAAAACAACACATGTTACCAAAAACAAATCCTAATTATCCGTACGTATACACCGAAACAAAATATTAAATGATGAATAACTTGTAATTGATGAACACAAAGAAAATTACAATGTTGATTACAAAGAAATTTACAATGCTTATTGCAAAAACGAATTCCACTTATCCTTACACATATACCGAAACAAGACATCAAACAATGAAACAACTTGAATTGATGATCACAAAGAAAATTACAACGCTTATTGCAAAGCAATTGAATCCTTATTTCATTAAAGACATTGCAACATGATACTATGCAATTGTTGTTATAAAACAAGTATATTGATTCATATGTGACCAATCTCCTTATGCAACATGGATCTGACCATGAACCGCTCTCATCATCAAAACCAAGGACCGCATAGGATGTTTGGCAGCTACACAACATAAGCATAGAGCATTTAACTCGATCCCCACACAATGACAGTGGCCTATAATTGAAAGCTATTCCTGCTAACTTTTTGACCCTCTCCTCTATACTGGTTTCTAATGTATAGATCAGTGCATGCCAATATTTCATTATCTCAAACCCTATTTCATGAATGATATATAACTCTGGTTACAAATGACAATTTACATAAGCACAAGAACAATGTGGTGCAATCGCGCTACACTGTTTCTAGGTTGCTTTTCGCATTTGTATCGTAGATTCAAGCAATAAATCAGTTAATTGTTATCAACTTGAACGAGAAATTGGGGAAAAGAGAAAAGAATGGGAAAAAAACCAACGCAACTTAGCAAGCATAGACATGGACCTGGAAAAACCGCAAAATTTTGGTGGCCTGCAACCTTTGGGGAAAATTTACAAAAAGTAGAGACTTTTGCAGCACTGGCTCTAAATCAATGAGCTAACAACTTCAAAGGGTATCCAATAAATAATTATATGGGTGGAAAGGACACACAAAACACCATGTTTTCAAATTTCACAAGGAAACATGGCGCGTCTTAATCTACAAACCTGGACCATAACAATAAGCAGAAAAGCCTACCGGGTTAACTGAGCTGACTTGAAACCAACTAGTCTTAAGAAAAAAATGGAGGATTAGGACTGTTGGAATATTCTAACCATCTCATCTTGGTTTTGCATGCATTCCATGTAGCAATCCATGCATCCATGCATTGGTAGTTGAGTCTCCTAGCACCTAGTCCTTAATTTAGGCCCCCTAGAGCTTAACTTTGGTCATTATTATCCATATTATCCACTCATGGTTCCTTGGTTACATCACCGAAGTCCAAATTATCCCTCATGCATGATTTTAGGAGTTAGCACAGTCAGTTCCATGATTTAGGGCGCCTTGTCCCCTTGATTGACTGTTACACCTAGTTTCACTACCACTAAGTCTAAGAGTGCCTATTTTGACCACTAAAAGTTAGTATTGCAACCCATTGGAGTCCCATCCCCTAATTTATATCCCCGATGACTCAATCATGTGCCATTCCACCTCAGTTGACTAGCCATTCATCATCGGTGGCCACTAGACCTTATCAGGAGATGGTTCCAATGCAAACTAAGCTTGTCACTTGTGTGGATTCCAAATGCCTCTAAGGCTCACGAATTTATCCTTTGGAGATGTATTATTTATGTACACATTTACTGAATAATAATGTAATGTAATTTTTCCCAATTGTTCTTCATTCTCTTGTGTTGTAACACAATTTTTCCTTCTCTATTTTTTCCTGCTCAATTCTTTTGATCTCTGTTAGACTTAGTGTGAATTTTATCGTTGTCTCTAGATCTATGTGAGCATCTCACAAAATATCACATGGTATCAGAGCTTTGTTGAGCAAATTAATATTCCAGAGAGTTTTTCAGATATTTTTTGTGCAGGTATTCTACAACACTTCCATGAATTTGAAAGCAAATCCTCCTCTCTCTCCATTCAACTATGATGAGTGGAAGCCAAAGGTGATAGCATATCTGAAGAGACAATGTCTTTTTGATATGTGTTTAATGTTATGAGATATTTTGCTTCCTATGAAGAGGAGAATGATTGGCTAAATGAATGTGACAGATCCTTTGGAGCATTGTGTATTGCTATGTCTCCTAGTATGTGCTAGCTCATGGAAACTGTTGAATATCCAAGTGATCTATGGGCCCAACTGGACAAAGCATTTGGAAAGCAAAATGAAAATATTGGTGCAAATCATTTGGAGAACAATCCTAGAGATACCTCCTTAAGTGTTCTCTCTAATTATGTCTCGGCCTCAAGTATCTCTCATGATGAAGTTGTTCAATATGAAGAAGAAGTTGCAGATTCAACACATAAAGTTCCTATTGAAGATATTCCTTCCTCTGTTGCTCTAGAAGTTGAAGACAGTTTCGAATTGTCCCCTTCCCATGTTGTTGATGCATATGAAAGTGATACAACTAATGAAGTTGATCCTTTCGGAGATATTATCCATTCCTCACTCATGTTCTCAATGTATTCTATTTCGAATTCTGAGCAAGATACGTCAGTTACTAATCTAGAGGTTGAAGAGAGTTTCGAATTCTCTACTTCCCATGAGTCTACTGGTGTGCATAATGATGATCTAATGAATGTTTTGTAGGTTAAATTAGAGTTTGGAGGTGATGCATTCACCCTCCTTGATCACATGCTTCCCATGGACTTCTATTTGATCATTGGCAGATGTTCTCAAAATTTCACTGAAGATGGAGGACACTACCATTCGCTTGGGTTCAAGTCTCGGGAATATTTTGGTGATTTTGGTTTGGATCTCACCTCCGTTGGTTCAAAGGAGATCAAAGGAAACCATTTATCAATTCTTGGAGCTGGTTTAACTTCCACTAATTAGAAGTTCAAGTTTCAAGAGCAGTTAGATCTGATTGGAGCTGTTCCCGCCTCAATTGGTTCGAATTACAGGTTCCAGGATGATATTCATATTTTTGGATTTGTTCTCACCATGTTTGGTTTGAAGAGAAAGTTAAAAAATCCTCCAGATTCGCTTGCATCCACTGAAGGAGAATTGAAGCACATGTTTTTGGAGCATTATCCACTTCTTCCCAAGAGGAATATACCTCCATACATTGAATCAAGCATCACACATACTTTAGTCTTGAGCAGAAATTTTTGGTGTGTTTCATGTCCATCTTGAGGGGGGGTTTTGTTCCCACTAGGTTTTCCCTCTTTCCTCACTTAAATGGACTAATAAATTTGTAAAGGGTGACCTTTGGTCTTAGTTACCAGGGCCCTATTTTTTTTATCTTTCCTCACATAGTCAGGATTAAGGGGGGATGTTGGAATATTCTAACCATCTCATCTTGGTTTTGCATGCATGCATGCATTCCATGCAACACTCCATGCATCCATCCATTGGTAGTTGAGTCTCCTAGCACCTAGTCCTTAATTTAGCCCCCTTAGAGCTTAACTTTGGTCATCATTATCCATATTATCCACTTATAGCGCCTTGGTTACATCACTGAAGTCCAAAGGCGCCCTCATGCATGTTTTTAGGAGTTAGCACTGTCAGTTCCATGATTTAGGGCGCCTTGCCCCCTTGATTGACTAGTTAACTGATTGTTACACCTAGTTTCACTGCCACTGAGTGTAGGAGTGCCTATTTTGACCACTACAAGTCAATATTGTGCCCCATTGGAGTCTCATCCCCTAATTTCTAGCCCCAATGACTCAGTCATGCGCCAGTCCACCTCAATTGACTAGCCATTCATCATTGGTGGCCACTAGACCTTATCGGGAGATGGTTCCAATGCAAACTAAGCCTGCCACTTGTGTGGATTCCAAATGCCTCTAGGGCTCACGAATTTCTCTTTTGGAGATGTATTATTTATGTACACATTTATTGAATAATAATGTAATGAAATTTTTTCAATAAATGGGGTTGGGAAGCTGGTAACAAGCATTGAGCAGCAAGAGATATTCTCGGGTAAATGAGAAGTAAGTTTGGAAAACAAAAAAATAGGTTTGGAAGGTGAGAAATTGAGGTTTTGTACGTTGAAACAAACCTCGGTAGGGTGATGAAACAACTCATCGTGATTGTTGTAAGTATCGCTTTGCTCACAAATTTTAAACTGTAACCCATAGTGTTACAAAAATTCAATGAACTCGTACAATTTCTAACACAAGGAAGAAACAAATGACCACCATCTTTTAGTATAGTGTAGGTTGGAAGTGGTCATTGGGAGAGCTTCTAGACAGTTAGATGATGAAGAATTTGAATTACTTGGAAACAAATCACTTCCAATCTTTTAGTATAGATGCATGTTGGAAGTATTGATCACCATCTTTTAGTATAGATGCATGTTGGAAGTAGTGATTGGGAGATGCATGTTGGAAGTGGTGATTGGGAGAGCTTGTAGACAGTTAGATGATGAAGAATTTGAATTACTTGGAAACAAAGCACTTACTAGATGTCAATGATTGGTAAGATGCTTCCACAAGGGCAAAATATGGAGGATGAATTTTGGATAAGGTTACTAGAAATGGGATAAAACTTTAAACAAAGGTATGGTTTTCTTTCTTAAAAATATGTTGTTTTCCATGCAAATGGAAAAAGCAGAATCAATATGTGATTATTCGTTGAAGTACAAATCCATGAAGAACTAAATGTTGTGTTATGTGTGCTCAAACAGTGCCTTCTTCCTTCATATTTGTTTGGAAATTTTGAACATCACTAAACCAAACCATTTACACAACATTTGAGAAATAAGTTGTTGGTAAAAGGAAAAGTATAACACCATTAAAAATGTCTTTGTTACAAAGTTGAAAGGAAAAGAAAAGAAAAGAAAAAGGGAAGACAACAATCAAAGGATACATATAAATTTAAATTGGTAAAAATTCTAAGTGTTTCTATTTCTCAACCCTAAATGCAGTAAAAAGAAATATGATTTGTAACATGGTAATTTGACTTTTTGGCTTCTCAAAGTCCAGCCAAGTCTTCAACGTGGTGTTTTGGATTTTGTATATGAAAAATAATATGTTCATTTAATCAAAATAATATGATCAGTTTGTAGAATTTAGAAAAGACAAATTTATATTAATTTGATCATTTTGAATTATTATAAAGATATTTTTGGAATAGTTTATGATCTAGTTTGTTATTATTTTAGTAATGTTGATTTTATTTTTTATTTGGTTAAAATAGAAAAATATTTTCAATATTCAAGATTAGGGTTAATGACATCTTTATAGTATCTCAATTTTCTCTTATCAAGCTCTTTATCACACCACAATTTCTCCTTAAATTTAGATGTAATAATTTTTTAATAATATCAATATTATGGATAGTGAGTTCCTCCTCTATTCTCCAATTATTTAGCCATGACTTGCATCTTTGAGTCAAACCTCTTTCAAGTTGTAGGTGACTTGGCATCTTAGGAAGCATCTTTTCTTTGATGTTAGTTATATTGTGCTTATACATTTGCTCCGCTACCTAGTCATAGCCATACTCTCAATAGGAGAAGAAAAGCAGAATCAATATGTGATTATTCGTTGAAGTACAAATCCATGAAGAACTAAATGTTGTGTTATGTGTGCTCAAACAGTGCCTTCTTCCTTCATATTTGTTTGGAAATTTTGAACATCACTAAACCAAACCATTTACACAACATTTGAGAAATAAGTTGTTGGTAAAAGGAAAAGTATAACACCATTAAAAATGTCTTTGTTACAAAGTTGAAAGGAAAAGAAAAGAAAAGAAAAAGGGAAGACAACAATCAAAGGATACATATAAATTTAAATTGGTAAAAATTCTAAGTGTTTCTATTTCTCAACCCTAAATGCAGTAAAAAGAAATATGATTTGTAACATGGTAATTTGACTTTTTGGCTTCTCAAAGTCCAGCCAAGTCTTCA
Organism: Larix kaempferi; assembly: GCA_027924585.1. Taxonomy (NCBI): domain Eukaryota; kingdom Viridiplantae; phylum Streptophyta; class Pinopsida; order Pinales; family Pinaceae; genus Larix; species Larix kaempferi. Next base: position 3,609,691 of record BSBM01000262.1, on the reverse strand, counting down.
ACGTGGTGTTTTGGATTTTGTATATGAAAAATAATATGTTCATTTAATCAAAATAATATGATCAGTTTGTAGAATTTAGAAAAGACAAATTTATATTAATTTGATCATTTTGAATTATTATAAAGATATTTTTGGAATAGTTTATGATCTAGTTTGTTATTATTTTAGTAATGTTGATTTTATTTTTTATTTGGTTAAAATAGAAAAATATTTTCAATATTTAAGATTAGGGTTAATGACATCTTTATAGTATCTCAATTTTCTCTTATCAAGCTCTTTATCACACCACAATTTCTCCTTAAATTTAGATGTAATAATTTTTTAATAATATCAATATTATGGATAGTGAGTTCCTCCTCTATTCTCCAATTATTTAGCCATGACTTGCATCTTTGAGTCAAACCTCTTTCAAGTTGTAGGTGACTTGGCATCTTAGGAAGCATCTTTTCTTTGATGTTAGTTATATTGTGCTTATACATTTGCTCCGCTACCTAGTCATAGCCATACTCTCAATAGGAGAAGAAAAGTATCGAAGAAGAGTTTATTTTTTCCCACAACCAAAAGTTTGTTGATTTACGATTATTTTCAAGACCAAAGTAAGCTTTCCATCCTCCAATGCTATAGTTCCAAGTAAGCTTGAGATGAAGCTCAACTTTAAGATATTTATATGAAGTAACCTCCTCTATGTTATTATTACCATACACAAAATTAGCACAAGTGATATTTTATAAATATCTTACTATAAGAACACATTTGCATAAAGAAGAAGGTTTATTACTACCAGAAAGAAAATAATCAATAGAGTTTAATAGTAGATAAGTTCAGATACATTTAAGTGAAAATTAAACCTAAAATATAATGATATTGATTGCTTTTAAGATAAAAGTCAATAAATATACAAGATACAAACTTGTATAAAGAAGGGGAGCTAGTGGCGATAATGTGCATGCTGCACACGGTGATTTAGGACAGAAGATAACATCATCATATCAAGATTATAACAATGCTAATATAGAACTATTATTTAGGCAAAATGTAAGGCCAAGTGGTACTATAAAACCAGTATAAAATGATGAATCATAAAATATATGAGAAATGAGTAGCATCCACGGCATTGAGTCTAATTCATGTTGTTTATAACTTTTTAATTAGCAGAGCTATGATGAAGGAAAAAACACGGAGTGGAAAATGACCATGAAGGTTCATTATGGTATATTAATGAAAAACAATTAGATTGATAATAATTATGGAATCCTTTTTTATTGGAAAATATATCAAATGGACTTAAAAAGTACATATTTGAAGTAAAATGATTTTATATCAATTATAGGGTTATTATTTTGAAGTAAAATTATTATGTCCGTGATATATATGATTTGCGCGGAGTTATTAAACTGACCATACAATTGTTAATATTCTCCAATCTAACAGTTTAACATTTGAAATGTAAATTTTACTTATTATAATTTTTATTGTTCTAATTTTCTATTGGTCGAAAAGATGTGAAGTCAACCTCAGAAACAACGAATGGGTTTCACTTGACATCTGTCCACCTTGATGTCATCTCCATTATTCACGTTGATGTTGCTTACTGACAAGACCAGCGTCCAATTCCATATCCGTCCAGCCGGCATTGAAATTTACATTCAACAATTCTTTCAAAGTTTTGTAAAGTCAACGGGCTTCTTACAATGAAATATCGTGAACCATCGACGGGGGTTCCATTCCATACAAAAAAGAATGAAAATAAATTTCATGCAGTCCATAATCGTGAACCATCGACAATCGACAAGGGTTCCATTCTATTGTTTTTTATTAAATTTATTAATGCGATTATGTGCGACTTTGGAAGTGATGATCGCCGGCGATACTCAAAGCGCCGTGAAATCCACAGTACCGGCGCCCAGAGAGTTTGACTAGTGGGGTTCTTCTTATTTGAATTTTTTCCCCCTATTTGAGGTTTGGACGTTCGATAAAGCTAAGAGTAGTTGTATTTTTGGAGAATAAATTTTAGCATCCATGCATAGGAAAATTTAGAAATTCCCAGATTTCATACTTCCAAAGTATTTGCAACCTTGTTAAGATCAAGAATACCATCATCAGCTTGCTTGACTAGACAAATAAACTTCTTTGTTAACAAGCCCGAATAGAACAAAAACGCCATCTATGTCAGATTCTAAACATTAACACATGCAAATCTTGATAGATGAATTAAAAAAATAGCTACACACCCAGCCTAACTAATTACAACAAAACCAAGAGAGCTATCATAATAACAGCTGCTGATTGGAGTAGGAGCATTGTTCAAAGGAGAACATGTAAGAAAAGAAAAATAATTACACAAGCAAATTAGCCACCATTCAGTTCCTTTCTTGTCCAGGTACTTACTGATAGAGAAAATGGGTGAGATATTTAATCCAAAAAACATCTACTATAAGAAAATTTTAACTCTGAAGTTTGAGGTTGAAATGCTCAAGCACAACCGGTTAGCATCAAAGAACATAAAATTCATGGATACAGATAAATATTTTATTATTACTACTGATGTTTGATCCAGGTGTCTGAGGACCATTTTTTTCACGTTTTGCAAGCTTAAACCGATTATAACACCTACCACTTGTGCTTGGAACAACTGTATTTGAATAAACAAATACTAACCATGAGTGCCAAAAAAACAGAGCAACCTCAATCTACAATGGTCGAAAAAGGTATAGTGTGTGGAAATTGCACAAAGAGAAAGATGTAGCATATAGGACAAAGTGGGATTTGATGCGATAGCAATTGGGAAAAAGTTTCAATCTTCGCATTGTCACTCACATTGCAAACACAAATAGACACAAAGGAAGGGGAAGCGCTTGGATATCATATAGACTCAATTCCCAAACATAAGCACCAAAATTTAGTTTCTATCAGTATCAAACCTAAACACTTCTATGAAGATCAAAACTGTGATTAAAAATCCAAGCTTCATTCTAATTTTTCATGCTGATAACCCTTGTTTTCCCAGCAATAACAGATTTTCCATTTGCTTACTACAAAAATCTAAAATTAAACATGACTGGTACAAAGATAACCATAAGACTATCATAACACTAAAATTCAAAACCGTTGCATGGGCAAGATATCTGAGAGATCAATTTATGCACGCAAACAGTTTGACAGGTTGTCTGATGAATTAAAATGAAACTAGCGGGAATCGATCTCCTTACCTTGAGTATGAGCAAGCCCATGACAAGTTAAGAAAAGGGAATTTAAAATATTTATAGCAGGGTCCATATGTCATTGAGCCCACCTAAACTAATATGAGTTGGTGAAGCTCTAAAACTATGCTCTCCACAACCATATCATCTGCACGATCAAAGATTTCATGCATACCTGGGATCAAGGTCTCCGCTCCTTCCAACCCAAACCACTTCTTCTCCGTCGATGTTCTTCAAATTCTATGAAGAACTCACTTTAAGCTTATGATCGGCGATTGACTATTAGGATTTTAGACTCTTGGAACCTTGGATTTTGCACAATTTCATCTTCTAAATATTACATCGAAGTCTTTGTGGCTGCAGCATTGGCCGGGTCTAGTCTTTCGTTTATAGGTCGTGTTGAATATATTATAATAGAATGGAAAAGACGTTGGTTTCTTTAGACTGCCAGTTGTATGCAGTACATGTCCAGGCTATACGTGGTAGCTAATTGAAATGCATGCTCAACTATGTGGTGCTATTTCTATTAATTTGATTTATAATTTATTAATACGAAGAATATTTTTATTTTAAAATCAATTTTTATTTATAAAATTATAATATTGTCTCTTGGATTAAATGAAATCTATGTGTTTACCTTCTCAATGCTTCTCGGTTGGTGCCTTCTCCTGTCACTTGCTCAAAGATGCCGATCTCGATATTCACTTTCGAAACAGGATTGCCCATAACATTTTCCCCTATCTCTACCATGTCTTCCAGATTTTTCTTAGTTGAGAGATCGGTTGAGCTTGTATCTCCTGACAATTCAACCTGATCCCAACTATGCAATTTATTAGACCTTTCAATTAATACAGAAGATGCAATATATAATAAGGTTTCAATCTCTAAACAACCATATGGCGCAAATATTTATACAGGAAAGAAAGAAAGGACCTGGATTCTTAGATAGTTCTTCTCGGCCTTAAAGGCTTGAAACACCCCGCATGCGTGAATGTCCACCATATCTGCACTTGATTGCATAAACATGTCAATTAGGGGCACGTTACCACCACTAGATAAGCATCCAAATAGGCCCCACTTTGCAGCGTCAGAGGCATTGTAACTAGTCGTTTGTTGTCTAGTTCCAAGAGAAAGCACTAGCAACTGGCTAATATCCTATTTAAAACACAGCTTCATCAGTTCAGTTACCTCTTTCAAAGGTCAACGGTAATGACTATTTGGCTGCGTGAATTAGACTTATAAACAAATGGGCTTATACTCAATTTTTATTTATAAAAGTATAAATTTAAATTTCACTATAATCCATAAAGATATGTTTATTGTCAATATTGCAGTAGATGTATAAAGTAATCACTAGATATAGTGGTGTAATTTTGTTATATTTTGTTATGTTAGTTTGCATGGAACCTCATATTTTCAATCATTTTGAACTTCAATATAAAGCTATAAAGTCTATGAAAAAGCTTAATAATTTATATTAATAAAAATCAAATAGGCCTAATGTTGCTTAAGGAAGTTGAGTCAACATACAAGCCATGGTATCAACGTTTATTCAATGTATAACAAACGTTGAATTAGTTTCAATACCATGGGTTGTATGTCAACCCAGCTTCGCTTAGGCGATGTTAGGCCTGTTTATTATTATTAATCTATTGTACCTTCTTAAGCAACATTAGGTTTTTCTCTATTTTGATATGTTATACTACTAATCGTAAATTGAAATTTGTAAACTTGAATTTAGTGTATTGAGTACATTTTTTTTTGGAGGGTGGGGGTATTTTGTTAAGGGTTATCTTCTATAGTAATGCAAATTATGTGACTCCATTTTTCTTTGAGAGAGAAACATTTTCACAAGGGCCCTTGCATTATACACACTGTACCCAAACATTCTCCATTTTCCCTACTGGTTTGATAGTTTTAGAATACTTATATTTTCCTCTGCAATGGTTGATCTTGATATTATTTCATTATGTGCATGTTAGAAAATAGCTTTATCAACCACTCAACAATAGGTCCCTGGAAACACTATCTAGGAGCATTCATTCTGTTTTCATATGTAAAAGTTTATTTGAGCTTACACAATGCTGCCAACAAGTTGCATTTTGAAATTGTTGCATGCTTGCTTCGCAAATGACTTAAGCATTCAAGAAATGTAATATTGTTGACAATTAAGTTGCAACCAAGTCTTTGTAAATTAAAACTAAACACGTTCAGCTTTGAATCTCCCTCAAATTGCTAAGGAAGAAAAAATTTCCACATCTTAAAATACTAATTTAAAAATCTATCGTAAAATTTTGTAATATATATAGGAGTAGTCTAGGCCATCGACGATTTGGCCCGGAAGACGGCGGCCGTCGCCAATTTCCGGTGAAATCACCCTTCCCGTCGACGTTCCTTCTTGTGGAATTTTCCTGGCTCCCGTTCACCGGAAACAAGCTTGTGCATGCACGCGTGGACCCGGCGAGCTCCAGCTTCTTCGCCACCTTCCTGTCTTGAATGCATGGCACCCGCATTCAACGGAGCTAAAGCAGACTCGAACCCATCGCGACTAGTCTATCTCTGCTTTTCCCCTTCGTCTATCTCGCTCGCCCTGGTGACTCCTCTGCATTGGATTACAGTGTGCAGCCGCTCAAATCCATCTCTGCATTCGACCTCTGCATTGGATTACAGTGTGCAGCCGCTCAAATCCATCTCTGCATTCGATTCCAGCAACAGATCTCTGCACTGGCAGACGGGGTGATCTTTAATCGACAGTCTTCAGCAGCTTCGAACCAAATCGCCATTACTGATCCACAGGCAAGGCAAGGTAACTCCTATTCTACTTCCATTTCGGTAAAATTATCTGCAATAGACTACTCCTATAGTTAATGTATGATATCCACCTCTATAGAATCTAGAGATGCACCTTACATCTCTAGGTGCAACCAAGATGGATGAAATTGCCATCTCTCCAATCAAGAAAGGAGCGGAAGCAGAACAGCCTTGTTGCCTATATCTACACAGATGATGGAGTGGGGATTGGATCTTCCTGTCACTGGCACCACACTAGGCTCTGTGGGATATTATGTTCATGTTTCAACTAATGTGCTTGTTTTTCTCTTTCTTCTCTACATTTCAGACTTACGGCTACAACCTAGGAACTTGGAGGATTTAGTTTTCCTTGCTTTTTTATCTGTTCTATGTGTAAGTAGATATATGTTGTGCATTAAGCACACATACATTATAAATATGTAACTACAGAAAACAATAGAATAGATAGCACACAGCAATCACACAAGAGACACAGAAATTTACGTGGTTCACCCACTGAATGTGGGCTACATCCACGGGACAAGGGCAGGCATTCTTTATTCATCATCAACATAGTTTACAAACTATCCCGGAGAGGGCATACAACCCCAACTCAATATCTGCCTCAATGGGCCACATATTTAAGATCCTCCTTCTTCAGTTACACATAACCGATAACCGATTATACCGTTGGTGAAACCTCCGTGAACCAACTTGACTTCAACCGTCAATTGGTTGTCACATTCCAACAATCTCCACCTTGACAACAATTTACTTGATGCCCTGCCCTTGTCCATTTGTGCTTCTAAATACCAAAGCACCCATTTCACTGCTTCACCTGGATTTGTCATGTATCCACTGACAACACCACTGCTTCACCTGGATTTGTCATGTATCCACTGACAACACCAACCGCATGTGAAAAGATCTCATCGCATACATCACACCAGCATACCATACACGAGACATATAACCCTTTTCTTCATTACATGGACATCAACCTGAAGAAAGCTTATGATGTTTATCAGTTTCATCCCTGAGTATCATTATCATGTACTCATCCTATGATAACCAAATCTTACCATCAATCCGTCTCTTGTACATTTACACTCAAGATTGTTTTGCTGCTCCCTGATCCTTCATCTTGAATGTCCATCCGAACCAAACTGTTGAACGTATCCATGCTTGTGCTTGTTTCAAGCATAACGCCAACAATCCAAAAGACCAAGATAGTGAATACCATAAACCCAATGGTTACACCCGCTTCTTGTAAAACCTGGTTCACCATGAAGAAATCAAAACATCTTGTACCAAACGCTTGAGCTTGCTCTTCAAGCCATACAATGATTACCTTGAGCTTGCAAACAAAATCTTCCTATACAATCCTGAGCACCTTCTATGCTCCACCTCGAACTTTACATCCGAAGACCTTAACCAAATCCGGCCAAGACAACCAAATGAGCCTTTACCGCTCACTTTCAGGTCTCTTTACAATGGAGTTAACCAAACCTTTAAAATAGGCTTCATTACATGTAATCTCATGGGCAAAATGAGCACAACAACCAACTCATACCCTACCCCTTTTAGTGTACCTAAATCTACGTCTAGATTTTTCATAGGTAACTAAACAACCTAGGGTATGCATGCCATTCCAGGTCTTACAGTCATATACCCAATTACAAAATTTTACAACTCCAACTGCATAAAATAACACTTAAAATTTAGAAAACTCGACACAAGGAACAACACCGTTTGTTTCCACCTTACAATGGGCCAGTGGCTTTCCTCTTCCTTGGAACGCGTGGATCATACTTACAAGCATTCGAGACCCTGACCAAAATACTGGCCAAGCCGATCAATTGAACATCTCCACATGACTTTTGAAAACACTGTCGCTTTCTTGTGGTCTTCCACCAAGATCGATGTGAACACCAGAGATCTAACACATCTCCGCGGCTTTCAATCTGGGATTTGATCTATCAGATTATCTGGTGGCTTTGGTAACTAGGCAGCATTTACGCAAATGTCTTCCATGCAATCTGCATCTCTTCAACATCACCCAAAATAAATGCCATGGGATGTCGCTACCACTTATTGGTAGCCTTTTCGACCTTCACACGGAGATGCAAAAATACTGGACCATGCATGACCTCCAATGAAGCATCTGAACTCCACATCTGTTGCAGCAATCTTCTCCTAATCAAAATTAACCAAGACTAGACAAAAAATGAAAGAGCGGGAAACCACTAACACAGAGCCAGATCCAGAACCGGAAATGAATAAAACCAAAGAAAAAACAGGGACAGACCGCCACCAAAAAGAAATTCGCGTCATCCACAGAGAGTTCAATCTATAAAACAAAAAAATTTCACTCTCTGCCAGTGATTTCTTTACCAGGGAAACGTCTCCATCACATGGCTCTTTCTTCAAACATTTCCTGGGCAGTGCGTGCCTCACGTCCCCAATGTTGGGTTATTGTTTTTTTTTTTTAGCAATGGATCCACGGTCTCTTATTCTTAAGCAGCCTCATGCTCTGGAATGCACGGGCAGGCAGCACCATGATCACACCAACCTCCACTAGAGCGTGTGCTCATTCTCCGCAACCTCTCGAACTTCCACCCTGCAACACTCTCAGTTTGCTACTGAGGCTCCTCTTTGCGGCCTCCATCAAATAAGGCAACAAACCACAGATCCTGAGTACCTATCCACCATCACCATTGCTGCAATACCCACAGTCCTCGAATCCTCTCTGCAACCGCATCTGCCTCTCGAATCCTCTTCTGCTCGCTCCTCCACTAGCGCTGCTCGCTCCTCCACTGGTGGCTGGTTCTGCTTCATGCAGGCTTCAAGAACTGTCTTTCCTTCTTCCAAGACGCCAGCCACATGGGCTTCCTGAACATCACGGTTTCCCCGGCGAAATTCTCCATAGACCAGCTATAGGATGCAGCGTTTACGGCTTCTCCAGGCTCCACGGCTTCTTCACACCTCTGCTCTTCTCCATGGCTTCTTCACACCTCTTCTCACGCATAGATACTGAGTTCGTGGTTCTTCAGTTCGTAGCTCTTCTCTGAAATGGCTCTGTGGACTCCCTTACAGAGGGATTCATATCGCGGTTCTGTTTTGCTCTGCTTCACAGACAGGTAGCCACCAGAGGCTTCACACGTAGATCGGGCTCCGGCTCCCTCTTGAGCTCGACGACTCCCACACAGGCATCTAGCTCCTCCACGAACAGGCCTGTTGGCTTCTCCTGGCAGCCTCACAACCTCCAAGGGTTATAAGCAGAAAACTGCAGACGGCTGCTGGTTGCGACCTTCACCACAGGGATGTGGCTGCAACTCCTCCACCAGGGCTGTACTCAACCTTCCACACGGCCTTCGCTTTAACACCTACGCGTGCTCCTGCTGCTTCCACCACACGGGACGGGCGGCTGTCTTGGACAGAGCTTCACGTCTACTGCACCACTAGCTTCAGGCTCTTCTTCCACGGACTCTCCTTCACGGGCATCCTCTACCTCTGCAGCTATCACTTTAAGGCTGTAGACTCCACAACACAGACTTCACTCTCTTCACGCAGGAGCTTTCTCGACGACTCCACGGTGGTGGTTCTCTTCACTTGCAGCTTCTTCTTGGCTTAGATGGCTCCTACACGCCTTCTCCCAGCAGTCTCTCTCTTCTTGTTCTCTGCAACATTAGCAACCTAATCTTGTTTGCTCTTCACCCGAGCTCTGATACCACTTGTTGTGCATTAAGCACACATACATTATAAATATGTAACCACAGAAAACAATAGAATAGATAGCACACAGCAATCACACAAGAGACACAGAAATTTACGTGGTTCACCCACTGAATGTGGGCTACATCCACGGGACAAGGGCAGGCATTCTTTATTCATCATCAACATAGTTTACAAACTATCCCGGAGAGGGCATAAAGCCCCAACTCAATATCTGCCTCAATGGGCCACATATTTAAGATCCTCCTTCTTCAGTTACACATAACCGATAACCGATTATACCGTTGGTGAAACCTCCGTGAACCAACTTGACTTCAACCGTCAATTGGTTGTCACATTCCAACAATATAGCTTATAGCTTGATAACTTAGCTTGTTCAAGTTCCTTGAGGCTCTTTGACATTTGTAAACAGAAAAAGATTGATGATTAATTCTTCAGATTTTGTTGTAACACAGCAACTCTGGCTAATAAAGTTGTTTGTTGATCTATTTACTTGGCTTCAAGGTTATCATATGATTCTAATGAATAGAATTATAATTCCTAATGCTGTCTTCTTGTTGTTTAGTGAAGATTTCATATATTTGATTTCAAGGTATAGGCTTTGCTGTCCTGTCAGATTTCTCTATCTTCTTATACAGGACGCCATATCATAAATGTTTGACTCCATTACTCCATAGACCAACGAACACGAACATGTATCAATCATGGTGAGGTTAACCATTCATTCAGAATTTCTTATTGTGGTTCTCAATCAGCTATAAGCAATCGAGAAAAGGAAGTATAGCCATTCTTTACAGTTGCGAAGTCTCGGCTCATGTGTTTGTCACGGAACAAACTGTTCAAGCAGTCTAGAATTTCCAATATCAAGCACCACTGCAGTCACTGTAAATATCATATCTCTTACGCCTCTAAATTCCACCAGTTGGAAAAGATCTCTTACTTTCTTGAGTACAAGATGACCCACCCACACATTGTTTGATGTGAAGAACCATAACAGAGCTGAAGAGTTGGGGCGGTGGATGAGAATAAGATGTCTCCAAGTTCACAAGTTAGACGATAATCTTTGAACGATTGTCTCAGATGAAATGATTTTGATTTTGATTCAGCTTGATCTGGGTAAACAGACTTTGTATTTATTTTAAGCAAAATAGATTAACAGACTTTGTACTTATTTTAAGTTAAATCTTTTGAACTGCTGGAAAGGTTGAGTTGCTACCCATATGCATTTGGCATGAGTAGAAATCTGCCCTTTACGTAGTACCAGTGGGTTGGAAATCTTCCTGTTCATGGTAATGAATAAACTCCCATTTGCTTTTAATAACCAGTGATAACCACAAAATTATATTAAATTTTACCTTCTTATTAAACTACTACATAAAGTATACTTAAGATATAAAATCTGTATTTGCTCCTAACAACTGGTGATAACCACAAAGTTATAATAAATTTTGCCTTTCTTATTGAGCTACTGCATGAGGTATAAGATATAAAATCTTTGTAATGCTGAAGGTTTCAAAAAATAGTCAATAGTCAAATGGAAATTTGATATCCGTTTTATTTTCTATGGTTTTAAATCATCCATATAACTTTATAATGATATTTTTTTTATTGTTTAATGTTGAATATTTAAAAAAAATCATATTTCTATTAATCAAAACAAGTAAATCAAAATACATGCCTTACATGCAAAATGCATTATTCTTAACAGTTTTAACCTTGTTATATACCTTTATTTTTTTCTTTTTCTGCAATTTTCTAAAATAAATTTATTCGGTATAATGTTCATATTCAAGGAGTTTGATCGAAACTGGATTAGTCCCATATCATATAAGTTTAAACCAGCATAGATTTATCTTAAAAGAGGATCTATCAAGGGCTGAGATGGGAAGGAACTGTAACCCTTGATTACTCCTCCCATATTAACATGTATTACGCCTCATTAAATCTTTATCCATGTGTGTTTGTCTTGTAAATAGTTAGGCCTCTCCATGAGCATCCTCATTTTATGGCCTACCCTGAAATTCTTGCCATTAAAACTGCTTCATTCATCTCTTGTGAGTACAACATAATCTTCTACAAGAGATTTGAACTGCCCCAAGTGGATCATTGATGCCCAGATCTTTGGACAAGAGATTTGAACTGCCCCAAGCCAGAAAAGTTGAAAAAATGAATTAACGTGGGCATATTGAATGCCAATTGAAGTGGGCAAATTAAATGAGTTACAGATGTAGAGGGGAATTGAGTGGGAGAATAGAAAGAGTTACACTGTTGTTACATGATGATAGGCATCCCTAGCATATGCCAATTGTCAATCTAAGACCCTTGTTCTTCTTCCCGTGTAAGACCTTTTTTTTTTTTGTTCTTCCAGTGTGATATCATTAGATGATATACATAGATGACACACAAATGACATTTTATGGTAAATGCCACATCATGCCAAAGAATGTAATATTGGGAAATTATAATGAATACACAATTTTAAAATTTTAATGAAAAAATAAATTGTTCACTGTATATGTAGTTGATTTCGGAAATTCATCTCATCTTGGAAATTGTTCACTATATGTGCATCTCATCTTGGAAATTCATAACAAATAAATACACTAAAGATGAATGGTACACAAACAATTAGAATTTTAGATGATAAAAATATAAATTGTTCATATATATGCATCTCATCTTGAAAATATATAACCAATAAACGCAATGAAAATGGACTATATACAAACAATTAGAATTGTATTTAGAATTAGGGTCATTACATAACAACACATTATCTAATTTTTTAGAACACTTCTCTTAGAAAAGGAAGTTGATTTTAGAATGTAAATAGAATTTCATATAAATATTGGATAAAGCATGCACATTGCATTGGAGTTGTTCGTGGTATAAGGGAAAGAAACTAGTCATTTGTAACAATATGAAGTCTTTATGTGAAGTCTTTTGTGAAGTCTTTTGTCATTTGTAATGATAGTTGTATGTAATATGTAGCCAAAATTTCTTTAGAGGATCCGAGGAATCTTAGGACAAAATGTTAAAACGATAGTTGTACTCTTTTGCTTTGTTGACTCCAAACACACATGTGCACCCTCACCCGTTGTTAGCTACAATAACGTAATAATGGAAACTTATATATATCCTTAGTTTTCAATCATTTTTAAAACAACAAGGAATTGAAAAGAAACCCATAATCCCCTATACAACAAAGTGAAATGGAATGGTCAAATTAAAACTATAGTAGGTGCACAAGGAGCATGCTCATTCATAAGAGAATCAAATTCTTATTGAAGAAATATTTTTTTTTAATGATTACTTTTTTTAATAAAAATAAAGGAGTGGGTTGCATAGATTGTCCAACAATTTAATATAAAAAAAAGTTTAGATTATGTTGATAATTATTTCTTATCTTCCCTATTTTTAAAAATTTATTATTTATATTAACTGTTTGAGTTGTGTAAAGCTTTACATATTGGTTGAGCAAAAAAATAGTCACTTTAAACATTTTGGTTACTATGCCTAAGATGGGAAATATTCCTTTTCCCTATAACTCAAGACATAATTGAAGGATCTATGTTCCTAGCATGCTTAGTATGTTATTCCACAACATCTTCAATGGTTGTTGCTTGATCTTGTTTAAAGGAACCAACTAAGACAGTCGGGGATGCATAATTTCTCAACTCCTTGAACATAGGTTTTTGCTCCAACTCCAAATTCCATGCTTTCATGTTGCATAATGCATCAATAGAATTACACATAATTTAAAGAAACCTACAAATTTCCAACTTTGATTTTTATGTTCCATCAAAGGAAAAGTGATTTTGAAAATGAGTTTCCTTAAATAATCTTGAATAGTGTCTTTCAAACCAATCAATTGTTTGCTGCTTTATTACATTTTCATGAGACCTATTACAGGTACACCATTCCACAATTACAACAAAAGACATAAAATCACATCAAAGTTTCATATGGTCCAATGAATATACAATTAGGTCAAGCAATGATAGTTTCCCATAATATCATAAAAGAATATTTAATCAAATTTTCCACATAGTGGCATATATAAATAAGCCACACATTTTCCTTAGTCATATGCCTGAAGTACACAAAAATCTTGGTTGTGAGAAATTAGTAATTAAAGGAAATAAATGATCCATCACTGAGAAGAAAGTGCAGGATGTTCCAGGCGTCCTTGCTGAAAGATCAGTTACTTTCCCTGGACAACTTCCATACTGCATGCATTTCAACAACACTGGTTATTGTAATATTTCTAACTGTAGTCTAAACCAAATTTCATTATTCATTTCAAAAATTCAAATGAGGCCATGATACTAACTGGAGGAACCCAAATCTCATATTACCATCTTACATTCAACTTTAGGAGGTAGAAACTTATAGTATGTAGCATTATAACATTCCAATGCCCATTTTGATTGGAATTCTTTTGCAAAGCAACAATTAGTCATGTTATTTCTTAAAACTTGAAAAACAAATAAATACATGTAGACTATTTAGATTGGTGCCCTAAAAATCTAGAATTCAAAAATACAGATTGAACAAAATACAAAATAGTATGCATCTTTGAAAAATTATAAATGTACCTGTCATGGTAGGTTACTTGGATGGCCTTGCATCTCCCTTTGGCCTTGGTTTGTCACCATGGTTGTGGATTGTTGTGTCACTGCAAACATCAACACACCACTTGTTAAAGAATGGTGATGATCAAATACACTAATCCAAAAACATTACTCTAATCAAGCTATGAAACTAACCTGGATCCATAGGGACTGCATTATTTGATCGACGACGTCCCCGCCTATTGAGGTATTGAAACTCAAATGGTTCATATTCAGAAGCATGGACATTCAAATCAATTTCCAATCCATTGTTTTGTTTCCTTCTTCTTTGTTTTTTTGTAGGGCTAAGGAAACTCTTCTTCCTCTTTAAAGATGAATCAAGAGCACCCAAACCAGGTGTGAAGTCAAAATCATCATTCAAAATTTTATCGAGCAAACCATTCAACTCGTTCATCTTGGTCAAAGTAGTAGGGGGGTTGTTTTGAAGAAACCGTAGTTTCCTAAACACCTCCTCTCTAGCCATATGAAGTGCCTCGGCATCTGCATCAACAATATCAGTGGACATAAGATTCATGTTGGAATTTTCATCAAGAATGTTGGGATCTATACTTGTTTCGGGAGGGTCACTCAATGTGTTAGCCACTGCGTCTTGACCAAGTGATGACTCTGAATTTCCCGACTGCAAATATAGCCAATTGACCTTTATAGCATGCTTGCAAATGTTGCCACGAGTAGACCATGGACATTCACATGCTATAAAATTCGTCCGATACCAGGTGACAAGGTATCTCTTATCACGATCTGTTTGACTTCTCACCTAGTAAGCATGGGTTGTGCTCTCGTGTGGGTGACAATCACTATCTGGAATTCTACTTGCTTTTTCCACTGATGATTCAAGCTGCTTCTCTTTCTTGTAGTTGTTTAAATATCCTTCTTTTTTCAAAATTTCTTTGAACCGATAACAAGGTTCAACAACTGTTAGGAGAATATACAACAACCAGTCCATTCTACGAGCACATTTTTTCCTTCGGTCAGATAGAAATTTTGTCTTCAAATAACAATGGTATGACTCCACCGCATTATTGGTTTCCTGATTTGCATGAGGAAAATCTCGGCAACCTTTCACCCACATCCCTAGATGCAAAGAACCAGGTTAGTCCTAGTATATCATCTTAATGAAAAGAGAAAAAAGAAACAATAGTAAGGGTTTGTACACTTACGAATCTTATCATCGACAACCCAATTCTTCTTGAAATAGTCTATGAACTTTTGTTCATCTGCGAATTTGCTACAAAAGTTTTTGACTGCGTCATCCACTTCAACATTGAGAGTGTCTTTCATGATGCGACCTAACTCATTGAACATCTCATTCGCTTTTATTGCATTTGTGGCCAACCGATTTACATTTTTTAACCACGCCCTCCGAACATGCCAAATACACAATATCACAACACACCCTGTGATCCTCTTGCCATAATAAGTGCAATGTAATGACACATTTTTATAATAAACACAAGTCTTATTATAACATAATAATAGTGATTTTACCTCAGTGCATTGATTTCAGCCAATGCATCATCAACGATGAAGGCATTGACTTTCCAATCAGGACGGATTTGATGACACCTGTGCATGAGCTGCTCCAACCATAGTGCAATATCCTCTGATGTATTCCGTGATGACACCACCCATGCAACTGGAACCCCACTTTGTTGTGCATCAAATGCCACCAGTGTATACAGTTGGTACTGTCAAATGCAAAGAACATGTAAATTCAGAAATAAGTCATCAATCATATTGATTGGATCCAACTTAAAAATGTATATTGAAACAATCATCGACATCCGACTTACCCCGTACTTATTCATACTGAATGTAGAATCCATGGCTATTAAGCTATTATGGGATAGCTTCACCATTGTCTCTAACATCCACTTTGTCTGAATTCCTATTATAAAAGGGACCTCTGCACCTTTGGGCTTTTGGTAAAAGAAAAAATCTTCACGATTCTTTTGATACCAAAGATTGACACTCATTTCATCCTTTTGGTGGAGTTGGTAATTTCCCTTTGACAACCGATTGTATAAGTTGACAATATCTTTCCTGGACAGGAATAAATCCCTATCTCGAGCATCTGCATCCATGTCAACATGTCTCTTGATGTGGATTTTATAAACTGTATCAATGGGCACTCCGAGAGAGAAACAACTCTCTACATAAGCAACAATGTCCCTTGAAAGTTTTGGCCTATGCAAGGCTCTAGCGTCACCTGAACTATCGCGTTGGCCATGACAAGGCCATCCTTCCCCATCCTCATGCTCGTACATGTTGTAAGTCAATATTGCTAAATCAGGATAATCAACCATCACCTTCACAATAAAATGGCATTGGAAACCCCTCTTCTGCACAAATGACGTCTTTCGTTTAGTCGACTGCTTTCCTCTTTTGTCCTCTGGGCCAAATGAACAATGATAACTACAACAAAAACTTGGAAACATTAATACATATGAGTGATAAATGCAATCTCAATGCCAATATATACACAATGCAATTTTGAAATACTTACAGTTCATATCGCAAGGCAGCGCTGGTCCTTTTTCCTGGTTTTTTGTTTTGTTTCCGTAAGAAAGTGCATGGAGCGTCGGGGTTTGCTTCCTCCCCTTTGATAAAGTCGGGAACTCTATGTAAAGGGACTAAAGCCACACGATCAACGCTCATGTTTTCACGATGAATTTCAGTCCAAACTAAGTCTTTACCAGAAAACATGGTCATGTCTTTGATGTCTTGAATCTCAAGATCCATGATCATCTCCCATTTACAACGCTTGGCCATTTTGTATCAATGCCTGCAAAATATTCCCATGGTAAAAGTTATTTTTCTTTGATGTTTACAAATATGAAATTTATCTACAAAGCAAGAAATTAGAAGGTCAATTATGCTCAAACATAACCATTACTTAAAGTAAACCATTGTATCTCAACTAAGAAATGAGAAATTATCGTAAATATTTGATAAAATTTCGTTATTTTGAGTGACCTCGTTGTGTGAAGGAGGCTTAAGCCTATATATGCATATAATGTTCAATTATATTATGCAAAATGTTCAATTGGATTATGAGTTGGAAGGGCATTGACTCAAAATGTTCAATTGGATTATGAGTTGGAAGGGCCTAGACTGGTACTACGTAAAGAGCAGATTTCTACTCATGCCAAATGCATATGGGTAGCAACTCAACCTTTCCAGCAGTTCAAAAGATTTAACTTAAAATAAGTACAAAGTCTGTTAATCTATTTTGCTTAAAATAAATACAAAGTCTGTTTACCCAGATCAAGCTGAATCAAAATCAAAATCATTTCATCTGAGACAATCGTTCAAAGATTATCGTCTAACTTGTGAACTTGGAGACATCTTATTCTCATCCACCGCCCCAACTCTTCAGCTCTGTTATGGTTCTTCACATCAAACAATGTGTGGGTGGGTCATCTTGTACTCAAGGAAGTAAGAGATCTTTTCCAACTGGTGGAATTTAGAGGCGTAAGAGATATTATATTTACAGTGACTGCAGTGGTGCTTGATATTGGAAATTCTAGACTGCTTGAACAGTTTGTTCCGTGACAAACACATGAGCCGAGACTTTGCAACTGTAAAGAATGGCTATACTTCCTTTTCTCGATTGCTTATAGCCGATTGAGAACCACAATAAGAAATTCTGAATGAATGGTTAACCTCACCATGATTGATACATGTTCGTGTTCGTTGGTCTATGGAGTAATGGAGTCAAACATTTATGATATGGCGTCCTGTATAAGAAGATAGAGAAATCTGACAGGACAGCAAAGCCTATACCTTGAAATCAAATATATGAAATCTTCACTAAACAACAAGAAGACAGCATTAGGAATTATAATTCTATTCATTAGAATCATATGATAACCTTGAAGCCAAGTAAATAGATCAACAAACAACTTTATTAGCCAGAGTTGCTGTGTTACAACAAAATCTGAAGAATTAATCATCAATCTTTTTTTGTTTACAAATGTCAAAGAGCCTCAAGGAACTTGAACAAGCTAAGTTATCAAGCTATAAGCTATATCTACTTACACATAGAACAGATAAAAAAGCAAGGCAAACTAAATCCTCCAAGTTCCTAGGTTGTAGCCGTAAGTCTGAAATGTAGAGAAGAAAGAGAAAAACAAGTACATTAGTTGAAACATGAACATAATATCCCACAAAGCCTAGTGTGGTGCCAGTGACAGGAAGATCCAATCCCCACTCCATCATCTGTGTAGATATAGGCAACAAGGCTGTTCTGCTTCCGCTCCTTTCTTGATTGGAGAGATGGCAATTTCATCCATCTTGGTTGCACCTAGAGATGTAAGGTGCATCTCTAGATTCTATAGAGGTGGATATCATACATTAACTATAGGAGTAGTCTATTGCAGATAATTTTACCGAAATGGAAGTAGAATAGGAGTTACCTTGCCCTGCCTGTGGATCAGTAATGGCGATTTGGTTCGAAGCTACTGAAGACTGTCGATTAAAGATCACCCCATCTGCCAGTGCAGAGATCTGTTGCTGGAATCGAATGCAGAGATGGATTTGAGCGGCTGCACACTATAATCCAATGCAAAGGTCGAATGCAGAGATGGATTTGAGTGGCTGCACACTGTAATCCAATGCAGAGGAGTCACCAGGGCGAGCGAGACAGACGAAGGGGAAAAGCAGAGATAGACTAGTCGCGATGGGTTCGAGTCTGCTTTAGCTCCGTTGAATGCGGGTGCCATGCATTCAAGACAGGAAGGTGGCAAAGAAGCTGGAGCTCGCCGGGTCCACGCGTGCATGCACAAGCTTGTTTCCGGTGAACGGGAGCCAAGAAAATTCCACGAGAAGGAACGTCGGCGGGAAGGGTGATTTCGCCGGAAATTGGCGATGGCCGCTGTCTTTCGGGCCAAATCGTCAATGGCCTAGACTACTCCATATATATATAATGGATGGCATTGCATGCATCAATAATTCTCATATAGACGAGTTTCATGGAAGATGGAAGAGTTAGATAAAGCATGTGGACTTCCAACGTCCAACAACCAGCTCATACCTACTATTCAGCCCCTAAACCTATTGACCGACCGAGTTGAAAGAACAAAAGAAAGGGCTGATGTTCCAACAAAAAAATTAGCGAACAACAACTATGCCACTGTTGCTAATAGGAATAGCAGATATTTATGAAAGGAATCAAACCCTTCAGTATATTTGTGAATATATTTATAGAATGACCCTTGATTGACCCTTGATTGAATGCGTTTGAAATGCCAGATTGTTATTCATCCCAATATTCCAGTATTCGATTCTTAAACAAGTGGGGTTGCTTGCCATCACAAACCCCAAATAATTTTTGTGGAATTACCAAGAAACATAATCCATATAAAAACAGGTGGGTCTTAATGTTTCCTTTCAAAACAAATCTTTTGCACAAAGAGTTACAATAAGTGTATTCTGATATAATACCTTAGTCACCTTTCTGCTTTGCATAGAGGCTTCTATCTATGCCAATAGTCGTATTTTGTTATGGCTATTGTAGGATTTAATGCTCAGTGACAAAGGAAAACAACTACAAAGAAAGAGCTAGAGATGGCAGTTGGCATGGGGGCTTCACTAGAAGGAAATATAATATCACGTTCATTCATATTGCGGTATTAAATATTCATAAAAACCTAAAAATTATATTGCTTATATATTAAGGTTCAAAGGGATTTTTTCTTTAATGTAACAATACAAAAATACTTTGGGGTCTTTCTTATATGGGCGGGCTGACAAATATCCGCCAAATGGAGATGGCGGGATCACGACTGGATGAGAAATCGGGTTGAGGCAAGGCTCGGGCTTACCAGTAGGCAGGGAAATCGCATCTTGAGGCATGCTTGAGGCCAAGGGTTTCGTGGTGAAGTGGGTTTCCAGTCGATCATAATCAAGAGACAGTGCTTATTGACAGCCAATTGTTACCAATAGCACTCAACCAGTTGTTACCAATAGCCTTGGGAGGCTCTAAGCCTCCAGGGCCTCTTATAGGCCCTCGATAAGCCTTGGGGACTTGCATACCCAACCACTCGTGCCTATTACAGGCCTTGGGAGGTTTAGTCATCCTCTTAGAGATTGTTACAGGCCTTGGGGGCTTGGATACCTAGCCCACAACAGGCTAAGTCAGCGATTGGGGAACTACAACATGCAATCTAAATGTTGTACTATGTGCATTGGCTCTAGTGACATACAAGAAGTGATCTCCTGTCTCTTCATTAGACTATTAGATGTTGCGAATCATAATGATATGTGGTTGAGTAATTGCATTGTGGGTGAAGTAATGTGCATCCACAATATACATCGAAAGAAGCAAGGTGCATTGTAGAATGCATGTGGGGTCATAAGAGGGGTATCATATCAATATACTAGGTAGAAATATAAAGGGGTATAAAAAATGTTAATGAAAAAATTGATACATACAATATCTAGTGAAAATAGGGGTTTTTTTAAGTTGGGAAGGCATATTGGGAGGGGGTTAAAAAAATGATTTTGGAAGGTATTTTCCAATATTTAGTGAAATTAGGGGTATTGTTTCATATGCCATGAACGAACATGCTATGATAGCGGTTTATTGAGTGAAGCCCCCGTGGTAGTTGGGAGGTACTTTAATTCAAATGGTCTGCCATTCTTTCATACTCAATATCCATTCTTTTGGGGAATGGTGAGTACTGTTGAGAATTGTGGAGGTGGTGGCGGCAAACCTCTATTTCATAAAAAGTTGAGGACTAATGATTTGAGCAAGTTTATGGATACATTATTTTTATTCATCTTAACTTCTATCAATTGTCCATATCTCCAAGTAAATAGATCCTTCCTACAACTTTCTACCAATAGAGCAGGTGGCAATGTCAAGGACATTGCCACCACGTGGCAAGGACATTACCACCACGTGGCTCTTATTTATATATCAACCTTAAAGATTTTAAGTTTCAAGTAAAAAGCAATTGCTTTGCAAGTTAAGTAAACATTTTTATGGTTTAAAATAGGTCCCAAAAGTTTGGTACACTAAATTTAATAAATGTTTTACATGATCTAGATTTTAAAGAAGACATTTTGATGTCAATCTTTATTCACATGTATTGGTGATGTTGTGGTAATCATAGGAGTTTACGTAAATGGCATATTAATCACACTCAAGGAAGTTGGCACAATTTAAAAGGTAAATTATTATTTATGAATAGTTTTTAACATAATTGATTTAGTTGTTTTTCACTAATTTCTATTGTAAAGTTTCCGTAAATTTGTGTTAGTTTATTTATGTCAAAGAAAATATATGTTAAAAGATTTATTGAGAGGTTTAGAATTGTTAATTGTAAATTAATAAGTATATTTACGGAGTACTATAAAATTATTAGCCACATCTTACTTGAAATCAACAAATAATTCAATAAATAAACAACTAGTGAAAAAAATAATTTATCTTATAACAGTAGTTCATATCTAATCTTTACATTCAACTATGCACCAATATTTGTAACATCTTTGAAAGTTTCCATCATTGATAATAGTATAGGAAGGGTACCTTAGAGTTTGGCATTTCGTAGGGTAGAAGAAGGGATTTTAAACTTGTCAATTTTGCAAATCTATATTAGGAAAAGTTAGTTCATGATAAGGAAACTAGTATATGGTATATTTTCAATCTTGGTATAAATGCAATTTCAAGGTTGAGTGAAAACCAACATGTAATCTCACTTTCCTCCATTAAAGCATAGTATAAATCAACAATTGGTGAAGTTATGAGGCATTTTGGTTGACAAAGAATGCTTACTAAATTTTAAGAAACACAATAAGATTCTATAACACTCCATTGTGATAATTAGAGTGTACTTAAATTGGAAAATAACATTTTTAATAGATACAAAAAATTCTTAAATAATGATTAGTGACTAAATCTTAATAATACTACACACCAACCTGTAACATGTAGGTGTAAGTTTTGTGGTAACTAGGACCAGAGTTCTCAATCCCAAGTCAGTGAAAATACTTACAATAAAAAAGGATGTTGTAAATAGAGATATCAAAACAATCTCCCACGTAAAGAATTGTATGAAATGTAATGGTAGATGATCATACTATAAATACTGATGTAATGACTCTCCAAAAATCTTAATGGAAAATAATATTTGCTATCCTTATACTTTTTTTCAAAAAAAAAAATTACAAATTTGTTTTATGTTCCATATAACATGCAAATGATTTGTGGTATTCACGGTAACAAACACATCCTTTATAAACATAGTTACTAAGACACCAATTTAACACTATTTTGTGCCAAAATTTTATTAAAAAGGATCTAAAGCATAAAGTATAAAATGGTTTTTAAAATTTGTTTTCCAATTATTTGTATTACACAAGTGTTTTGTGTTCCATTCAACATTGATCACTGTGAATCTAACATGTGGCATACCAAGTTTATGCCTGGGCATGTAAAATGGTTAAGGGAATTCACTAGCATGAGGATAATGTTCTATACAAAGTGGCTATTAAGGCATGGGAATTCATTAGCATGTATTTAATCTTATAAAAAATTGTTCATACACAAATGGTGAGTTTCTATGGTCAATTCAATGTATATAATATTTGTGATACCAAGGAAGTGGAGGATGAAAAACACTTTCTATAATTAGAATATTCTTCCTATGTACATGGTTGTGATTTAGTGATTGAGACAAAGAAATGTCACACAAAAAACCCAGGTTCAAACCCCGATAGGTGTAGATCTCTTGTGTGTGTGTGTGTGTGAAGGTGACCCCTTGAAATTGAGTTTATTTTCATTAACAAAAAAGCTTAAAACATGTCACTTGTTAATTACTTAAGACCTGAAATTTAAAATGGCTAACACCTTAACTATAAATGGCTATGTCACTTGTTAATTGATGGCTAGGTTACTTAGAGTTGCATAAAAAATACATTCGAGACTTTAACTATAAAAGACTATATTGTCACTTGTGAATTGATGGCTAGGTTACTTAATGTTGAAGAATGTAACTTCAGAAGATATTATTATTTGTATTATTTGTACCATTTGTATTATACACCCTACGGGGATTATTATTGATGTGATTGATCATGTAAAAGTCATTGAAAGAGTCAATGTAAACCCTAATTGTTAGGTTGGCTTGGAAAGATCTAGAAAAGAATATTTTATTGTGAATTTGACAAGTTGGCCCAGTTAGGAGACTCAAGTCAGCTCTGGTTGGTAAAAAGGTCAAGTCGGTTGATTAGTATAAATGAGGAGTTTGACCTCCTCATTTGGCCACCACTCTCACTCATTGAGTTCGCATGAGTAGGAGAGATATATTCAAGTGAGTAGCTGCTTGTGGAGTCTTCTTGTTTTGGGTCTTTGCACGATGAATACTATTGTACATTCTAACGAATCTATATAGAAGAAGTTTGTTGGGTTTTTATTCCCCGAGAGGGTTTTCCCATGATAAAATTATTGTGTACTATTGTCTATGCTATGCTTGTTTATCTTTCAGTGATCCATATTGTTACTGCATTTAAAATTCTAACATGGTATCAGAGCTGGCCTGAAAGAAAACATTGTGTAGCTGCTGCAACTGCATAAACTAGGTTTTCTATTTCTAGAAGCTCTCTCCATAGATCAGCTGAAAAAGAGGGTGCAAGAAACTCACCTCACTAGGGCGCATCTTTCTATCGAAACAGAATTCAATTCCGAGAATTTTCATTTTTGGGCCCACCACTACAACACAGAGAACTAAGGCAACAAGTTTTTGGAGGATATGTCCACGGAATAGGAAGAAAAGCACATTTGTTAAGCTCTCCTTAGGGAGGCGCATCTTTTCCTCCAATCAACTTCTCAAGATCCCGAAGTTGAGAAATTAGGGTTTCTTTGACAAACCCTAAGTCACCTTGTAGCCATATCTCAGAAATCAACTTTTGGTTGGAGCATCTCATTTGGTAATTTATACTCTCTTTATTTCCATTTGAGGTTCTCATTTTATCAAGTTTATCAAGATGACAAATCATGCCAAGCTTAAAGGGGCTAAGAACTTCTGAGCATGGAAGTATAGGGTTATGCTCATCCTAGAAGAGCATGAATTGGACAAGTATGTCACAGAAGGAGTTGCGGAGCTAGAGGGAGATGAGGACAAGGAAAAGCATAAGAAGAATCTAATCAAAGCTAAGAGGATCATAACTGACTCAATCAAGGATCACTTGATCCCACACATCTCTTCTCTGAAGACTCCGAAAGAGATGCTTGATGCTCTGAAGGGTTTATTTGAAGGAACCAACATCAATAGGAAGATGACCATGAGGACTCAACTCAAGGTTGTGAATATGCAAAACAATGAATTAAGTATTCAGTCCTACTTCACAAGGGTCTCCAACATCAGATATCAATTAAGTGCCATTGGAGACGAAGTTGCAAATGTAGAACTAGTGATGACTACCCTAAATGGTCTTCCAAGATCATGGGAGTCATATATTCAAGGGATATGTTCCAGGAAGAAGCTTATCTTGTTCAGTACACTCTTGGAATCATGCACGCACGAGGAAGCAAGGATTGTTGCCATAGAAGAAAAGTTAGGAGATGAAGACAATCAAGCCCTAACAACTCATACCAAGAGAGGAAAGAAAGAGGATCATCATCACAAGAGATCCCACAAGGGTAAAATACCTCCTAAAGACTATTCAAGATTTAGGTGCTATCATTGTGATGAGATGGGACACATTGCCAGGAATTGTCCCAAGAAGAAAGGAAACAAGAAGAGACATCATAGTCATGCTGCAGAGGATGATGAACCAGCCAAGAAGAAATCAAGAGAGGACGCTTCAAGTGATGAAGAATTTCTGCACTCACAGGTACAATATCACTTGGTAACAATGATTGGCTTGTTGATAGCGGTGCTTCTAAGCACATGATAGGTTTCAAGGATGCTCTCAACAACCTAACAGAAAAGGACTCACCTCACAAGGTGAAACTAGGAGATGATTATCAATATCCCATCAAAGGGGTAGGATAAGCTTCATATAAGCTTGAATCTGACAAGCCTATCAAAATGAAGGATGTCCTATACGTACCTAGTCTGAAGAAGAACTTACTTTCTATCTCAGCATTAGATGACAAAGGATTTAGAGTAGCATTTGTGGATGACCAAGTACTAATGTGTCCCAAAGTTAAAACCTTTGATGATGCAGTAGTAATTGGAGTGCAAGAGGGAGGCTTGTACAAACTCAAAGGACATCCAGAACAAGCCTTGGTTCATGAAACTATGGAACCAATTGAATTGTGCCACATAAGATTTGCTCACATCAACTACAAAGCATTACCAATTGTGAGTAAGATGGTTAATGGGCTGCTTGAGATCCATACTAAGCATGAAGGCATATGTAAAGGATGTGTGAAAGGAAAGAATGTGAAGAATCCATTCCCAAGCAGTAATAGCAAAGCCAAAGAAATTTTGGAGCTCATACATTCATATTTTTGCGAGCCTATGTATTCCAACTCATTAAGCGGGTATGCCTACTATGTTTCTTTTATAGATGATTATTCTTGTAAAACATCGATCTATTTCTTAAAATCCAAAGATGAAGTATTTAGCAAGTTCAAGGAATTCAAAGCCCTTGTAGAAAATCAAACTAAAAAGAAAATAAAAACATTAAGATAAGATAATGGAGGTGAATTTACCTTAGGATATTTCAAAACTTTGTGTAAAGACTCAGGGATTAAGAGGGAGATGAGCAAATCCACAACAGAATGGAACTGGAAAAAGGAAGAATAGAAAAATAATGGAAGATGTGAATGCCATGATCCATGATCAGGACCTTCCTATGCACTTATGGGCGGAAGCTGTAAGAATAGTAGTATATGTTTAAAATCGAACTCCCCACCGAGTATTTGAGAACAAGAAACCCGAGGAGATGTTTACAGGAGAGAATCCAGAAGTCATCCATCTCAAAATACTTGGCTTCCCTGTATACATACATGTTCCAAAAGAGAAGAGGACCAAGTTGGATCCTTCAGGGAAGAAGGGAATCTTCGTCGGTTATAGTGATTCATCAAAGGCATATAGAATATATATACCAGGATTCAAGAAGATCGAGAGTAGCAGAGATGTAACCTTTGATGAAGATACAACCTTCAATAGATCAAGGTAGATTCATTCTGATGAAGCATGTGAAGAAGAACCTGAGACTCCTAGAGTTGGAGATACACTGATGGAAGAGCAGATTCCAGAAGAGCCTAAAGATCATGATATGATTGAGCCACAAAGTCCTGTAGATACACCAAGGCCAGACTTATGATTTGTAGTTAACACTCTGAGTCAATATATGGTAGAGCTGAGACATGTTCACCTGGTTGCGGCAAAGCATGTGCTGAGGTACATGAAATATGGCCTCAAATATGCATTGAATTAGAATATTAACCTTCAGGGTTATGTTGGTGCGGATTGGGTCGGGAGTGTCACGGATAGAAAGAGCACATCAGGATGTTGCTTTAGTTTGGGATCTGGTATGATCTCATGGTTTAGTAGGAAGCAGACGAGGGTGGCACTCAGTATAGCTGAAGCTGAGTATATGGCAGCTTGTTCGTTAAGATACGAAGCGGTGTGGCTTTAGAAGTTGCTATCAGGGTTTTTTGATCTCGAGTTAGAGGCGTCTTGTGTCTTTTGTGACAACCAAATTTGTGTGAAGTTGTTGGAGAACCCAGTGCTCCATGACAAGTCAAAGCACATCGAGATCAAGTATCACTATATCTAAGATATGGTGCAAAAGGGAGTAGTGAAGCTCCAATATATAACAACAGAGGAGCAAATAGCTTATGTATTGACCAATCCTTTGTCAAGAGTGAAGTTCAAGTACTTCAGGGACAAGCTTGGAGTGGTCCAGATCAAGAGGGAGTGATGAGCTCGGATGAGGTAGCAAGTAGTCACAGGTCATGTGACGTAATTGAGTCTCCTAGGATATGAGAGGATCTAGACGAGTGGTGCGGTAACGTAGGTAGTTGCGGTGTGCAACATAGTGGAGATCTTATGATAGACCCACTAGATGGCTTGCTCAGTTTATGGAAGAGGACATTTGCATCCAGTACGAAAAAGGACTAGCTCTGCAAGACAGTTGCATCTCGTATGAAAAAGGACTAACTTTGTAGGATAGCTACAATGATCCAGTATGAAAAATGACTGGCTCTTTAGTGGTGTCCATCCAGTATGAAAAAGGATTGGCTTTGCAGGATATCTACATCCAGTATGAAAAAGCACTAGCTTTGTAGTGGTGTGCATCTAGTATGAAAAGGGGCTAGCTCTACGAGATATCTACATCCAGTATGAAAAAGGGCTGGCTCTGCGGGATATCTACATCCAGTATGAAAAAGGACTGGATTTGTAGTGGTGTACACCTAGTATTAAAAAGGATTGGTCATTGTACGGGATGATCCTAGCTTGGCCGATTGTATCTCCAAGTTACTAGTTGTATCTCCAGGGGTAGATCCCAACATGGTTGGTGGTGTCATTGGGGGAGATCCCAATGTAGGTTCCCTGACGGACCAGGTTGAACTGGTGCAGTAGGCTCTCCTATGGACTGGATTGAGCGAGTGCATGTTGACTGGTGGATTCCAGTGTGGTTGGTTGTATCTCCAGGGGTGGATCCTAGTATGATTAGTCGTATCACCAAGGGGAGATCCCAACATGGATGTTAAAGTCCTAGATTGGATCTAGGCCAAATCCACCATGAAAAAGGGTTGGCTCTGTGGAGAGTTTCATCTAGCATGAAAAAGGGCTAGCACTACAAGGCACATCCAGAATGAAAAAGGGATGGCTCTGTGAAACTTCTTATGATATATAGATTCGGGAGATGTCAGATGTCAATAGTCAGAGTACAAGAAGTGCAGCAGCTGGAAGATTATGGTGACGGTGTCAGGATAATACCTTCCTTGTTAAGAGGGAGTGCTAAAGAATGTAACTTCGGAAGATATTCTTATTTGTATTATTTGTATCATTTGTATTGTACACCCTACGGGGAGTCAATGTAAACCACATGTAAACCCTAATTGTTAGGTTGACTTGGAAAGATCTAGAAAATAATATTTTATTGTGAATTTGACAAGTCGGCCCAGTTAGGAGAGTCAAGTCGGCCATGTTTGGTAAAAAGGTCAAGTCAGTTGATTAGCATAAATGAGGGGTTCGACCTCCTCATTTGGTCACCACTCTCACTTATTGAGTGCGCATGAGTAGGAGAGATAGAGTCAAGTGAGAATTTGCAATTGGAGTCTTCTTGTTTTGGGTCTTTGCATGAGGAATACTATTGTACATTCTGATGAATCTATATAGAAGAAGTTTGTGGGTTTTTCATCCCCGAGAGGGTTTACCTGGGATAAAATTATTGTGTACTATTGTCTATGTTGTGCTTGTTTATCTTTCAGTAATCCATATTGTTACTGCATTTAAATTTCTAATACTTAAAGTAGCATAAAAATTGCATTCAATAAAATTTGGTGCTACACAAAACATATTCTTAAGTCGAGAGTTTCTAATATGGAATGTGATTTAGTTAGAAAAAAAGGTAGAATTCCAAGAAAAGGGCTTGGCTCAATACTTTTAAAAAAAAATATGAATTGGTTATAATTTATATCAAAAAGGTGTTGCAACTGCATCATATAACATTATAATACAAATAAAATGAAGCTTTCTATGAGCTAGACTTTCATGAAGGGTCCAAAATACAACATTGTTCCCTATAAAATTAATTGTTCTAACATCTAAAATGGTAAAACATAAATTCTCTCCGGTGTAGATTTTGAGAAATTATCGTAAATCATTGCTTTCCAATACATATGTTAGCTTAGAATTAGAGAAAGGCATGCCCACTATGGCCTTCTTTCTTGATTTCTACTGGCATTTCATGTTCTAGGTCGAGAAGTTCCATTTCCATATCTTATTGGGCTTGTTACATTGTCTCTTCATCATTTGGAAAAGTTGGAACTGACCCAATTGATCCTTTGGATGAGAATTATCAGATTGGAAGCTCCTAGCTAAACCCAAAAATAGTTGGTAAAACATGCCACATTTTGCCTCAAGCTTCTCAATTTGTTGCTTATAATGGTTCATTGTCTAGACTAGAGCCTTTGCATGATTTGTGCTTTGTAAGGTTTAAACCTGTGAAGTGAAACAATGCATACAAATTCTTAAGAAAAATAAATATTAAACAATGACACACATATAGTACATAGAGATTTACCCTGGAAACCCTTAACTGAGAAAACCGACAAAACTTGGAGTCCCACCCCTTTCTTTCTCATTGTATTTTTTTAATAATTTACAATACAATATTTAGGTATTTCATAGTGTCCAAAACCTTGATCCATTAAATTGGATTAAATTACAACCCTGATCCCTTAACCGAGATCAATCTGTATCCACTCTACGGAACCCTCGGGATGGGGGGATGCTGAAAATTGCTTCACGAAACCCCTCAGCATGAGGCTGCTAGCCCCTCCCCCCCCCTGGGAGTCATGCCTGAACATACTAAAAGAAGGGATTTGTCAACAAGGATTGAAGGATCACACAACCCACATGCAAACAATATAACACATACTCACTCATGCTTGACATTTTGTGCTTCCTCCAAGCTAGTAATTATGTTATTCAAGTTATGATGGCTATTTGATTATCAATGAAAAGACGTCCATGCCTAAGTAGCACTAAATAGAGATCTAATGAAGCACAAGACAAACACTTCAAGGAATCTAGAGTTTACTTTAGGAGGGGATTATTAAAACCCAAATACATTTCAAATACCATATTTGTATTCCTCGCCATGAATATTTCCATTGTGAATTGATCATCCCAAGTATTTCAATCCAAATTGGTAATCAGAACCTCTAAGATACATTTTATGTGAAAAATGTTGGAATCATCTGTGTATGTCTTAGGTATACAACAATAGTCCAAAATATACAATAACTAGTGTTCAACCCAAAACTATGACCAACCTAGTTCCATCTAAACTCTGCATCTATCATGCACCCAGAAGGATCAACTCCCTAGAGATGCAAAACCTTTTTATTGTTTATCTCAGACTTGTGGTTTAAAATTGTTTTACTTTAACATTGTTTTATTTTAACTATTTAACATTGTTTCACTTAGATACTTTAACTATTTAACATTGTTTTACTTTTTATTCTTTCTACATTATTTTACTTTTTATATTGTTTTACTTTTTAACTTTTTTACATGGTTTTACTTATTACTTTTTCCTTAAAAGTTATTATTAAAGTTTTAATTAAAATTTATGTATGCTCAATTATTGATATGTTGGAACATTACATTACATAAAGTGACAACATCTCCCTCATAGTGGTTAGGAACGTTACATTACGGTTTGTAGAAGCATCTCTCAGCACGATGATTATGGATCTAAAAGCACCCAAAAACAACACGCAATCCAGAAGATAAGGGAGCATTTGCTTTACAACAAACACTACAATGAATGTTCAACAAGTGTAACCATTTATTTGAAAGCAAAGCACCAAGAGAAGAAGTGCATATCTTGTCCAAGCATAACATTATAACTATTTTAATTATATCATCTATTAGTTGGCTAGGGTGTTTGGTGAATTTCGTATCTCAAAATATTCAATTATTAGTTGGTTAGGATGTGATCTTGCCGACTATATAGTACAAATGCATTTTGTATGGTTGAAAACACGTTTTTAGGCTGTGTTGGGGTCTATATGACACATTTTCTTCTTTAAATCCATTGTTTTTACTCGGTTTGATCAAAATTGTTGGTAATTAATGGTTATTTGTTTTTCCCTTTCTATTCTTTTATTAAAAATTTTAACATTGTCGATAATTGTTTCACGATGATTGAAAGTGGTTCCAACCTCATAGAACTTCATATGGAGAAAGCATAATTTTTTATCTCATTCAAAACTCAATAGACTTAATTCGTTCACTCATGCCAAAATCATTGATTAGGCATGTTAAGTTTTTTATACCAATTGGATTAGGCAATTTCATCGAAATTGGATAGTGTTGAGTGATCTGCCTCAAGAATTAAGGTAGAGACAAGAGCTGGACATGAGGCAATGGATGATACTAATAACAAGAATCCAATAAAAACAACAAACAACAGTGGTTCTCATTTCAATGTTCTTGCTCATTTATTCATAATGCTTCCTTCCAAAGTTTCTATTCATAATGCTTTCTTCCAAAGTTTCAACATAATATATTATTATGTCACTGCATAGCAGGGACATATAGCGACCACTTAATTCTATTAATCCCTCTGTACTCTGCAATATTTGAGATTTGATAAGTTAAACTTTGTAACCAGTTGTTTTATTTATGTGAATTTTTAATTTTTTATTAGTTCAAAGCCAAAGATGTTATCCTCAAAATTTGGCGTGGTGATTTCAGTTGACACATGTCCCCTCATACGCCAACCTCACATGTATGAAAGTATGATCTGCTTGACAACTATATGAATTAATGTAATAGAGTCCACTTTTTTCAATCTATGGCTAGAAAGAGAGTGAACATTTCGATGCATAGGGTGATCCGTTGGATCTGGACTCTCATGGAAGCTACCTCTTCCCATTGTTTGATACTTGAGTGCATATTAATTTTTTATGGTACATGGCGGTGTGGCCATTCAATCTACCACTTGTCATTCGATGGTAAAGTATTGATCTTTGATCCTAAGGGTTGTAGTGTAACTATGTTAGGCGTACCAAGATCACCATTCTCGGCACTTATTCACTAGATTTGCAGAGCTCTTAGGGAGGAAAATTGGTAACCCTAGTCTCGTCGTTGAAGTGCGATTGTAATCCCTTCTAGTTGCCTAAGAGATGCAAGGTATCTGTATTCATCATCTATTTAGAACAATTGTTATTTCAATTCATCAACTATTGATTCTTTGAAGAAGTGTTGAAGAATAACTTTTTAATTTGATGTTTCCTATCGACTCTCGTCGAAGGTGTTACTTGTGTTATGTAATACACGTTGGTCAAAAGCATATCAAAGCAAATGAGTACTTAGAAAAATATAAACAAATTTATTTTTGTCTTTTTAAAAGACAAAATGTGGCATGAATTTTGACCTCCCAAAGTTTGTATTTATGCCAAAGAGCAGATATACTGAGTTTTTATGCCATAAACAAATCCATTGGTTCTCCATCTTCAATTTATTTATGATGGTTATTTTTCTCACGAATTTAGTCTCAATGATCCTATTGCGGACTTTGAGAAATGACCATGCGAAGTATGCATGAGAAGAAGATGATTTGGAAATCCTGGTAAGCTATTTAATTGAACCTGCAAGGTACCTCAAATATTTGGTTTTATTTATTCCTGTATTTTTCCTGGAAATTTATGTTGTTGTAGAGATTGTTGTTTAAGCAACATGACAAGGAGTAGATATTTCACATTTTGATACTATTTATACATTTTCTATTGCACCTGCAGGCTTCAGAATGTCCATTTTACTGTAAATGGAAGCTACTCCAAATTTTAATTACATTACTTGATTTTTATCATGTACTAAATTTGTTGGCTTGTTTTCTATTTATAGGAGAGGGATGCTAGTGAAGAGTCGAGTCGGAAGCTTGTTCATGGTGATATTTTCCGAACACCACGATACTTGGTCTTGATATTAGCATTAGTGGGCACCATTAATGGGCTTGCGATGCTTGTGTGTCTTGTGACCTCGCTGGCAATTGTTGGCATGTTATATATTGGGTATGGAGACTCAATATATATGACTTGTTTGTTGATAGTTTTCTACGGGTATAAACATATATGAATTGTTTGTTGATAGTTTTCCATGGATATAACTTGGAACTTTCTATATTATGTTTGGCATAAAATTTGCTGCTACATGGTTGTTGAGATCTTCCATTTGAATGATAAACATTTGGCATGTTGAATGTTGACAACTCACTAGGTAGATTTGGATTGCCTCTTTGTTTTGTTTCCATAATAGTAAGTTTATTTCTTTCGTTGTTGGAACTGATATCTTCATTACTTCTAACGAGCAACAGAATGAAGTGTGCTTAAAAGTTTCTCAGTTAAGAAGGATTTTCCATATTCAAGATTTCTCTTTGATTGTTGGTTACACATCTAAAGGATTCACATCTTGTAATATTTGTGCTTCATATTTAAAATATCTGCACAATGTATTTTTTATATAATCATTATTGTCTTTTTCTTGATTGAATGTGTAATTGTGCTTATAAAAATATATTAGATTTGCAAGTCCTTAAATGAAGCCGCAGGTCTTTAGATGCAAAGGCAAAATTTTAAAGCAAATGCATGCCAAAACAAAAGAAAACAATTAAATAGATCTTTTTTAAATAACTAAAATGAATGATTCATGGTGCTCCTTATGACAATGGAGTATCATGTAAATACTCTATTTCATCACACTATAACGTATTGGATTAGTTTTGATAAAAGTTATTGAAAATATTTTGGATTAGATTTTTCAAGAATCTAAACATTTTTTTAAATTAATTTCTAATATTAAGGAAAAAAAAGTATTACAAAATATTTATAAAATAATAAATTAAATAATTAGATATTTATATTAGAATTTTGAATCAAAAATAAATTAATTACTAGAAATGATATTAAAATTTATAAATTAAAATATGTACAGTAACCATACAACATAAATTTTTAAAATTTGATTTATTTTTATAAGACATTCATGGTTTCCATGCAATAGTATTCTTGGTCGCCATTGTTATTATTTTGTATGTGTGACTTTCACACATTCATTATTTCTATGCAATAGCCTTAGTCTTCTTAGTTGTCATTATTATTATTTTGTATTTGTGACTTTCACAATTAAATTTTCAAGCTGTAACTTGTGCTTGCTTTATAATAACAGATTCTAAATTTCAAAGAAACTTGGTAGCATTTTATATAATATAAAAAAATGTTCTGTTTCGAAACCTGTACCCATTTCCCCGTATCATGCAATGCAACTTAGAATATCGCAAAATTTAAAATTTAAGCTAAACAGTGATCCACATGATCAATTATCGACAAAATAATGGATTTTTTTAATCATTTTGTCGGCCATAGGGGAGTGGAATGACCATCCAACAAAAAGATATTACACTAACTACATTAGTAATTTTATGTATCATTGTAACAACTAATTTAGTAATTATATGCATCATTGTAACAACTATTTTAGTAATTATATGCATCATTGTAATATGTCGATTACAGTAAAGAATCCCTCGATGTATATACAAATATGTACTTCCACTTTGTAAAAAATTGAAACTAAGCACTTCCAGAGCAAACATCAAAATGTGTGTTTCAGATTTGATGGTCTATAAGGTTCTAATGAAAATTGGTTAAGGTGAAATTCTGGCCCTACAATATGGGCAATGTTGATTGCTATCCAACCACGGAATCAGGCAAGATGAGTGAAACTTGTGTCCACATGGAAGATGGATAAGCACCTGATTCAGTTTAAAGCAATCTAAGCACACAGCACAATCCTCCACTTCCAATGTTCTTGATTTTAACTTCAACCAAGATTTTCCTCTTTTTGTTTCTGGTGTATATATCTCTTTTCTTAGAAGACTGATACATGCTTTACTCGTCGCTACAGAAGCAGGCTGGACACCTCTAACAAGCTCCGATGGTTGCCTTGTTTCAGTGATCAAGCCACCAACAGTATACCGATCCCTATTATTAATCAGCATGATATGACTAAGCCTGTATATAATGAAAGAATTTCACCACTATTAGTATCCGTCTGTTATTTGTTAGAGACAAATTAAACATCAAGCCCAAATAAATGTTTACAATGTACAGTCTAAAACACTTTTTCAATAGAAAGTAACTTCATATACGTAATACTCGGAGTTGAGAATTATTTTACCAACCTCTTGTTTACTGTTGATGATGTCCTTAGTCTCCCCTCTAATCGTTCCCGTGCCTCAAGTACAACTCCATTAAGCTTATCATTACAATTCTGGTCTGTCTCGTGCAGGGATATAGGTCTTGTCTGCCATAGCAATAAAATGTTACTCTTCTTACATGTATAGATATACTTGAGATTCTGAGAAAAGGCAAGATATAGAATAATCCTTCTGCCTTGCCAATCATTCAATATTGCAGGTTTCTTAACAGTGAGAATGGAAAGAAACTTTACTGCCGATAGCTTCTTTTAGTTAAAACATATAATTCAACTCTGAATTTTAATCCCAATCACATATATTCATACAATGAGAAATATCCCCACGACATCGTATGCTGACAAATACACCAAATCCATATAATATACAAACAAAATTTCCAGTCTACATGATATGTAAGGGGAGCCACGGGCAGAATGAGCTCTCCAGGGTTAAATGCTTTGGTTCCTAACCTCCAAGAATACTAACGGACATTTGTAGACCCAGTTTTGTGAAGGCAGTTGTGTGCAAATGATACCCATGCTTTTAAAGTTTGTGGTAAGCCATGTTACTAGAAACGAGAAACGAGAACGGTATGAGAAACGGAGCTTACAACCAGAAACGAGAATGGTACGAGAAACGGAGTTTACAGATTTCGCATACAAGAAACGAGGAGAGAGAAAAACAATAAAACTGAAGGTGAAGAAGAACCAGAAGATTCCAAAATATAAGCAGTTCAGAACACAATTCAGTTGAGTTTACAACGAGAAACGAAAACGGTACGAGAAACAGAGTTTACAAGTTTCGCATACAAGAAACGAGGAGAGAGAAAAACAATAAAACTGAAGGTGAAGAAGAACCAGAAGATTCCAAAATATAAGCAGTTCAGAACACAATTCAGTTGAGGAAGGAAGGGTTTTCAGGATTTATCAGGCTTTAACGCTCCCCTTCTTTTTATATACTTAATTAGACATATCCCCTGCCCCAGCAGCTTTCTTGCAAGATAGGATCACAAGGGTGCCCGGCATACCTGTATTTGTTGGCTTAAAGAGTAAGACCTAAGGTTGTCTAGAAACGTGACGGAGGTTTACAGTCTCAAGAAGTTTGTTCTAAAAGTTAATGGGTGGTGGTTTAGAGGATATCACTACCTTTTGATGTACTTGAAAGGTTGAAAAGGTTGAATCTCTCTCTGGCGAGAACTATATATAAATAAAAAATCAATATTCATCAATAAAGATATGGCATCTAAGCTAGCAACACCAACACTAAATTGATAAAATAGAAGTAGCAATGCCTATCCATTTACAGTTTCGCTCATAGCGGTCAGGGTGATCTGAGGCACTCCCCAATTCACCCAATAACAGAGAATATACATCTTACAAGGCTTTTGTCAAGTCTTCTTCAGCCCATTCTAGTTGCTACAGAAAACAAATTACAATGCTTACACTTTCACTCAGCTTTCTAGAATAAACAATGTATCATACCACCAAAAGATGCTGCATAAAATGCATCTTACAATCTGAGACCAAGGGCCATGAGGCTGGTTCAGTAGTGGTAGTATTTATTAACATTAAGTAGGCTCTGTGCACTTACGTAATTAAAGTTTCATTTAGGAACCATAGATATTTCTAATTTTTCAAGTTATGAAAACATTCTAAGATCATCAGTCTAAAACTTAGGAATCCATCTTTTATATTTGGAAGGAAATAATAAATATAGAGCTGGATTTCCACTCATCTATTCTCTGATAATATATAGTGGGTGAAGTAACATGTTTATAAGAATGACAATTTCTGAGTACGAATAAAGGGAAATTTGGGTCATTAGGAAGCATGGCTTCTGAAAGAGAGATAGCATTAGATATAGATATGGCAATGAGTCGAATCCTAAATAAGTAGGGCCTGCCCTGTTTTCAAGACATGCATAGGTTCACTAATAAGATTTTACTGTTTGTACCCCTTCCTCCATTGGCTTTCTTGAATCCTTTTGAGGAATGTGATTTGGAAAGTGCCCTGATTCACCAGGGTCACTTTGAGTGAAAATTTGAGTCTGAGTCGCTAGACCGCAGTGATAGAAAAGTCATAAACAACCAGTGTAGTGTGGACCTCCTAAGCCAACTGTGAAAACGTGAGTGCCTATAAACATGGAGTCACTTTTGGAACCTAAACTTCATCACCTCAAAACCAATATTAAAAAGTGATCAATTCTATTAGAAAAGTTCATTTGGAACCTAAACTTCATCACCTCAAATTCAATATAAAAAGTGATCAATTCTATTAGAAAAGTTCAAGTAATGCGAGGAATTTTTTGCCTGAAACAGTCCAAACTTTTATGGGGATACCCATATGAATACATGTTCTGAACCTTTTTGGACTGATTTTATGTACAGACAAACCTCTGCCCGTGCATTTCCACAAAATATTGTTGCATGAGCCATTTTTCACTATGATGAAAAGGGTTATCATATTCCCTAAAAATCATCTATGGCAGCATACAGTGAGTTAGTAACAATGTTAATAAGACTGACAAATTTTTAGTATGAATGAAAGGATATCTGGGTCATTAGAAAGTATGCTTTCTAAAAGAAAGATAGGATTAGATAGAGAGATGGCAATAAATCGAAACCCAAATGAGTAGGACCTGCCCTATTTCTCCGGTGGCGTTCTTGAATCCTTTTGGTGAAGGCGATCTGGAAAGTGCCCTAATTCACCACGGCCATTATGACTGAAATTGTGCCTGAGAAGCTAGACTGCCATGATAGAAAATTCATAAACAACTAAGGTTGACCTCCTAAGCCAACTATGAAAACGTAGATGTATATAACCATTGGGTTACCTTTGGACCCTTAACCTCATCGTCTCAAAATCAATATTAAGTTATCAATTCTATTTGAAAAGTTTAAGTAATGTAAGAGCATGTTTTCTGAAATAGTCCTACATTTTTATGGGGTTAACCATATGAATACATGTCCTGAACTTTTTTGGACTGGTTTTATGTACACAGACAAATCCTTGCATTTCCACCAAAAATTGATGCATAAGTCTTCAATATAATGAAACGGGTCATCCTATCCCCAAAGAATACTGCACCCCAAAAGCGCTATGCACAGAGACAGCCATCAGGCATCCACCCACCCATCGTAACAGGAATCTCACTAATTTCAATTAGTTAAGACAGTAGTCACCCCACCCAAATGGGTGCCTAATAAGCAGAGTTACCTTTTGAGCCCTGAGCATCCCGGGCTCAACATCAAAAAACAAAAATCAAAACGTGATGTGTGAATATCTACAAATCAGAGATGATAAAACTATCCAGCAGAAACAGGGAACAGAGAATTGAGAAAATACCATTACGCTACTTGCAGATCGGCGATCAGAGAAGGGCTCGTAGAGAGAGAGATAACAAGCTCGCTTCTGGGTGTCATCTGAAGAAAGACCTCCCTGATAAACCCGTCGCCTGCGGGCGCACTCTACACCAGGCAGCATTCCAGCTGAAAAATCCCCTCCTGTATTGCAATGAATTAACAGCCCTCATCAATTCTTCGATCAAGACTCTCAAGTAAATCAAAATCTCTGAACCAAACTATCAATTATCAAATACTGCACTGAAAATTCAAGATATCTGAACCAAAGAGAAGAGAGAGCGTACCGTTTGTACTTTCAGGGCTTTGGGTACAGAGCAATTGGAAATCCCCCTCCCAGAGTAAATTGGTCAGAATGTAAAGAATGCAAGGGACACCTGCCTGCCTTCCTCCAATTTGAAGTTCGTGTTGTTGGGTGAATCATGCTCTTAAATTGCATACAAAAATGCTTTGGTGGATTACTCATCTGATTCCCAGCAACGCCGAACTTTCCTCCGTCGTCCCATCATCCAAGCAAATTCCCCGTGGGCCTTGTCTTTTGCCATATATTCTAAAATCTGGTAATTTCAAAGTCGCTGATATCTTCTATATATTTTTTACATCGTGTATTCCATCATCTCAAATTTAGAAAACCATACCCCACGCACATCTCTGTCCTGGAACTTTATTGGTGAGACAGGCGTTATTGGTGAGAGTCGAGACAGGCGAGTTTCGCAGTGTGGGAAAGTCCTGAGGTTTTATAAAGTGGTGTTAAGATATTAAGTCGTAGGAAGTTGTTCTTCCTTTTCCTTCCAGAAGAATCAAGATCTTGAAGATCTCCCGCAAGTATTGTTATGGAAAGTTGTACGAAGCTGTCCTTCCATTTTTAATTTGATGTGCTGACCACATAAACACCTTTCACATCAGTTATTTTTGGACCTGTTCTTCCTTTCTTCTTAATCAAGATCTTGAAGATTGCGATTCGCAAGTATTACTATGGAAAGTTGTACGAAGCTGTCCTTCAATTTTTAATTTGATGTCCTGACCACATATGCACCTTTCACATCAGTTATTTTTGGTCTAGTGATTAAAGGTTTTTAAGAAACTACAGCATTTCAACAAAAGCATTAAATCTAATTTGACTGAGTTTGTCATTCCATCAAAACTATTATTCTAATAACAAGTGAAATTAACATTAAAGGTGGTTATACCTGCTTTTTAAAAATATGGTAAGATATTAGTTATTCATAATTCAAAAATAAATAATTTAAAAATAATTTAATTCATAACTATATATAATTCAAAAATAAAAATTAAAACATAACTATATATATAATTCAAAAATAACTATAATTTTTGCTGCCATTACAAAGCTTCGAACATAATTTAAACCTAGTAAAAATTTTGTATAACCCTAGAAACTCTTTGCGAGTCCTTGACGAACCTCACCTCTCTGAAGTTCATTATGAAATCGAGGTGGATAACGAACCTCACTTCTCTGAAGTTCATTATGAAATCGAGGTGGATAAATATGTGGTGAAAGGGGGTTGTATATTGTAATAAAGTATTAAAAAATTACATGTGCATAATATACGCTTAGAAATTTAGAATATGCTCTATTGAAATAGTACCCTATCCATCTCGAAAAACCTAAGCCTACGGGATTATTAACATATCCACAACACGATTTATTTTCATTTTTATAAGATATATGGTTTTATTTTTATATAAAATATATGGTTTATGATACATTTTGTACTTTTCTATTGAAAAGTCATTTTTCAATCAATCAAATATAATAAAGTAGATATCACCACATCATTACCATATATGAAACTTAAAATTATTGTCTTTATAAGAAATTAGAGTAAGAATATTATATATTTAAAAATTTATATAAAACCACATTGTAATATGAGGCCTAGGAAGAACATTATAGAAAATCAAAATAAGTGTACCCACTGGCTCGTTGCATGGATAGAACTGCATGGATAGAGCATTGCATGGATAGAGCAGCGACATGCCCAGGTCAATGTACAAGTGGGCTAACTATACAGGGCAATGGAGAAGGCGATACGAGGCATATAAGATGAATTTAGGTAATCATTAATTCTGAAGACATAGGACATTTATTTAGTTACACAATTATACAGCTATCCCAATTAGTTTTTTTTATAAATTTTTAATTTTAATTCCAAAAAAGTCACATCCCAACGAGGGATAATTAGTCAAATCAAGTTTGTTAGCCAACCAAAAAAAAGAATAAATAAAAATAACCAATAAAAAATAAGGATTATATGATTTATAAAATTTAAAATATAATTTTTTATTTATTTTAAAATCAATTTAATAATTAAAATTTAGAAAACTATATAAAAATTTAGAATAAAAACTTGTAAATTAATTAATAATAAATGCAAACTGATTGCTATAGACCTGCCTTGGCAAGTATAATAATATATGTCCCAAGGGTGGGTTGGTAGGAAGTGTCATGGATGAGGTTTTTGGTCCAGTGATTAAAGGTTTCCAAGAAACTACAGCATTTCAACAAAAGCATTAAACCTAACTTTACTTAGTTTGTCATTACATCAAAACTATTATTCTAATATATGTCCCAAGGGTGGGTTGGTAGGAAGTGTCATGGATGAGGTAAGCATTTTGACCATTAACTAGCATGCCACGTAATAATGATTGCTACCACAAGTTCATTGTTTGTTATTGAATTTCACACCTTAAGATTCAATGGAAAGCAATAATCATGATGATTTTTTCGGTGTAATTTTGAAAAAATGTGACAATTTTTTTTTAACATCTTGGTTACAACTCTCAAAGTCTAAAATTCTGGGTGCCCAAGGGGTTTTTGATGGTGCTGAATCCATTTCTACCATCAAAATCCACATTAAAACATAGTTAAATTCATATTTTTCAAAATAAAAAACACATGATCTTAGTGAAAACCTTCATCTAGACCAAATCGTCGAATTTTTAGACAACTCAATTTTCACCCACTATTTCAACAAGCATGTCATTCAAACTTATATTCTTAATCACCAATTTTAATTATCTTATTGGATTTTTTCAAAAGTCTAAAGATTATTTTAATCAATTATTGTCATTATTGTTATTATTGAGTTGTGTTTGACTATTTCTAAGTAGCTAAGTGCTTTGTTCAAATCCTATTAGTGGTTTGCACTAGTCTAAGCTTAAATGTGGGGAAATATTCATTGAGTTTCTTTACAAAATTTTCCTTTAAAAAATATAAAGATAACTTAAGGGGTGTTAGAACATTTAAAAACCCACTTCATACTTAAGAAATAATTTATTAATCATTTTGATTAATTTCTTAGGTGTTGACTAGGTAGTTGGCCTAATTTTGGCTTCTTATGCCACCACATGCCATCATGAGTCGTAGGGGCGCACTTGGATAGATTCTAGATAAGATTTTTCATGATTCTATCTGATTTTATTATATTCCTAGATTAAAAGTGCGCCTTCCTGCTTTATACAACTTTACTCTGTTCTTTCTGCTTTTAGTGGATAAGGTAAAGCTAGTTTGACTTAGGCAACTAGATCTTTTTGGCCAACTCGCCCTCCATTTTTTTATTCTCTCCAAAACCCATCATCACATTCATTTTTTCATCACTCATTAGCTGTCATTCCTTATTTATCTAATTCGTGAGCCTCTTGACAGATTTGGAAGGTGATTTTACTGCCTTGGGGGTTTTATGCTTTTAGTAAGCCTACCTTTTTGAGCTTTTCAAACTTGCCTCAAAGGCACTCTAATTCTCTCTTGATGATGTATTATATATTGTAAACATATTGATGAATAAAATACAGTGAGTTTTACCCTAGATACCTTCTCTATTCTTCGTCTCATATTCCAGAAAATATTCCAAGTGAAATTGTCTTATTGAATCTAGATTTAGTTAATCTAAATTCTCACATGGTATCAAAGCTAGTTTGATTCAGAGCAATTTCCAGAGTGTTTTTTGTAGATTATTGCCATCACCGAGAGCGCACCAGCATGGATCAAAATCAAGTTGTGATTCTTACTCCCTTCAATTACTTTGACTGGAAGGCCCACATGATCATCCATCTTTGAAGTAAAGGACTTTATAGATGTTAAATTTTCTGAATTTACTTCAATATGATCTAGGATCTTAACTGAGAGAACAACATGTACAGCATATCTACAGCATATCAATCATGGAGACAATAATGCAAGCACACAAGAGACACAAAGATTTACTTGGGGAAAACCATAAAGGTGAAAAACCCCAATAACTTCCTCAGAGATAGATAGAGCAATGATACAACCAACCAATAGAGATAGCCATAACCTAGCAGCAATCCTCCTCCTCCATAAGTGCGCCTCTCCTCCTTGAGAGCATGTGTGAGAAGTGAATGAGCAAATAGAGTGCCTCCCGCACTCTATTTATACTTGACTTGACTTGCCTTTTTACCTAACTCATGTCGGCTCGAACTTAACCACATAACATAATGCTGAGTGGGCCGACCCCCAATAGGGTGGTCTAATAACCCTTTGACCCACATGGCCGACCCCCAATAGGGTGGTCTAATAACCCTTTGACCCACATGACTTATACAGGGCCGACCCCAAATAAGGTGGTCTAATAACCCATCAAGTATAAGTTACGACACTTACAATATAAATGACGACACTTCCTTATAGAGGAATAATACCATCTCTATAGGAATACAATATACATATATGTGAAATACATTCCGAAGTTACATATACATCAACACTCCCTCTTAACTAGGAAGGTATTTCTCAGCACAGTTCTTCTAGCACAAGTCATCTTCTCTGGATCATCGTCACTAGATAATCGTCATCGAGTCATCATCATCGTCACTGCTGCTGCTATCTCATCCAATCTCTGTCTCTACTCGTCATAGGAAGTTCTACAGAGCCAGTCCTCTTTCATACTGGATGTAGGCCCACCACCTGCAGGTCTTCGTCATCACTGGCCATACTGTGGAATCCTCAGGACTTATTACGTGCGTCACAAAACCTCGAAAGAGCATCCCAGGATATTACGGGTACACAACTCCAACCTGTAGGATCTCCCAGGGCGCTATTACATGTGACCCC
Source organism: Larix kaempferi (assembly GCA_027924585.1). Taxonomy (NCBI): domain Eukaryota; kingdom Viridiplantae; phylum Streptophyta; class Pinopsida; order Pinales; family Pinaceae; genus Larix; species Larix kaempferi. Next base: position 3,565,978 of record BSBM01000262.1, on the reverse strand, counting down.
ACCACAAAACCTCGAAAGAGCATCTTAGGATGTTACGGGTACACAACTCCGACCTAAGATCTCCCAGGGCACAAATTACATGTGGTCCACCACAAAACCTAGCAAGAGCATCTCAGGATGTTACGGGTACACAACTCCGACCTGAGATCTCCTAGGGCACAAATTACATGTGGTCATGGCAAAACCTCGCAAGAGCATCTCAGGATGTTACGGGTACACAACTCCGACCTGAAATCTCCCAGGGCCCAAATTACATGCCATAGGACAAAACCTCGCAAGAGCATCTCAGGATGTTACGGGTACACAACTCCGACCTGAGATCTCCCAGGGCAACGAATTACATGTCCTCCCAGAGCAATGTCTCGAAAGAGCATCCCAGGCTGTTACGGGTACACAACTCCGACCTATAGGATCTCCCAGACATGCTCATCTGCACAACCTGATCCACGGCCACAGAGTATCAACCTGATACTCACCATACATCATCCTGATGTACTCATGATCGTCCTAATCATAATCACTGCAACGTCCTGCTGCAAGTCATCTGGAGCAACATCCTGAAGCTCGTCATCCATGATCGTCCTGATCATCAATGCAACATCCTGCTGCATGTCATCTGGAGCAACATCCTGAAGCTCGTCATCCATGATCGTCCTGATCATCAATGCAACATCCTGCTGCATGTCATCTGGAGCAACATCCTGAAGCTCGTCATCTATGATCATCCTGATCATCACTGCAACATCCTGCTGCATGATCTACCTGATCATCAATGCATCTTCCTGATGCATACCAAGTATCATACATGATCCTCCTGATCATCAATGTATCCACCTGATACACATACATGATACATATCATCATACATGATATTCCTGATCATCAATGCATCTACCTGATGCATACCAAGTATCTACCTGATACATATCATCATACATGATCCTCCTGATCATCAATGCATCTACCTGATGCATACCAAGTATCTACCTGATACATATCACCATACATGATCCACCTGATCATACAATGTATCCACCTGATACATATACAGATACATGGTCCAAGCATCCAACATGATGCATACATACATACATAAAATGATCCAACTGATCATATCCAAGCAGAAACCAGAACATCATCCTGATGCTCATCATCCAGCGCTTACATCCACAGCCATGTGAAGGATCCTCCTTCCAACATGCTTGGAATGGCTTCAGCAAATGTGTCCATCACTTCTTCCTCGAAGTATCCTTGATATGAAGCACGCCAAGCCTCTCTCTGAAGTACTCGAACTTCACCCTGGCTAGTGGCTTCATCAGCACATCTGCAATATGCTCGTCCGTCGCAACATACAGGAGCTTCACAGCTCCTCTCTGCACCATATCCCTGATATAGTGATATTTTATCTCTATGTGTTTCGACCTGTCATGAAACACTGGGTTCTCGGACAGCTTCACACAACTCTGGTTATCACAGAAGATACCAGTATCCTCCAACGGGAGATCAAATAACTCAGACATTAGCTTCCGTAGCCATACTGCCTCACAACTAGCTGAACAGGCTGCAACATACTCTGCCTCAGCTGTACTCAGTGCTACGCAGGACTGCTTCCTGCTAAACCAAGAGATCACACCTGATCCCATACTGAAGCAGCACCCAAATGTGCTCTTCATGTCTGCAGCACTGCCAGCCCAATCTGAATCAACATAACCTTCCAGGTTAAACTTTTGATTCGCCTCATACCTGAGCCCATAATCCACTGTACCCTTCAGGTACCTCAGAACATGCTTTACAGTAACCAGGTGAACACTTCTCGGATCCGTCAGGAACTGGCTCAATGTGTTCACAGCAAAGCAAATGTCTGGTCTCGTGTTCGTCAGGTACATCAAGGACCCAATCATCTGACGATACATAGAGACATCAACTGACTCAGATGAAGCATCACATAGAAGCTTCAGATTCGATGCCATAGGTGTGGCCATGGCCTTGCAATCCATCATCCCGAACCTCTTTGGGATCTCTACTGCATACTTCCCTTGTCCAAGGAAGATTCTATCTGCACTTTGCCACACCTCCATGCCAAAAACAAATAGTGCATCATCCCCAAGTTCTTCATCTCGAACTCGGTAGTAAGCTTCCGCTGCGTGTCGGCAATCAATCTATCTTCACCATACCAAGTTCTGGGAGCTTGCTTCAAGCCATACAAGGCTTTCTTCAATCTGCATACATATGACTCCCTGTCAGGTCTTGGGACTGCATCCCAAACATCTTCTTCATGATCTACGGATCATGGCATTCCATTTCTTCATCCCAGATCCTGGGAACTTCAATATCTTCAATAGATATCTTTCTTGCTGGAACAAATGTTGTAGTCCTTTTGTAGGAGATGGCATATGATCTTTCCTACACAACAAGTTAAATTGCATGATTAGAAAACATCTTATAGTTTTCAGAACAAATTCTTACACATAAAGAAATATGCCATACAGTCATGCAATTATCTTAGCCAATGCTTCAATACAACATTTATCCATATCCCGTAACTTTCTAGATGCCTTCCAATCTCTACCAGAACATTGTTAAGAGTGTGCACAACTCCCAACATGTCAGCAAAGAGGTTTCATTCTAGATAAATAGCAATGGAATGTTGTACAGTGCCATAGGCCACTTACCCATGCATATTAGGAGTATACTGTTAATCAATGCAATTATTCTAATATGCATAATACACAACCTAATTCTAGGAACATCAGTATATACATTTATTGAACAGTATTATTTAAGAAATGACAACTCAAATACTTATCTTTGTTTGTTCGTTGGGTGGACTCCCTCTGAGTCTTCGCTTCCTTGCAGGAACTGCTGGAGTCCTAATCTGAAGTAGCTTCTTCTACACCTTTCTGTTGTGGGATGTAGAGAGATGGTCAACTCCCTCTGAATATCTGTATCCTTGCATAAACCACTGGAGTGTACTCCCTCTTGATCTTTGCTTCCTGGATTACCTGTCCTTGAACTTACATTCATCCTTGGTTCCTATGCATGCTTATTAGTATCATGATTGTGATATCCTTGTGATCTCATATAAAATCATACATTCATTAGTATACTATTAAAACAAAATAATCTCAAGCATGTATAGTCATGATCATTTCAAACAGAAATAATAAGCATTAGCATTCAAGGTTTATGTAGGATTCTTATGGTTAGTCAAATCATAAGAAACATAACATGTCTAAACCTGTAATTACTCAAACATATGACTCTTCAGATTAGTTGAATCATCAATAAAGATAAGATATATAAAATGCATAAAACCTGTGATTATTCAAGCCTATACTTTCATGATTCTTCTGGTTAGTCATATCATCAATTATAATAATATACATCCAACCATGATTATTCAAACCTATGACTTCATGAATAATTATTATCAACAACAGTATAAGATCCTAACACAGGGTAGGATTTTAGCTTGATATAGGAAAAACATACCTGGATTAGCATGCTAGCTATTTATGTCTAACATACCCGCATAATGTCTTCTGGTTCTCTTTAGTGACTTGTGCTAGTAACCTGCATGTCTCAAAAGTTAACCATTATAAAAGTAAGTTATACATACCTCGAGAATGGATCTTCTATGAGATCCATGGCAATGGATGAATCTTTGTCCTCATGATCATATGTTCTTGAACTAGAACATGATTTGTCTTCTTGGTGTACCTTTCATGTTAGTAGACAACATAAAACTCATACAACATCACAATGTGTTAGTACAAACATAAGTTTCATACTCCTAATAAATGAATGACTTCTATCATGCATTCATAATTTTATTAAGGTGATATGACAAGTCTAAAATCAAGATTGTACTAACCGTGATAATATGAAGACAAGCATACCATAAACTTAATTATGAACAAATCTCAAAACATACCTCGATGAGTCATACCTGTCGAGATCACTTGTAATCTTCTTATGTAAGGCCTTAGCCTCATCTCCCTCTGAAACAGGAACTTCTTCACTTATGCAAGTGATTAACCCAATCCACTTGATTTGCAAGAACTGGACCTTGAGCTGGATATGGGTTTGTCAGAGAAAACCCAAAAATTCAAACTATGAATTTCAAACTTCTTATAGGATAGAAATATGTGCCTTGATGAGCTGATCAAGTTGGTATATTCAAAATTTGAAAACTGCAAAGTTTCACTCCTCAATTTTGCCTTTGAAACTTCTACATTCACTGGACGTGACCCTGAACTGGGGTTTGATGAAGCCCACTCTTTTGCCCCATCAAAATGTTTGTCCCAAAGCTCTAAGCTTCTATTTTTCTGAGGAGCTTCCAGCCGTGGTCACAGATTTCAAAAATTCCCATTTTTACAGAAGCCCTAATTTTCCACTTTTCTGATCAAAGTCCCGAACTAGGGTCTAATCAAGCCCGGCCTTCTGCCCAACCAAAAATTCTGATCTTGGTCTCTAAATTTCTATTTTGATGAGTAGCATCCAGCCGTGGTCTCCGATTACAAAAATTCCAACTTTCTCCAAAGCCCTAAATTCCGGAAGCCATGAATGAAGGTACCAAAAAATAATTCTGTTTTGACAGAAATATGTACCTGATTGTTTCTGGTGTAACTCCGAAATTTTTGATCCACAGGGTCTGAAAAAGTTTCCTGAGATAGCCTGACCTGTTATCTTTCCATCCTGACAGGTCTGACCTCAATTGGATTCTCTGAGAGAGAGATATGCCAAATGTCGCAACGTGACCTGTTTTGGGATAAAACAGGAGAGCGAACTTGTACGGCGTGCCACGTGTCACTGTTTTAACTTCAGCCTCTGAAAAAGTTTTCTGAGATAGCTCGGCCTGTTACCTTTCCATCCTGACAGGTCTGACCTCAATTGGACTCTCTGAGAGAGAGTTATGCCAAATGTCGCAATGTGACCTGTTTATGGGATAATACAGGAGAGCGAACTTGTACGGCGTGCCACGTGTCACTGGTTCGACTTCGGCCTCTGAAAACGTTTTCTGCGATAGTGCAGACTGTGTACTACCTGTCACTTTTTACGAAATTTCATTTGGAGCTTCCTAGCCCAAGATATGACCTTTTTCCCAAGGTCACCTGATTTTGACTCAGATCTGGAAGAGGCAGAAACCCTATATTGTACAGATCATAAATCACAAAGTACAACGAATTAGAGGTTGTCCTTTGGACACAAGATACCTGGAGATCTTAGCTTCGGCCTGTAACAATTTCAGATCCGAAAACTTCGCCAAAACGGATTTATAGCGAAAGTTCTACGATGACTGGTTTTTGCTATATCAAGCCCTAGCATCGTAAGTGCAACAAGTGTCATACATGCCATATCATGCCTTCTTTCAGGCTAGCTCTGATACCATGTTAAATTTTCTGAATTTACTTCAATATGATCTAGGATCTTAACTGAGAGAACAACATGTACAGCATATCTACAGCATATCAATCATGGAGACAATAATGCAAGCACACAAGAGACACAAAGATTTACTTGGGGAAAACCATAAAGGTGAAAAACCCCAATAACTTCCTCAGAGATAGATAGAGCAATGATACAACCAACCAATAGAGATAGCCATAACCTAGCAGCAATCCTCCTCCTCCATAAGTGCGCCTCTCCTCCTTGAGAGCATGTGTGAGAAGTGAATGAGCAAATAGAGTGCCTCCCGCACTCTATTTATACTTGACTTGACTTGCCTTTTTACCTAACTCATGTCGGCTCGAACTTAACCACATAACATAATGCTGAGTGGGCCGACCCCCAATAGGGTGGTCTAATAACCCTTTGACCCACATGGCCGACCCCCAATAGGGTGGTCTAATAACCCTTTGACCCACATGACTTATACAGGGCCGACCCCAAATAAGGTGGTCTAATAACCCATCAAGTATAAGTTACGACACTTACAATATAAATGACGACACTTCCTTATAGAGGAATAATACCATCTCTATAGGAATACAATATACATATATGTGAAATACATTCCGAAGTTACATATACATCAACAATAGAGTCACTATGGGGCTTGAAACTGAGCCAGGTAGTGTTGCACAAAAATCTAAGTGGTTCAATAGGCTTGATGAAGCTTAAGGTTTTATTTGCCTCTCTGTCTCTCCAAATCTTCTATTCAATGTTGATACTCTTACCACTCCAAATCAAGTATGGACAAAGCTAGAGTCTCTCTTTGGAAAGCAAGAGGAGCTCAAAGGCCATCTATTGGAAATTGAGTTGATCTCACTAAATCCAAATAATTTCAATACAATGGAAGAATTCATCTCAAAGTTTAAGAACCTAGTGCTTCAGCTCAAGCAGTGTGGCATTGATAAGAAAGAAGAGCAGTTAATCCTTTCCATTTTGTCAAAACTGAGTACTGAGTACTCAGTATTTGTGTCTACATTTCATGTTGCAAAGCTTTCAGTTCCCAATTGAAGTATTCCAACCTTGGATACATTCATAAACCTGCTCACTAAAGAGAAGGACAAGCTAGTTCAAATGGGGGCTCTAAGTCCCTCCAAGGATCATACACTTGTTGCTCATGAAACAAAGAGTTCCAATAATGACAAATCCAAAGGAAAATAAAAGATGAAGGAAAAGATTATGTCAGATGAAGAAGACTCCAATTCAACTAATGAAGATTCCAAAGCCAAGAAGATGAAGAACATGAAAGAGAGATCCAAGTGTTCTTATTGCTGCAAAGGTACCCATTCTGAGCAATCTTGTTTCATGAATAAATTGGACATCATGACCAAGATGCTTGAAGAACATAATATTGATATTCTTGATTTTGCAAGAAAAGAAGAAGGTAAGCTTTATGTCGAACAAGAACAATGTCTTTGTGTTACTCACAAAGGTAATCACTTGTTTTACCTGAGTGCTCGAGTCAAAAATATTTCCCATGTCTCTGATTTTGATTCACATTTTGATATATCAGAATTAGAAACCTTCATCCATTCCTTGGAACATTCTCCAATCAGTTCACCAAAGTCTCCTCCCAAACCTAGTCATTTTCACTAGTTTCTGATTTGTCTTTTGAAAGGTCCTTCCATCTCCATTCAAATATTTCATATTCTGATTTGGATGATGATATGCAAACTGATATGCAGGTCATGACACCTTCCACACCATTTTATCAACCATTGGATGCACAAAAGACTCTGCAACTTCCAAGATTTACAATTGAGAAACAACACAATTCCATGGTTTCCTACACTGTGTCACTTGTCTCTGTTGTTCTTATGTCTTTCATATCTTTCATTGGTTGGAAAACCATGTGTTTGGCCATTATTGGAATGTTTTTCCACATGTATGGGCCTGATTTCACCACCCATGGTTCAAATTTCAAGTCCTCAAATCCTCCAGACTTGCTCAATTGTCAGTGTGATCTAGTTGCTCACTCTTTTCCTATTGTGACCCTATCCAATCATGGAGACATTATACCTTTGTTGTTTTCTGTTTCATATGACTTCTATTATGATATTTCAGAGCTTCATGAGATCCTTTACAATGTCAGGAAGGTGCTACATCAGTTTGAAAAGAAGGTACATAGTTTTATTCACCATATTGCAGCTGTACAAGAAATTGATCATGTTGAGTCCATTGATGCTCTTTGGCAAATAGTTTGCATAGATCTATTTTCCATAATTGATTATGTATTCAAATCAGATTTTATATGTTTTAATAGCAAGAAGCATTCATATGATTCTCCTCCATCACTAGATGATGAGTTTCATGGGCCCTCTGCACATGTTTTTTGCCTACACTACATTGATACATTGGTGCATGATCATGGAATCCACAACATCTTCATCAAGTTTGTTACTCAGAAGCAGTTCATTTAGCTCATTCAAGTGAAGAACGAGACAGTGTGAATATATTCTAAGTATTTATGTGCCATGTCCACTCTTTGGGGGGGGGGGTCTTCCCAAGTGGTTTTCCCTCTTTCCTCTTTTTACATGGACAAATAATTTTTTTTGTAAAGGGTGACCATAAAAGCCTCCATTGCTTGGGCCCTAATTTTTCTTTCATATCACTCTAAGTCAGGATTAAGGGGGGGGTGTTAAAACATTTAAAACCCCACTTCATACTTAGGATATAATTTATTAATCATTTTGATTAATTTTCTAGGTGTTGACTAGGTAGTTGGCCTAATTTTGGCTTCTTATGCCACTGCATGCCATCATGAGGCATAGGGGCGCACTTGGATAGATTCCGGATAATATTTTCCTTGATTCTGTTTGATTTTATTCTATTCCTGGATTAGAAGTGTACCTTCCTTCTTCATACATCTTTACTCTAATTTTTCTGCTTTTTGTGGACAAGGTAAAGCTAGTTTGACTTAGGCAACTGGATCTTTTTGTCCAAATCGCCCTCCATCTTTTTCTTCTCTCCAAAAGTCATCATCACATTCCTTTTTCATCACTCATTAGTTGTCGTTCCTTATTTATCTAATTCGTGAGCCTCTTGACAGATTTGGAAGGTGATTTTGCTTCCTTGGGGAAGTTTTTATGCTTTTAGTAAGCCTGCCTTTTTGAGCTTTTCAAACTTGCTTCAAAGGCACTCGAATTCTCTCTTGAGGATGTATTATATGTTGTAAACATATTGATGAATAAAATACAGTGAGTTTTACCCAAGATACCTTCTCTATTCTTCTTCTCATATTCTCAAAAATATTCCAAGTGAAATTGCCTTATTGAATCTAGATCTAGTTAATCTAAATTCTCACAAGGGGTTAGTTCAATTGATTGTTTCCAATGTTGTTGGGCATTTGGCTAGTTCTATGCCAAAAGGCACCTAGTTTGAATCCCACTAGGTTTGCCACACTAGTCTACATCAACTACTTGAGTAGTCTTAAAAAGGGCCAAAATCCTTATGGACAAAGATCCATGGTCAAATTTCTAATCAATAAGTGGAAATATAATTTTTTGTAAAATTCTTATTGGAGTAAGGCAATATTTTTGTAGTAAAAGAGTTGAATATGTCTACTTATTAACTTACTTCATTTACTAAGCGTGTCATTTATTAATGTGAGGAAGCATCCCTTGGTTTCCCTACAAGGTTTTCTTTTTTCATGTGGTTCACAACACTAGAGATCGTACTCGTTGCATCTACGTGGGAAGGTAGGATATTGCCATCAACAAGAGCATCAAGTATGCTCATACAAGGGATCAAACATGTCGTTTACGAGTATTGAACTTGGGTGGGGAGGGTAATAATCATTCCTCCCAACCACCCAAGCTATTTCCAATGGACAGAATTTCCTTACAAAATTATATATGTATTATCTTGGCCCAAGGAGTTAGTTCAACCAGCATTTACTTATTCTTGGGTCAACAAGTACTTGGTTCAATCCCCTTATTAGTATGCATTAACAAATTATTAACAATACTATCCACAAATATGTAAAATCATCTCTTGAATTTCTCCACCAAATTTTCTTTAATATATATATATAATAAATAAATAAATTATAATAACCATATATTATAAACAAATTATATAATAAACATATTTTTTTCCTTGGTATATAATAAACATATATTATCAAATACATTTTTTTAATTTTTTAAGTACTTGTTTATACAGGTATCAACATAAAGTTATTCTAATTTGGAATCTTTAAAGTGAATAAACCCTATCCCCCTACATTTTGGAATATTTATCAGAATTGGGTTTTACCACTTTGGCACATATTAAAAGACCATCTTGGGTACAATTCTCTGGCTCTTACTAGTTGATTGTTGAAGATTTGGGTTTGAGCAATAATTTGGCTAAGGAATGGACTCTATATATCAATTCCTTGAACAATGCAGGTATAAGACTCAGTTCCAACAAGGATGAGCTGGTTTGGTCTGGAAATGAGGTTACGGGATATGTATCTGCAAGGTATGCCTATTCCGCTATTGAAGACAACTCTTCTTATAATGTTCTGAAATGGTGGTTTGATAAACTTTGGAAATGACATTTACCAATGAAGCTTAAGGGCTTCTTATGGTTATCGTTTGGATTTTTTTTACTAACATGGGAAAATTTACAACATGGGAATTAGAAGGGTCCCAATGTATGTGTACTATGTAAGGCTAATGGGGAATCTATAACCCACTTGTTTGTGCTTTGTTCCTATAGTCAAAAACTTTGGAAGTATATTTCTTATATTTTAAACATACCTCGGGCATGGGGTTATAATACAATTGAAGAGAATTTCTTGAGATGGTATGAAAATAATTTTGAACATAAACTTCTTCTAGTATTCATATGCTGGGATATTTGGAAGTCTAGGAACTGTGCAATTTTTTGGAACATGCCTTTAAATATATTTGCAATTTCCTTGATAATTATAATTTATTATAAAGAATTTGCAATGGACGTTGGTTCAAAGAAACATTTGCAGAGACAGATGTCAGAACTTCCTTATTCATTAGTGGCAACATGATTCTTCGGATGGTGCAGCTCAAGATGGCTTTTGTGGTGATGGTATCTTGCGTGTATCTTGCTAAGGATTAATGAAGAACATCTTTTTAGGCTAAAATTAAATTGTGGTTGAGGATCCAACACTAAAGTTGAACTTTTGGCACTTTAGTGTTTGGTAAAATTTTCTTCTATTCTCGGTATTGATACCTTGAATATTTATGGGGATTCGATGGTCATTATAAACTGGGCAAAAAAGTTATGGCCTCTTCAAGTTATTACACTTTATCAATGGTGTTAGAGGATTGAATCACTTTTGGATTCTTTTCATGAGCTGACTATAAAGCATATTTACAAAGAGAAAAATCATGTTGTTGATACTTTGTCCAAAGATGCTCTTAATGCTGAGGAAGGTCTTCTTCAGTGAGAAGAAATTTTAGAAATAAATATGGTTGATCATGGCTATGTTTTCTTTCTTGATTATGATGATGTTCCATCATGATGGATGCCACTCTTACATCTATGTTCTTTTACTCACTGCCTGAGTTTCTTGTTGACATATGTTAGGGAAGATCTGGTATGATGTACAACATCTTATGATGTAGTTTGCAGATTACTTTTTTGCATTTTTTGCAATTTATGGATTGAGGTTGTGAGGATCTTTTTTTGGGATATATTATGTACTTCAGACACAGTTCCTCACATCTGAACTGATATTATGCATCGTATATGTACTTTTTGATTCCATGAATAGAAAAAGTACAGCTTTTTCTGCTTGAAAAAAACTTGCATCTCAAAATTATTTTTTCTATACTTCATAAATATAAAATTAAAATTTATTTTAATTTGGAATATTTTAAAGTGAATAAACGTGTATATCAATTTTTTTTTCCATATTTCATAAATATAAAATTAAAATAAATTTACATGAATATTTGATATCCTTATTTCTATGTCCAGGGTCATAGAATAGATGGTGAATGGGTGTAATGTTAAGGCATTTCTTGCATAAGGCATTGGTTCAAAACTTCGTAGGTATGAGCCTTACAAAAAAAAAGATATCATTATTTCTATAAAATAAATATATTAACACTCAACATAATATGTCCTCTTAACAAACCTAAACATTCATACATTTAAAAATGGTTAAACTCCAAAATAAAATAAGTTTCACTATTATACACAAAGAAATGATAAATATATATAAATAAGTTTGCATAGTTAATACAATCAAATTTTATATACAACTTCACATATTATTTTTACTTAATAGTTTGTGTATATATTTTTCAATTTTATATGAAAGATTATTTATTATGCTTTTTAAAGTAACAGTATTAAAAAAATCAATAAATTAGGGAGGAAATTCTCTACAACTTCTTATTCAAGAGTCTATAATCTAGAACTAGGTTTCTACCTAGCAAGCCACCTTCATGGTGGTGGCTAGGAAAGGGAGTCTTTCTCCCTTTTTTAAGAAGATGATCTCATGTTTTAACTTGGGGCATTCCCCACAACCCCAACAACACTCGATGGAGCGAGGAAATCGACAAACATATATGGAATGATTAACTCATCGGAGGAGAAACACACAGAATCAGGAGTGGGAGGGGCAAGGAAAACCCCAACCCAGGAAACACAAAAAATCATTAAGCTCAATAAATGAAAACGCCACTAGAGAAATAAGAAGGAAAGGTGATTGCATCCCAGTTTCAAACGAAACCCCCAAGTATGAAATCACCTCTCCAAACGTGGTTGAATATATTTAATACATGCAAGGACATGCAGTCATTAGCAATTTCATAGGCATTTGGCACTTGGAGAAAGATTTAAGAAAATGGATTCAAACAAAATGGAAATTAAAAGGCCAAATAGATCTTAAGCCAAGATCTAAAGGTTTTTTCACTGCCATATTCACGAGTCTAGAAGATAAAGATCGAATATTTTAAAATGGACACCACTTCTTTAACTCAATTGGCCTCTACCTCAGCTTCTAGGTCAATAACTTCAGCCTCACTTTACCCAGTTTAGATCTTCCTTTACTATTTTCCTCATGAGTATTAGGGAGAAGAAACCCTTGAAGGGATTGGAAATACTCCGGGTACCTTCATCAAAACCTATGAAGTTACTAAGCAAGGAAGATACACATGTTATGCCTGGATTTTTGTGTATCTGAGTATAGTGGGATCCCTCCCATACTCCATGTTTCTAAGCTATCAGGACAATGACTAGATCCATTCGCTAGATTATGGACATGTCCCATTACGTTGCAGGAAATGTCATGAGCATAGTCGTCTCTTTAGGGAATGTCCTCTAAATAAAATAAACCCTCAAGATCATACCTCTACTCAACCAGACGAGGAGGGTACATACAAGTTGCTATAAGATGTAGACAAGGAAGAAGAAACATCCATCAAGCAAAAGCAATAGAATTGCAAACTACCAACTGCTTCAATATTCTAAAAAATGAGAAAACCCTTGGGGATTTGGAAGAAGCTACAACTAGTGTTGTACAATCAGAAATCCAACCTACTCCAACTTGCATGCTTGACAATGAAATACTGGAAAACAAAAAGAGGCAAGAAGTAAATCTTGTTCCAAACACATGGCACCCCAACCAAATCTAGAAGATATGGAGGAAGCGGAACTCATAGAATTTGAAGAGGGAGAAGACAATGACCTTAAAGATATGGACCTTCAAAGTATTATGGACAGTTATGAACACAAAGGGGGTCCACTCAATACCTAATAGTTAAATGCAAAAACTACAGGATGCCATTCATAGATCTCACTCAAAACCTCTCAAATTAGAAGCAAAGAAAGATCCAACCTCTTCCTCTCTTGGGGTCCACACCAACAACTCCAAATAATTTTCAAAGCCACACAGGGATGATAAACACAAAGGAAGAAGAAGCAATAGACATCTTCCAAAAGAATTTAGAGAAATACTAATTGACTCTGGCCAATATGCTCCAATGGAAAACATGTTTGTTACCTCTCACCCACCACATTTCTAATGAAAATGCTCTCATAGAACATTCGAGGCCTTAATGGAAAAAGTAAACAAAGGATCTTCAGAACCAAAATTAGTAAAGAACAACCTAATATAATGATGTTACAAGAAACCAAATGAGCAACAGTGATGCTCAATCAGATAGCATCTAAATGTTGGACAAGCTCTCAATCAATTGCGACAGACTCTAGGGGAATGGCGGGTGGAATGTTTATGATATTGAATCCTCAAGAAATTCAATTACATGAATTCTTCCCTACTCCCCATTCAATCTCTGCAAAATTTCACCTCATACGTACTGATGAATCAAGCTATGTCACCAATGTTTATGGTCCAACTAAAATCGAAGACAAACCTAATTTCATACAATCCTTACAGAACCTTCAGGACATTATTGAAGAGAAACAATTGATGATAGGAGGGGATTTTAATCTCATTCTATCTCTTCTTGAGAAAAAGGTGGCATTCGAAATTTAGATTCCTCCAATTCCTTGTTCAAAGATCCCATCAAATCCTTTACCCTAGCGGATATAGAAATAGTAAATGGTATTTGCACTTGGAACAACAAGAGAGGAGGAAACCATCAAGTTGCCTCTTGTTTGAACATATTTATTCTCTTAGCTAATCTGTTAAACAAAAACCTCAATATATAAGCATATCCATCATGATGGATGATCGCCCCAAAAACCACCCCTTCTGGTTTGAAATTTTTTGGTTCACCAACCCACCTTTCAGGAACTAATAGAAAAATGGTGGACTAACATTGTGATCACTAAATGATCTGAAATTTGCAGGATCTTTTTAACCAAAAACTTGCATGTAACATTCATAAAAATGGCTTAAAATATGATTTTTAAATGCTTTTAAATCAACACATAAGCAAATAAAAGAGAGATGCAAACCACAAAATGAAGACAAGAACTAATAACGGAGTTCACCCTTCTTGGGCTACATCTTCGGGTTGCTTCCAATGGGAAGGCCGATCTTATTAAGTCTTCAAAGCTTACAAAATGAGTGTTTTGGAAACACTTCTGAGTTTTGTTTTCCAGAATCAGAAATAGACTGCACCACTGCATTCCTCTCGAAATTCTGAGAAAAATGAGTATAAAGTTGACTATATGCTTGAGGCCTCCTCTGGCACGCAAATCGAGATAATCTGCCTACAAATAAGACAAAATAGTACGAACTGTGTACAGATTTTGCCTCAGGATCCATGCCCATTAATGGTTTTGTGCCTCGGGAACTGTTCCTATACCCTGTCTCAATTCTTGTGCAATTTTGCGCTCTGTACATTCCAAACTCCCTCAGGGTCTGTGCCAAAACACAGTTTTAAATAGTGGTTTTAGTTTGTTTTTGGGTCCCGGGATAGGGGCCATGGGCTCTTTTGGAGATTGATCTCCGTTGGCAACTTTTAAGTTGTTTGCACCGTTTCCTAACGAATGGATGGGCCGTGGCCCAATGGTTAGCGAGTTAGAAATATGGGGCAGAGGTCCCGGCATCAATCCCGTGGGCCTCTCCCCATTCCACGCTATTTATTATATGTTTGAACGGTGCGCATTCAATATAGTTCCATGTTGATATTTGGTGATATTGTATGGTTTGTTGGCACATTATAATGTTGGCATTTGTTATAGTTCGACGATATAGTTTGTTGGTTATGTTCCACCGCTCCACGTTGATATATGACTTGGCATAAGGTTCTATAATGGGGGTCTCGATGTTGACATGGGTTTGAGGGCTATGCCATTGGCTCCGCCCCATTTTCAAAACAAAACATCACTCAAACTTAAATAAAACCTCTGCCATATACATGTTAAGTGACATTGGCGGAGGGCTTGGCTAGTAGAGCTATGCGAAGACTTTTGGTGGGTTATGGAGGTCTTTGGTGTGATTCCCATAAACTCTATCCACCTTTTACCAAACATTACATTAATCCTTTGTTTTTCCATTGAACCATTTTTTTCCATTTTTAACCATTTTTGATGAAACTTTTGATGCTAACAACTTCTTCATATGAAGGTCGTTTCACACGAAACAAGTGTTGACGGAAAGCTGTCGAGGAGCTCTTTACTAATGTGACCTTTATTCTTTTGTTTGAATAATTTTTTACTGATCGTTCCTTGAATATCCTCTTGGATCAAGCCTTCCCACTGGGAAGCTTTTGGACCACCAAAAGCATGAAAATCATTTAGAAAACAAGTGAGGGTATAGCTCTCTCACCCTTTCGGTTTCTAGCCATCGTGCTTTGCTTGGATGCATTCCTTTGATCCCCAAACGAATAAATTCCATGTCACCTCTTCGTGAAGATCTGACCTTCTTCCCAAGTATAACATCTTCCTGAAGCTCATTGAGATATTTAGGAGCAAACTCATCAACAGAAGGTACTTGAACCTATTCATCTTGGTCCACAATCATAGGAGGATCATATTGTTTTAAGTTTTCCACATTAACAACGGAATACATTTTCATATGAGGAAAATCTAACAGAAAAGCATTATTACCAACTTGATCCAAAATTGTAAAAGGTCCATACTTGATAGGTTTCAACTTCCTACCTTCACCTTGGAGTTGGTCTTTGCTGATATGAAGCCATACTCGATCATCAATCTGGAAATGATGATCCACCCGATGTTTGTCATGCCTTTCTTTATACTTGGCTTGACTGGATTCCAACTGTTCTTGTACTGCTTGATGTATTAACTAGATCTGCTGAATAAACTTCAATGCTTTATCCGCATCAACTTGACCATATCCCACTGGATCTTTCCCATAAATAAAGTCTAAGGGAGACTTTGGTAGATAACCAAAACATGTCTCGAAAGGAGACTTTTGTGTTGAAGAGTGCATGGCTTTGTTGTAGGCATGTTGAACATAATGCAATTGTTCATACCATAGCTTGGGATGCTTGGCACAATACCCTTGAAGAAGATGTAATACTGTCTGATTGACCACTTCAGTTTGCTCGTCAGTTTGTGGATGAAATGATGTGCTTTTCTTTAACTTTGTATCCATAAGTTCCCACAAAGATGACCAAAATTTCCCAAGGAAGCGGGAATCCCGATCAGAAATAATAGAAGTAGGTAGTCCAAAATGGACCCATACATGCTAGAAAAACAAATGAGCAGTCATCTTAGCTGTGATATGCTTTTTACAAGGCATTAGAATGCACATTTTACTGAATCTATCCACAACAACATATAAGTAGTCATGTCCTTTTCTAGATATAGGTAACCCTCCTACAAAGTCCATTGAAACAATTTCCCATGGACGGGAAGGAACATGAAGTGGAGTGTACAAGCCTAACTTTATATTACTTGGATTACTTGTTGCACACATAACACATCCTTTTATATACTTGGATACAGTTTCATTCATTTGAGGCCAATAGCAAAACTTTTGTAATTGCGCTACAGTTTTTCCTACACCAAAGTGCCCTGAAATGAGAGAAGTGTGAGCTTCCCTTATCACGTGTACTCTTTCACTTCGTGGAATATAGATCTTTCCAAGATGATACAACAACTTGTCATGACTATGATAGTTCAATTCTTCATTTTGAGAGCCATATTGTAGTGATTCATATACTTCTTTGTAATCTTCATCATTAGTATATTGTTCAACATAACTTGAATGTACCAAAGGAATTTGTTGAATGATTATAGAAGCATTTGTTGGAGGTCTTGATAACATTGTTAAATTTTGAGCATTAATTCACAATACTCTTGGATCTTTACTGAGAGAATAACATATACAGTATATCAATGCACAACAATCACAATAAGCATGACAAGCATCACAAGAATCAAAAGCATGAGAGACAAGAGACATAGAGTTTCCATGGGGAAAACCCTAAGGTGAAAAACCCCACAACTTCCTTAGAGATAGAGAGAGAAATGGCTCAACCAAAGTACAACCAAAATACACTTGAGATAGTCTCCTAGAGCAGATGATCCTCCTCCTCACTAGTGCACCACTTTCTGAGTGAGGGAAGTGTGTCTTTCCGAATGATCCAAATAGAGATCTCCCGATCTCTATTTATACTTAACCTGTTCTCCCAGTTACATTATGGGGCCGACTTGTCTATCTAGATACATCCACAATATAATATATATTTCAGGGCTGACCCCACACATGGTGGTCTAATAACACATCGGCAAGTATACACACTTGCGACACTTGTCAATCCACATGACGACACTTCCTTATAGAGGAATAACACATCTCTTATAAGGGTACAATAAATATATATGAAATACATAGATGAAATACATTCTGAAGTTACATATACATCAACACTCCCTCTTAACTAGGAAGGTATTTCTCGACACAGTTATGCTAGACAAGTCTTCTTCTCGGGATCATCGTCACTGCTGCTGCTATCTCAACCAATCTATAACTCTACTCGTCATAGGAAGTTCTACAGAGCCAGTCCTTTTTCATACTGGATGTAGGCCCACCACCTGCAGGTCTTCATCATTTGTGTGAACGGTCTGATAGAGGTGGCCTCTCAGGACTAATTTTATGTGCAGATGCAGTACCGGAAAGAGTATCCCAGGAACATTTATGTGCCGCAGCACGACCGACAAGATCTCCCAGGACTGATTACATGCATCTCCTCCACAATACCTTTAAAGAGTATCCCAGGAACATTTATGTGCCGCAGCACGACTGGCAAGATCTCTAAAGAGCATCCCAGGACTTATTACGAGCACATAGTTCAACCTATCGGATCTCCAGGACTGATTACATGTGGATAGACAAAACCTTTAAAGAGCATCCCAGGAACATTTATGTGCCACAACACGACCAACAAGATCTCTAAAGAGCATCCCAAGACTAATTACGAGCACACAGCTCAACCTCTCGGATCTCCAGGACTGATTACATGTCTCCGTAGTAATACCTCATCCCAGGACTGATTACATGTCTCCATAGTAATACCTCATCCCAGGACTGATTACGAGCACACAGCTCAACCTATCGGATATCTGAGGACTGATTACATACTACATAGCAATACCGGAAAGAGTACCCCAAGAACATTTATGTGCTGCAACATGACCGTCAAGATCTCCCAGGACTGATTACATGCTATTTGCACAACCTGCCACATATCATATTTGACCTCCAAGTATCAACCTGATACTCACGATCCAATGGATCATCATCTCACGAGGCATCATCCTGATTCCCATGATCATACTGATCATCATCACTTGTACCATCCTGGTACATATCATTTGAAGCAACATCCTGAAGCTCATCATCATGATCAACCTGATCATACAATGCATCCACCTGATGCACACCAAGTATCTACCTAATACATATCATCATACATGATCCACTTGATCATACAGTGTATCCACCTGATACAAATACAAATACATAATACATATCAACATACATGATCTACCTGATCATACAATGTATCCACCTGATACAAATACAAATACATGATACATATCCACATACATGATCTACCTGATCATACAATGTATCCACCTGATACATATACAGATACATGGTCCAATCATCCAACATGATGCGTACATACATATAAATGATCCAACCGATCATATCCATCATCAACACGATGCGTACATACATGCAAATATAAATGATCCAACTGATCATATCCAGCATCCAACATGATGCATATACAGAGCAGTAACTAAAGCATCGTCCTGATGCTCATCATCCAACGCTTACATCCATAGCCATGTGAAGGATCCTCCTTCCAACATGCTTGGAATGGCTTCAGCAAATGTGACCATCACTTCTTCCTCGAAGTGTCGTCGATCTAAAGAACACCAAGCCTCTCCTTGAAGTACTCGAACTTCACCCTGGCTAGTGGCTTCGTCAGCACATCTGCAATATGCTCGTCCGTCGCAACATACAGGAGCTTCACGGCTCCTCTCTGCACCATATCCCTGATATAGTGATATTTGATCTCTATGTGTTTCGACCTGTCATGAAACACTGGGTTCTCAGACAACTTCACACAACTCTGGTTGTCACAAAAGATACCAGTAGTCTCCAGTGGGAGATCAAATAACTCTGACAGTAGCTTCCGAAGCCATACTGCCTTTTAACTAGCTGAATAGGCTGCAATATACTCTGCCTCAACTGTACTCAGTGCTACGCAGGATTGATTCCTGCTAAACCAAGAGATCACACATGATCCCATACTAAAGCAGTACCCAGATGTGCTCTTCCTATCTGCAACACTGCCAGCCCAATCTGAATCAACATAGCCCTGTAGATTAAACTTTTGATTCGCTTCATACTTGAGCCCATAATCCACTGTACCCTTCAGGTACCTCAGGACATGCTTTACAGCAATCAGATGAACACTCCTCGGATCTGTCAGGAACTGACTCAATGTGTTCATAGCAAAGCAAATATCTGGTCTCGTGTTTGTCAGGTACATCAAGGACCCAATCATCTGACGATACATAGAGATATCAACTGGCTCAGATGAAGCATGACATAGAAGCTTCAGGTTCACTGCCATAGGTGTGGCCATGGCCTTGCACTCCATCATCCCGAATCTCTTCAGGATATCTATTGTGTACTTCCCTTGACCAAGGAAGATCCCACCTGCATTCTGCCACACCTCCATACCTAGGAAATAATGCATCATTCCCAAATCTTTCATATCGAACTCGGCAGCAAACTTCCTCTTAGTATCTGCAATCAATCTGTCATCTCCTGTTACAAATAAGTCATCCACATACAGGAGTAGAATCACAGGATTCTCTTCCTCAACCTTGTAGTAAAGGTTGGAATCCGCTTTACTCTTGGTAAAGCCCAAACTAGATAGGAAACTGTCCATCCTACCATACCAAGTTCTAGGAGCTTGCTTCAAGCCATACAAGGCTTTCTTCAATCTGCACACATATGACTCCCTGTCATGTATTTCAAAGTTGAGTGGCTGCTCCACATATACTTCATCTTCAACTACACCATTCAAGAAAGCAGTCTTGACATCCATCTGGTGTATTTTCCATTTCATTGCTACAGCCAGGGTAAGTATTGTTCTGATGGAAGTATACCTGGTTATAGGTACAAAAGTTTCTTCATAATCTATTCCCTCTTTTTGAGAGAAGCCACGAGCTACGAATATTGCTTTGTATTTCTCTACACTGCCATCTGCAACATGCTTGATTTTGTAGATCCATTTGGAAGTCACAACAGACTTCTCTTTAGGTCTTGGGACAACATCCCAAACATCATTTTTCATTATTGATTGGTATTCCTCAACCATAGCATCCTTCCATTCTTTCTTTTCTGCTGCTTCTTCATAACTGGAAGGTTCTTTGTTCATAATGTCACAGAGTAAAGCAACATAGCTGGTATGTGATCTGGTTCTTTTCTTTGCTCTGTGTTCTTCTTATGGAATGCCAAATCTTTCTGCATCTTGAATGAGCTCTCTAGCCCATGCAGGTTTCCTCTTGTGAGAGTTATCCTCACAGGTTGGATCTACAGGTTCTTGCGGATCTTCGAACTCACGAACAACTTCTGGAATTGCTTCTGTCATGGTAGTGTCTTGAAATCTAGTTTCCTTAGGTTCTTCATAAACTTCAATAGGTGCCTTCCTTGATTTGATGAATGTTGAGTTTTCATCAAATGTTACATCCCTGCTGACATCAATCTTCTTGAACCCTGGAAAGTATATATTGTAAGCCTTCGAGCTTTCACTGTAACCCACAAAGATACCCTTCTTTCCTGAAGGATCTAGTCTGGTCCTCTTTTCCTTTGGGACATGAGTGTAAAATGGACAACCAAATTGTAGCTAGGGTTTTACCCCTAGCTTGTGCCAATGAGCACCTACTAAGGAGAATGGACTCCTTAGTAGCAGTTCAGTATATTAAACTAATTATGCAATAAATAAAACATTAAATTATTTCTAATACAAGCATGAAGCATAAACATCAAAATGAAAGAATGTCTTTGTATTGATGTTACCTTGAGTGTCAAGGTTGGTGAAGCCCTTTGCAGTGTCCAAGAGGATGCTCCAAGCTCCAAGAATGCTCCTTCTCCTTCTCCAATGTTGGGGATGGGCCAAAGGTGGCTCTCAAGGTGAAACTAGTTCAAAGGTGGACTAGGGTTTCGAGAGAGATTTTGGCAGAGTAAGGGTGCTTGTGATTGTGGATATGGAATAAGGGATCTCCATCACCTATTTATAGTTTTTTGGTGGTGGAGTGCTGACCCATGGTTTTAGGAAACACATGGTTTTAGGCAGCTGTATAGGGTTTTTTCCTCCTTTTCCTCATTATTTTATATTTTTATTCCCTTTTTAGGGGATTTTTGCTATTTTTGGAGGAAAAAGGGGGTTTTTTAGCCTTTTTTAGGCTATTTTGATGGTTTTTTGGCCTTTTGGAGGCATTTTAGGCCTTTTGGAGGCTTTTTAATGGGTTTTTTGGGATTTTTAATGGAAATATGGTAGGAAAATGGACAAATGAGTCATGTAATGTGGTAAATGAGCTAGTGAGCACTTTTTGGGTGTTAACAGATTGCCCCCTGATGTGCGAGGTCAGGAGCTCATCGTATGGCCGATGGACATCATAAGTCATGAATGGTTTTCCTGGGATGTGGAGAGAAGAGAAGAAACAAACTGGAGCCCGGAACAACGATCCCGAACAACTGCAAGAACTAAAAGTACATAACCTCAATAAAGGATGAGGAATCATCTGATCATATGGACGAGGCGGGCATTCCCATGCTCGTATCAGGATATAACATAATAACAACAATGGGGTCCAAAAATGGGGACCTGAAATATACATGACCTCAAATACTGACTGAGGAATAATCTCAATATATGGACGAGGCGGGCATACCCATGCTCGTATCAAGATACATAAATATAACTGTGAGGCCCAAAAAAGGGGACCTGTAAGATACATGACCACTGTGTACATCATAAGAGTCCAGAGGGGACACAAATCTGGGACATACTGCTGAGTGGATCATGTGTGAACTGTAGAACTGGTGCACCGGAACAATCAACAGTGCTACTGAGTGTGGTACCAAAGGAACTGATGAGCTACTGGATTATAGTGACTGGGGTCATACTCTCCATGGTACACTGAACTGGAACTGATCTGGAACTGAAACTGGGTACTCAAGGAAGCATGAAACTGGATGGCTTCCGAATACAAACGCCAACGCAGCCCGGACATCCACGGGAACATACAACTGGGCGTTCCGAAGGGACTCACCAATGTGCTAGAGTCGGGGGAAATCCGGGGTCTTCGACAAAAAACTGATGGAATATAATCCTACGCGATCCTCAACGATGCGATCAAGGTGCTGAAGTCGAGCATGTGAGGAACAACCACTCGGAGAGGCAATGATGTCTCCTCTCGGAATGATCCGTAGGCACCTACCACAGATGGTGATAAGTCCAAGGCGTAGGGACCTCTGGGCCTATCCTCTGGAATAGAGGAGCTGTCGTCGACAGAGGGAGACCTGCCCCTATCAAGGCAATGATGTGTCCTTGACAGGAGCGCGAGGTACAAGACCGAAATGTGATAGTACTGATGGCAGAACTGATAAAGTGCGGGGGGACAACTGGGCAAGTAGAGTGGGTGGACTCAAACTTCCTTTGTTCAGAGTATGATAATGGAAATGATCTGGCAGCATATGAAACTGACTCAGGGGAAAGGGATCATAGCTGTAATGGATCTGGGGGAATAACTGGCTGAGGGAGACTCAAGCTGGTGTAACGTGGCAGGAGACTGCAGAATACTCTGAACAAAGGCGACCTAATTGGGGGTGCTGCCGAGATGATCGATCATAGTGCCATGAGGCACGGGAGGGTACTTCTTCATGGGTTAAGGAATTAGAAGAAGTGTGTGGATAAAATGATACTGTCGTGTGGATTTTACGAGCCCAGGACAGTTCATGCTCGTGGTTGCTTTCAATTTTAAGGAGTCTGAAAGCAATAAGAAGACTCTGAGGTAGTGGAATGGTACTGTCGTGTGGATTTTACGAGCCCAGGACAGTGCATGCTCGTGGTTGCTTTCAATTTTAGAGAGTCTGAAAGCAAGTAAGAAGACTCCAGGGGGTTGCTTTTTCGTAGATTTAGTCTCCAAGGCCCAAAGAAGCATAAAATGATGCAATGAAGAACTCTTCTAGCCGGTGTGACTAGAGTATTCCTTTTTCGTAATTAGTCTACCAGGTCCGGAAAAGGGTTAAACTTATACCAGATAGACGCCCTTTCAGGTACTTTAACGAGCATGAAAGGAAGCAAGATTGCTCGGCGATCTTTTCATTCTTTTAGGAGTCAGAAAAGAGCTTAACGGAAACTCCCTAAGTGCCTTTTTCGTAAAGGACTTGTCCGGCCCGAAAAAGGGATAAAATTATACCGAACAAAAGGAATGGCCAGGCAAGGAGGAAGTGTTCAATCGAGGTTTAGTAATGATGACCAAGAATGAGGGTAGGTGGGAACACTGATGGGCCTCCTTGCGGGGTAGATGAAATGGTGGCAAAATAACGAAACATTTGCAGTATGACAGGAGTGAATGGCTCATGTAAAAATGTGGAACAATCCGATGGCAGCCGATGTGGCACGCAAACCGCGGCAGCAAGGTGTTGGGACACAATGTTGAAATTGTACCAAGTGAGAGCGAGAAATGATCTCAAGCATCATCACGAGCTCGAAAAAATGAATCCGGCAATATAAAGGATGTCAAAAACGGGTGACGGCCGATGTGGCACGCAAACCGAGGTGACGGGGGCATTTTGAAAAATGCCCAAAAAATCTGGAGGTGAGAGCGAGAAATGATCTCTAGCATCATCACCAGCTCGGAAAAATGAATCCGATGATATAAAATATGTGAAAAACGGAGAACGGCCGATGTGGCACGCAAACCGAGGCGACTAGTGGCGTCTGAAAAAAGGGTAAAAAAAAAACAGGACAAAAATAATGCAACGAGGTGACCATCAGGACGGTCACGTCGCGCTGATTCCAGTGGTGGAAACGGTTTGTAAAACGGATGCCGTATGGGGCCAGAATGACCAAAACAAGAAAAAGTCAACTGACTATAAATAGTGGTGGGTCCAACATGACATGTGTCATTTGTACTTTGTTGACTTTGACTTGTGAGGTGAGTGTACCAGAGCTTAGGTGGCATTTCTGGACGATCCGTCTGGCTGTTTGCAGATCCGCGAGATACAGGTATTTCGTGAAACTTATACCTGCATATTCTTTCGGGTTGGGGGTTGGGTAGTGGGTCCCAGGGTTGACTTGTACGGTCCACGTGGGGTGGACCGCGGGTTAGGGGGACGAAACCGCGGTGGAAGACCGCGAGTTTCGGGCCGAACCGTGCGGTTGGAGACCGCGTGATTCTTGGATGGAACCGCGGTCGAGTTCCGCGAGTTCCAAGGAGAAACACGCGGTTCCCAACCGCGGGTTTAGGGCTTGACAGGCGCGGTTGGGAACCGCGACCATGTGCCTGACAGCCGCGGTCGAAAACCGCGGCAAGAAACCCGAAAGCCGCGGTTTTGGGCCGAGCTTTTAGGGCTTGTTTGGGGGGAGAAAAGTATTTTGCTTAAGTTGTCATGAGACTGATGGGTTCACTTTGTGTGATTGGCAGGATGCCCCAGGTTCTGTGGAGAGAGCGGGAGATCCCTGATGATACTATGCGTTTCATCCGAGAGAACCGCCATGTGCGGTCAGTGCTGGGGTTGTGCGGACTTTTGAAGTTCGCACAGATACCTATGATACGGACAGCAACATTGTTGCTGAACCGTCTGATCAGCTTCTGGGAGCCGGACATGCAGGCGTTCCGGGTACAGGGGGAGAGGGTAGACCTTACCCTCACTGATGTTTACTTTCTGACGAGGTTACCCTGCTTGGGCAGGGTGGCAGATACACAGCCGCGGGTTGCCGCGGACGTCGACATGGAGGACATGTTGGAGAGGTACTGCGGTCAGGACGCGAGGGTGCATAGGAATGCACTCCTGGTTAGGGACCTACAGGAGCCGGCAGTGCAGGCCATGGCGGCGTGTATGGTGAGGGTATTGGGGTCCCAGTCGCCGGAGAAGGTGTCTGGGGGTCAGATGCAGATGGTAGAGCGCGTCTTAGATGGGACGTACTATGCCTGGGGCCAGATGTTCCTGACCTGCGTTCAGCGACAGCTGACGGCAGCGAAGGAAGATGGCAAGGGCTTTTGCTTTGGGTCCTTCCTATGTGCCTTCTTTATGGAGAGGGTACCCACACTGCGGCCACGGGTGCCGATTAGGGCAGGAGGGATGAGGGAGCCGAGGATGGTCCGTTGGGGTGAGATGATGCGCCGCCGTGGTGGCGGCGAAGTGGGCAGATATTTTACGCAGGAGTTGTACCTGCAGTGGCTCCAGATACCGTTGACGCTGGACGACTTCCCGTATCGAGACATGGACTTCACGGGAGATCCGGAGGCGCCACGAGCACCAGGACAGGCATGGGGTCCTGATGGTACGTATGTGTTTTTATTTCATGTTATGTATGTCAATTTCTTATGGATATGATAGTTGATAGATATACTTTGACTGACATATGGTTGATTGTGCAGATGTGGGACCGAGGCCACCTCCAGGGTATGTGGCGCGGCAGGGTATTGTGGTCGTTCCAGCTCTGCCTGGACGAGGAGAGGTGCGGCGCCGGGACCCAGAGGTGACTCTAGAGTCTGTACGGGAGCTGCTAGATCGGTTATTGATAGGAGTGACCGACGAGGGTTGGCGAGATGTCGATCCGGATGTGGTACGGGATTGCATGGGGGCACCCCGTGAGTTTAGGTCCATCGCGATTCGGGTGGCGATTTTGGTGGACCGCGCTCGGGCACAGGAGGCCGGAGGCGAGGAGGACTTGCCGGAGGAGGAGCGAGGGGAGGACTCAGAGGCAGCCGATGCTGGCAGTGATGCAGGATACGACTCTCATTAGGGAGTACAGGGGACTCCCCCCGAGTTTTGTAGCTACGGCATGTATGTAGATGAGGTTGTAGGCATGTATAGCCATTTTTTGTATAGCTGAGTACAGGGGTACTCAGGACATGTATAGCACTGAACATGTATATTTTTTGAGAGATATATATGTGCACGTGGATGCACCTTTTTATATGATGTTGTTGTATTTGTACGCACGTGGATGCGCTTTATGTGTTATGATATGTTTACATTGCACGTGGATGCAAGTAGGTTAGGATGTTAGGCACATGGATGCCCCTTGTGTATTTTATGTGATATGACATGATATATGTTTGTTTAGGCACGTGGATGCCCCTACGGATATGCATGTGGTGTATGTACAGGGATGCAAATGTAGATGCGATGCAATCTTTTTGGGTTTTTATATGTATTTTTATGAGATGCTATGGGATGATGATGCATGATGTTACATGGTGTGATTGATATGCCAGTCTAGGATGTTGCTGGCCATTTGGTCTGCGACACGATTTTGAGCTCTGGGGACATGTGTGAATGTGATGGATTCAAATTGTCGACTGAGTTGTTTTGTGCGCAGGAATTTTCTAAAAAGGCAGGGATCACGCACCTGGTAGCAGTTGTTGAGCTGGGAGACAAGTAGCTGGGAGTCAAGGAACACATGAAGGTGACTTATGCCCATTTGGAGGGCGGCAGTCAGGAGACCGGTCACGGCATCATACTCCGCCTGTTTATTGGTAGCAGCGCCTATACATATCCCGTCAAGGTGAATCATCTCGTTGGAAGGGGAGTACAAGACCCATGCTGCAGAAGCCAGGTTGGGAGACCAGCGGCTTGCGCCGTCAGCGAAGCCAGTGTAACTAGGTGGAAGATGGTCCATCTGTAATCATGCAGAAAGGATGAATGTAAGATGATGGTAAAAAAGTGAAAAACAAAAAAGAGAGCAAACTGTACAATGCGGACCAAAATGGGGCCGCGAATTATTCTATGGATAGAGAGTCCGTAGGATGCAACCCATCATGGGGGTTGCGTAAAGGGAGGCCTTTAGAGTTGGTTTCAGTAAGAACATGGAGTTCCTCCGGCCGTGTGTCAATGTGGTGCTCTATAATTGCGGGATCAAGACCAGGCATTTCGGTATAAGACCAGGCAAAGACATCACGGAATTCTTTGAAAAGGTGTGTGTAGTCCTCAATCTCTTGTTTACTGCAGAATGCTCCTAAAGTAATGAGTTCAGGGGCACGACCTGGAGCAGCAATATCAACTTGGATGACAGGTGAGATGTTGGCCATGTTGCCCTCCTCGAAGGCATCAGGAGCAGGGATAGGGTCCTTGAACCAGTCAACCTTGGTGGGGAGGAAGTCTTTGGATTCGACCGCGTATTGGGTAGCGGTGCTAGAGGAAGACGCTTCTGGGATGAAATAGGATCGGTGGTGCATATCATCCCAAGGATAATCCGGGGCAGTTAGGGCCTCAAGAATTTCCTCATCAGTACGGAAAGTCTGCGTCGTCAAATCGGTTGACGAGGGAGTAGTGGAAGTGGTGGTTGAAGAGATCATGTATATGATATTAACCTCTTCGGAAGGGGGAGAGACCGGGGGGTAGATCTGCTCAATGGTTGGTGGTGCCGTCTCAAGGTCCAGATTGTTCATCTCATAAAGAGCTGCTCTGTAATCCGGGAGATCAGGACAATGATGTGAATAGTGCCCGTAAATACCGCAGATGGCGCATGAGTGGTTGGTACGTAGGGACTTATCTTTAGGCTTAGGAGTGGGGTTTAGTTCGACAGTTGGGATGTTGGGGTCATCATCGAGCGTTTGCATGTGCTTCTGTAATGCGGGTAACTGTGGGCATTGGTGGGTCGCATGGCCCAACTCATCACACAGCGAGCATTTGGGAGGAGCACGAAACACTGGAGGGTTCTTGACTGTCTTGGGAGGTGGGACAGCAGTGTAAGGTTGTGGACCTCTGCCCCCAGTGGGTTGAAGAGGAGGAGGAGGTGTCGTGGAGGACGAAGGGGTAGGGACCCCGGGAGGTGGGTGGGTGGTAGTAGTCATGGGTTGCACCGGCTGGAGGACGACATCAGGTGTCGGCGGGCGAACGGGAGGCGAAAGGTACCATACAGGTAATCCCAAGGTTAACCCAGGGAGGCTAAGGGTAGCCATGACCGGGGCGCTTACTACTCCTGCTGGAGGAACTAGGAAGGGGATCGTATGGATCGGTGTAACACCAATGTGACTAGGTACCAAGGGTGGTTTAGGCAACAAAGATGGTTGATTGTTAGGTGGTAGGATGTCATGGGACAAGGTACATAAGTCAGACATTTCGGGCGTAGATGATGGCGGAGGAATGGATTGAAAGGTGGAGGTCATCGGCGCGTCTGAGTAGACTCCAGGCCCCATAGAGGAAACGAACGAGGTGGAGGCAGGAGAAACAGGTTGTTCAACCATGGGGAGAACATTTTCCGGTGCCGCGGGAGCACTAGGATCATAGTAGGTGAGCTGGTCAATCTTAACCACGCGTCCTTCATGGGGGAACATCATGGTGCGAAAGACAGAAGAGGCAACCGCCCGCATGGCATACATGTAGCTGCGGCCAAGTAGAAGGTTGTAATCCAATTGGGCATTGATTACCTCTATGTCAATAAGAACTGTTTTACCACCTAACTGGACAGGAACGTTGGGCAGGAGGCCTTGGGGCTGGGCCGAACGACCGTCATAGGCACGTAACGCAGTGGTGGACTGCTGGAGAGGAGGGGATCCTAGTTTCTGCCATACAAATGTAGACATAACGCATGTGGAAGCACCCTCATCAATGATGCACCGATGGATAACAAGATTCCTAACGGAGACTGTAACTTGGAAGGCTAAGCTGGAAGGTAGGCGTGGTTCAGACTGGTCTAAATCAAACGCCATCAAATGTGAATCAGTTGGGTCAATCCCCCCGATGGCGGAAAGTAAAGTCTTGCGCTGGGAAGGGCAGTTCTTCAAGACTTCCAACGCAGACATGGCTGCGGGAGATTGGGCTAGGTCGTCTACGATGTTGTAGTTTGACGCAGCACGTGCATTAGGGTTATTATTGATTCGGCGCAGTGGGAAACGAGGTGCTTTCGCAGCGCCGTCTGTGGGAGGCGGAGGTATACGTAATGCCTGATCGGTGGGGTGGGCGTTAGTAGTTTTATCCGTGGGAGTGGCTTCAGAGGTGGAGCCATATTGGTTCCGACGGGTCTGGAGGTTGACGTCAGCGGATGACATCATCAGTAAGTGGTGGGTACCTGAGTCAAACATGGGTTGATCAGGGGCAGCGTAGGTGATCTGTTGTTGTTGGGGTTGCACGTTAGCTTGAGGGGCCAACGGCTGAGTGTTCACCACGCCTTGGGTCGGTAAGGGGTTTTGCAGCACCAAAGGGGGTTGCTGAGGTTGGGGGGGGTTGGGCGGTGCTTGGGGAGCCGCATGCCCTTGGCGATGGGCCTCGTCAACCCAAAGCTGCCGAGCGCGCTCCAAGTGTGGGCAAGCATGGGTGTAATGTCCATAGACCCCGCAAATAGAACAAGGGTGGTTTGTTCGCAGATTGGGGTTTTTGGCCTGCTTGGGCGGGCGATCAGGGTTTTGATTAGCGGGGGCCGCATTGTTATTGTCAGGGGGATTAGCCAGTTGACCAGCTTGGTCTGCAGGTTGGTTGTTTCCCCGATTACGGCCTTTGCCGCGGTTCTGTTGGCCCTGGTTACGTTGGTTATTCTGGTTTTGCTGCGGGTTATGTTGGGCGTAAACTTGCCCTTGGGCAGCAGGTGGATTTTGAGGTTGTGCAGGTGCTGGAGCAGGCTGCGGAGGATGATATGCAGGTTGAGGCTGAGCAGGTGCAGCAACTTGAGGGGGTTGCTGATAGGACTGCGGAGCCGGTTGTGGATGTGCCGCAGGGGCTGCCTGGGGAGGATAATAAGCTGGTGGGGCTTGGGAAGGCGCAGGAGCTGAGGCAGCCTGCTGATGGTAGTAAGGCTGAGGGGCGACTGGAGGAGTATAAGCAGGAGTCGCATACCCGAAGCACTGTGGTGGACATGAGGGCCCATGGGAATGGTGATGTGTCATGGGAGCATATGAGTTGGTTGCTCCAGACTGGGAGGTAGCCCTCGACAGGTCGGGGCCAGGGGTAGGTCGTGCGATAGAAAATGGTTGGGGATGCGAAGAAACACGGCCAATGATACCATCTGCAGCGTGGGATGCCCCCGGCGCATCATGGTGGGAGGACTCGCCGCGAGGGGCGTCAGGTATAATGGTATAAAGGTAACCCGACTGGGCGTAAATGAGGTCGAACTGCTGTGCCTTAAGGATGGCCTCTTCTTCAGACTGGGGTCTTTCTGAAGCTACATCCTTAGCGATGACAGGAAGCAGGGACTTGAGGAACCAATCGAGGAAGATACGGTCATCTAGTTTAATCTTGCATAAGCTACGGCGTCTACGCCATTCATGGATGTGGTCCGTGATATGGGTAGCCGTGTTTTGTCTACAAGATAGAAGGATCTCAACGCCCGCGTCATAGCGGACTGGCAACTGGAAGAACTGCAGGAAGGTCGAGGCCAGGGAAGAAAAGGTGGCGTGGGTCCCATGAGGCTGCTCAATATACCACTTGGCTGCAGAGCCAGTGAAGGTGCGCTGTAAGAGACGGAGGCGAACAGAGTCATCCACAATGGAGTTAGAGGAACACCATAGGTGGAAAGACATGATGTGGTTCTGTGGGTCCTCACCGGCCTTACCCTCGAATTTAGGGATGTCAGAGGGTAGTTTGGTAGGCATATGAGGCCACATAGGGTCGTGTCGAATAGGATCGTTGGTCAATCTGGCCAGGTCAGGTAGGTTGAGGCTAGCCATGAATGGCAAACTGGAAGAAGGCTGCGACACAGTAGTGCTATGGACCAAGTTGGGGCCAGTGCCCCCAAGTGGAGGGACAAGATTTAGGGTGGTGCCCCCAAGTGGGGGAACTGAGGTAGTGGAGGATGGTCCAGCACCACCATGGGTAGTGTGAGCCACTGATGTAGTGGGGATAGGTATTCCCGCTGTGGGAATAGGCACCGTGAGGGGAACGGTAGAGGGTTGCCCCATGGAGGGCATACCAAAAACAGGTGTAGTAACTGGTGTAGTAGTGGTGGATATGCCACCAATGGTCCCTATGACAAATGGAGTGGAAGTCGTACCAGCCATGGGGCTAGTAGGGGCAGTATAAATAGGGTTCTCAGACTCTTCGTCAGAATCAGAGGTAAAGTAAGGTGCGTCACTATCTGGTGACGGAGACCTACGTCGCTGACGGGTGGAGTCAAGTGACAAGGCTCTAGATCTGTGATGAGTGGTATCAACGGACAATGATCGGAATCTATGACGAGTGGTGTCGAGAGAACCGTGCTGTGGGGGCTCGCCCCTGAGGCGCCGAGAATGTCTCGGGGACTCAATGGTGACAGATGGTGTCGAAATCTCTGTGGGTTGAGGTGAGTATAAAAACAGCTCAAAAATCCTAATGCAACCGAGTGTGCAGAAGGAGAGCTAAAAAGCAAGGCACCCAGGCCAACAACCAACTCAAAACACCCACTGCAACAGCTGTGCTACAATAGGTGGAGTAACAACAAAGATGGTCAGAATACCAACAAGCAGCAGGCTTCCTAGAAAAGAAAAATGGTGGACTCACTAGACCAAGGGAGGTAAAGGAGCATGCAAACACCTAGCTAAAAGTATTCTGACTTAACTAAACATATCCTCTGCAAGGTGATGAAATCCAAGTCAGACAATATGAGTAGGAAAGCCAAGTGGCTATGATATCCCCCTACCGGGAGGGATACCGGGTAGTCAATCCTAGAAGAATGGCAACTAAGATACCCCGTTCATGACACGTCCAGAAAGGTGAATCTGCCGTTTAGTTCGTTGACCGCAATACCCCTATACAGGGATATCCCGCGAACCGCGAAAGGTAGCCCTTCGGTTACTGAATGGAGTGCGGTATTCCACTCAGGCCTCCGGAACCAGTCTCCCGACTTCAACCCTCCTAAGGGAGAGGCCCTCTGATAAACTGGTCGTGACCGTGCCAAAAAGTACTAGGGGATTTTGGTTCCCTAGTTGGACAACAACTATGTCTCAAGTGAAATAACCAAGGGGTGTTATTGGAAGCCTATCCCCCTGATCCTACCTAACTACAATGATTCTTTTGTGTTCCCCAAGTGGGGTTAGAATGTTGGTTTAGTTAGGTACTTTTTAAGGCTCACTTGATTTAAGGTGACAGAGTGTGTGCTCGTGAGGTGTTGAACCCAAAAACAGAAGTGCCACAAGGGAGGGCAACTTCCAATCTATCAATAATGCTGAAATTGATTCTTTTAATTTGCAAAATTTTCTGAAATAAAAATACTGAAATTTTAAAAAGATTCTGTAAAAGGAACAGAAATTATGTTGCAGAAAGGCTGTAAGGAAGTAGGCTGCAGGTGGGACAGAGGGCTGTTCAAATGCAGAAAATATTGCAGCAAGAGGGGCTGGGCTCAAAAACAGGAAAAGAGCAGAAATCAGACCGCGGGTCTGTGGCGGGTCAGAACAGGCCGACCGCGGGTTTGAGGGCAACAGCGGCGGTCAGGTCGCGGCTATCGGGCCAATAGTTGCAGTCGGGACGCAGGAAACAGGGGAAAAGGCACAGTCGGGTCGTGGCTATCGGGCCAACAGTGGCAGTCGGGACGCGCGAAAGAGGCAGGAAGCCGCAGTCGCGACGCAGGAAAAAGGCCGACAGGCGCAGTCAGATCGCGGCAAACAGGCTGATTAGCCACGGTCGGATCGCAGGTAACAGACTTGAATCCGCCGGCAGAGCGTCGGAAGCAGTCTGAGAGCCACGGTCGGATCGCGGGTAAAGGCCTGAAAGGCGCGGTCGGGACGCGACTGCAGAGGAAAAAGACGCGGTATGCAGCGGCCGAAAGGGACAGCCGAAAGAAATTTTTTTTTAAAAAACGGAAACCAGAAATTCGAAAACTAGGGGAGTCGCCAAAACTGTAGCTAGGGTTTTACCCCTAGCTTGTGCCAATGAGCACCTACTAAGGAGAATGGACTCCTTAGTAGCAGTTCAGTATATTAAACTAATTATGCAATAAATAAAACATTAAATTATTTCTAATACAAGCATGAAGCATAAACATCAAAATGAAAGAATGTCTTTGTATTGATGTTACCTTGAGTGTCAAGGTTGGTGAAGCCCTTTGCAGTGTCCAAGAGGATGCTCCAAGCTCCAAGAATGCTCCTTCTCCTTCTCCAATGTTGGGGATGGGCCAAAGGTGGCTCTCAAGGTGAAACTAGTTCAAAGGTGGACTAGGGTTTCGAGAGAGATTTTGGCAGAGTAAGGGTGCTTGTGATTGTGGATATGGAATAAGGGATCTCCATCACCTATTTATAGTTTTTTGGTGGTGGAGTGCTGACCCATGGTTTTAGGAAACACATGGTTTTAGGCAGCTGTATAGGGTTTTTTCCTCCTTTTCCTCATTATTTTATATTTTTATTCCCTTTTTAGGGGATTTTTGCTATTTTTGGAGGAAAAAGGGGGTTTTTTAGCCTTTTTTAGGCTATTTTGATGGTTTTTTGGCCTTTTGGAGGCATTTTAGGCCTTTTGGAGGCTTTTTAATGGGTTTTTTGGGATTTTTAATGGAAATATGGTAGGAAAATGGACAAATGAGTCATGTAATGTGGTAAATGAGCTAGTGAGCACTTTTTGGGTGTTAACACAAATATTCTGAGATGGCTGACTTCAGGTTTCTTACCAGAAAAGAACTCTTCTGGTGTCTTGTTGTCCACTATCTTGTGGGGTGTTCTGTTCTGCACATATACAATTGTTCTAGCTGCTTCTGCCCATAGATGCATAGGTAGATCCTGGTCATGTAGCATTTCCCTTGCTGCTTCCATGATTGTTCTGTTCTTCCTTTCTGCAACTCCATTCTGTTGAGGATTATAAGGAACAGTCAACTCCCTCTTAATCCCTGAATCACTGCAAAGCTTCTTGAAGTCACCAGAGGTGAATTATCCACCATTGTCAGATCTGAATGTTTTGATCTTTTTGTCAGTTTGATTCTCCATCAAGGTTTTGAATTCCTTGAACTTATCAAACATCTCATCTTTTTTTTTGAAGAAGTATACCCAAGTCTTCCTGGAGAAGTCATCAATAAATGAGACATAGTAAACATACCCACTTAGAGAACTGGATGACATAGGACCACATACATCTGAGTGGATGATTTCCAGGATATCTTTTTCCTTGCTTTCACTGCTTGGGAAAGCCTTCTTAATATTCTTACCTTTTGCACATCCTTTGCAAACACCTTCATGTTTGGTCTTGATTTCAGGAAGACCCTCTATAGCCTTACTTGCAATTGGAAGTGCCCTATAGTGCATATGAGCAAGTCTTTTATGCCAAAGTTCACTTGGCTCCATGGATTCATGCACCATGGTATGTTCAGGTTGTACTTTTAATTTATAAAAACCTCCCTCTTGCTCTCCAATCACAACTGCATCATCTATGGTCTTTCCTTTTGGCCACATTAGGACTTGGCCATCCACAAATGCAACCCTCATACCTTTTGCATCCAATGCAGAGATGGAGAGTAAGTTCTTCTTGAGCCCAGGTACATAAAGGACTTCTTTCATCTTCAAATATTTTCTAGAATCTAGGTTGTAGGAGGCTTCACCACTTCCTTTGATGGGATATTGATAATCATCCCCAAGTTTCACTTTATGGGGTGATTCATGTTCAAACAGATTTACAAAGGATTCTTTAAACCCAGTCATGTGTTTGGAAGCCCCACTGTCAATTAACCAATCATTACAACCATGGGAGATAGTACCTGTGAGAGCAGAGATTAGAACATACTCTTCTTCACTTGATGAGTCATCATTACTATCATCACTTTCTGCCCTAGCCTTCTTCTTTGGAGGTTCATCATCTTCGGCAACATGAGCATGGTACCTTCTTTTGTTACCTTCTTCTTCTTGCTGGAGTTGTTTTTGTTGTGGATGTCCCTTTTGTTCTTGGGACATTCTGAAGCAAAGTGACCCTTCTTATTACAAGTGAAACACCTTATATCTTTCTTGTCTTTGTGAAAATGATGAGAAGATTTCTTCTTGTGATGGGATGGCTCCGTCTTGAACTTGCCCTTCTTATTGTGAGCTGTGAGAGCTTGATCTTCATTTCCCATCTTCTCTTCTCTTGCCACAAGCCTTGCTTCTTCTTGAGAACATTCCTCCCATAATCTGCTGAAGGAGATTAACTTCTTTTTGGCACAGATCCCCTGGATAAAAGAGTCCCATGACATAGGTAGGCCATTCAAAGTAGTCATAACAATTTCACCATTCTCCACCATTTCATATACAGCTTCAAGTTGTTCCTTGATCTGAGAGACCTTGGAGAAATAGGATTGAATGGTTTCTCCATTTGACATCTTGACCCCTTTCAATTGATTCCACAGGGTCATCTTCCGATTTATGTTCTTTCCTTCAAATAGCTTGGTCAAAGAGTCAAACATAGCCTTGGGTGTCTTTAGAGAAGACACATGGGGTATGAGATGGTCTTTGATAGAATCAACAATGATTCTCTTTTCCTTGACCAAGTTCTTCTTATGCAATACCTTAGCCTCTTCATCCTCTGGGATAGGGATGTCTTCTTTTATATATGAGTCCAACTCATTCTCTTCCAGGATTAAGCCAATCCTATACTTCCAAGCTCGGAAGTTATCAGCCCCTTCAAGCTTATCCTCAAGCTTGGTGTGGTGAGACATCTTACAGAGTACTTCAAATGGAAATAGAAAAGATTTAGGTCTTACCACTTGAAATGCTGAAAACTGGATCTGGTACAGGATTAGGGTTTGTCGAAAAAACCCTAAAAATTCAAAATGTGAATTTCAACTTTCTGAAAGGATAGAAAGATGCACCTTGATGAGCTGATCAGCCTAGTGTATTCAGAATTTGAGATCAGCAAAGCTTTACCCTTCATATTTGCCTTTTTGTCCTCCTGGGTTCATTAGGGAGAGCCCTGAATTAGGGTTTGAGTTTCCTAGAGATCTACCCAGCCAAAAATCTCGATCCAAAGCTCTAAACTTCGATTTTTGCAAGGAGCTTCCAGCTATGTCTTCATATTTCAGAAATTCCTATTTTTGTGGAAACCCTAATTTTTAGGGCTAAATCTGAAAATGCTCAGAATTGAATTCTGATTGGACAGATAGATTCTCCCTGAAGAGTAGAGTCAATATACTATACCGATTTTCCAAAAACTGTGGAGAGAAACCCAATAAACAAGAAACTCAAGTTTCCGTCACTGCAAAATGTCTTCTTCTCAGGTTAGCTCTGATACCATGTTAAATTTTGAGCATTAATTCACAATAGTCTTGGATCTTTACTGAGAGAATAACATATAAAGTATATCAATGCATAACAATCACAATAAGCATGACAAGCATCACAAGAATCAAAAGCATGAGAGACAAGAGACACAGAATTTTCGTGGGGAAAACCCTAAGGTGAAAAACCCCACAACTTCCTTAGAGATAGAGAGAGCAATGGCTCAACCAAAGTACAACCAAAATACACTTGAGATAGTCTCCTAGAGCAGATGATCCTCCTCCTCACTAGTGCGCCACTTTCTGAGTGAGAGAAGTGTGTCTTTCCGAATGATCCAAATAGAGATCTCCCGATCTCTATTTATACTTAACCTGTTTTCCCAGTTACACTATGGGGCCGACTTGTCTATCTAGATACATCCACAATATAATATATATTTCAGAGCCGACTCCACACATGGTGGTCTAATAACCCATCAGCAAGTACACACACTTGCGACACTTGTTAATCCACATGACAACACTTCCTTATAGAGGAATAACACATCTCTTATAAGGGTACAATAAATATATATGAAATACATAGATGAAATACATTCCGAAGTTACATATACATCAACAAACATATCTGCAACTTTGTTTTGAATACCTTTCTTATACTTAATGATCAAATGAAATTGTTGTAGAAAACCCATCCACCTGAAATGTCTTGATTGTTGTAGCTTAGTTTAAGATTGAAGATATTGAAGTGGTTGATGATCAACATGTATAATTGTTTGTTTACGCATTAGATAATGTTTCCACTTCTTTACACTTTGTACTAATGCATACAATTCTGTATCATAGGTTGGATAGTTGATTATAGTTTTAGAGAAGGTTTCAGAATGATAGCATATTGGTTTTTTAAGTTGCATTAAGACTGTCCCCATGGCATAACCACTAGCATCAATCTCTATCTCAAATGGTTGTTGTAGATCCGGCAGTGAAAGTACTGGAGTTGTACTGATATTTTATTTCAAAGTGTCGAATGCCTTATGTGCTCTTCCTTCCCACTGAAAGATTGTGTTCATACATGTTGAAGCATCTAATGGAGAAGCTATGAAGGAGAATTTAGTAATGAAATTCCTCCAGTATTGGGCTGCTCCCAAAAATCTTCTTACCTCGGTTACATTATTTGGCTTGGGCCAATTCACAATGACCTCAACTTTGGAGGGATCAATCGTCAATTGACCACCCCCTACAATGTAACCTAGATATACTAAAGATGTCTTCCCAAATTCACATTTAGACATCTTTAAAACAATTTCTCCCTTACAAGTACATCCAAAACTTGTTTGACATGCTTGGCATGTTCTTCCCAAGTACGACTGAAAATCAGAATATCATCTAAGTATACTATGACAAAGTCATCAATGAAGGGCCTACACACATCATTCATCACCCTCATAAATGTTGTGGGTGCATTACAAAGCCCGAAGGGAATTACCATCCATTCATACAATCCCTGTTTAGTTTTGAAAGCAATCTTCCAAATATCATTGTCATGAATTCTAATTTGATGATAGCCACTTCTTAAGTCTAACTTAGTGAAATAAATTGCATTCCTAAGCTGATCCAAAAGATCATCAATTTGAGGAAGAGGATACTTGTTCTTAATTGTGATTCTTTTTAGTGCCCTGTAATCAACACACATACACCATGTACCATCCTTCTTTGGCACCAAAAAAATCGGTGAACCACATGGAGAGGAGA
Source organism: Larix kaempferi (assembly GCA_027924585.1). Classification (NCBI taxonomy): domain Eukaryota; kingdom Viridiplantae; phylum Streptophyta; class Pinopsida; order Pinales; family Pinaceae; genus Larix; species Larix kaempferi. Next base: position 3,527,522 of record BSBM01000262.1, on the reverse strand, counting down.
TTGGTCGAATGTCCCCTCTTTCAAGCAATTCCTGAACCTGTTTCTTTATCTCTGCATTTTCAATTACTGAAGACTTGTACATGCTAATGTTAGGAAGTGGTGCATCCTGCTGTAAGAGAATCACATGTTGAATTTCTCTTTTTGGAGGCAATCCTTTAGGTTCTTGAAACAAAACATCATAATCAGTTACAACTTTATTTAAATCTTTCTTAAGTCTTGGATCACATCCTTTAAAAGATTCACTTTGACCAACATCCTTAGCTTTAACAATCATAAGGACAAAATTATTATTAGCATTTACTAGCCTATTCATTTGACTTGCAAAAACTAATGAAAGATTAGTTTTCATGCGATGTGCACGAACAACATTTTCAATACCATATTTAGTGAGTTGATACATGTTATCTTCCCTGTAAAAGATAGCCTTCCTATCATAAATATAAGGATTTCCCAAAACAATACCACATATATCCAATGGAACTACAGTACATGTCCAAACATTCAGTTGGATCAATAGGGTGGAGAGCAAGCTCCAAAGCCCCCATTGGATGGATCACCTAGTTAACTACTAGGACCAAGTCCCGAGAAGGTAAGCATGAACACAGAGGATTCTCCTCAGTACCAATTGGACACCAGGGATATAAGGCCACATAATTCACCCACGGCAGGGTAGTGTCTACTAAAACACTAGGAACTGACAAAGGATATACTTGGTCTAAATTTGGGTAATAAGAGGGATCGACAAATTCAAGCTGATCAATAGTGACAATGCTTCTGTAGTGAGGAAAATGCATCACATGAAATATAATAGACATAAAAGCATTCATAGCAGATACATAATCACTCCTAAGGAGCATATTAAAGTCCAATGGGCCCTCTATAACCATAAAATCAACTAAGATAGTTTTTCTAGCCAAAATAATAGGCAACTGAGGGAGAAATCCGAAGGGTTCACTAGGTCTTCTATCAAAGTCTAGTGGATAATTAACAACTAGAATAAGTTTGGGAGAACCCACACCTTTCCAAGCATGCATAGATAAAATCGTAAGGAAGGCTCCTTCATCTACAAAGCATCGATGAAATTTACTATTTCCAACTTTAGCCCATATTTGTAAGGGTGCAGACGAAGGAAGACAAGGCCCATCTAGACTATTCCAATCAAAGAAACGATCCTAGAGCTTGGTTGGGATTTGTTCAAAATGAATTGAGTGCCCCCTTGTTGGGAAAGTTCAAAACTAGTAGTGAAGAAAACTTGAGCGATATACACAGCACTCTCTAAAGGAAGAGTGGGATTGATCGATGATTGCATCGATTCAACCACTTGGTTCTTGTCACTCTCTAAAGAAAGAGTAGTATTGACCAAAGATTGCATTGGTTCAACCACTTTATCAACCAAAGGTTAAATAGGTTGTTGGGAAATTATAGGTTGTTTAGGAGGATAAGATCCTTGAGACGTGGACCACACTATTTGTACCTCTGGAATAACAGGTCACATATGAGTAAGGTGGTCTCCCTTGTAAAGCTTACAAGGGAACTTAGTCTTACATCCTATACATGTATACTTCTCAACATTATCAATATGTCTAACATGACTCACATTGGCTCAGAGTTTGCCCCTAGCATGACTTACAGTGGCTGGTTGCAAGTATTTAGTATGACTTGCAGTGACTGATGACTTGTCTCTAGTATGACTTGCAGTGTCTGGTGACTTGTCATTAATATGACTTGCAATGACCAATGAAATGTCCTCAAAATGAAAAGCAGAGGTCGATGACATACTTTCAGTGTGACTTGCAATGACTAAAATTTTTCCCTTAGCATGACCTGTAGAGGCTAGTTGCGGGCTTCTAATATGAATTTTAGTTATTGGATGAGTACCCCCAGCATGAATTGCAAAGGATGGGTGGTTTCCACCTTGCTTTCACATCTTCTTCCTATTCTTCCTCTGCCTATTCCTTTTAGACTCTTGGTTACTAGTATACAAAATTTCACTACATGAGGTAGAAGGAGGAGGAGAAGATGTTAGTGGCAAAGAAGGTACAAGATTTTGATGTCCTTGATATCAAGTGCTTTCTTGAGAAACATCGGGATAATTCAAGACATTTAGAGTGGAACATACCCAAACTAGAATACCTAGGGTGAATCTAAGAAGATTCAAGGTGGCCATCAAGGGAGCACCAATATTCCTAACAAATGGAAAAATACAAGGATCCCCTTGTATAGAGTCCCTTGGTTGGTGTCTACATGAATTTGAGCCCTAGTATTCTATATTTAAGGAGCATTAACTGCCCCTTGGTTTGTGTTGACATATGGTTGTCCCAAAATAAATGAATTTCCAATATTGGTGAAAAGCGGATTATATTGTCCAAAGTTGTGACCATACTATTTTGAAAAGAAGGAAACGTTGTTCCAAATGCCACTCCCATTCCTCCTAATAATTATATACCTTGTAAGATACTTTTCACAGCATAGTTAACCATATTACAACCTCCCATTCCAGAAAAGGGAATATTTCCTTCTTCCCCCATGGAAATCCAACATCGGTGCCCCCTAGTGTAAATGAGTTATTTTGCAGTACATTTAGTCCAAAGGGGTTACCAGAAATTACACCTAAGGCGTTGAAAAGGTAAGCTAAGGCATTGAGGTAGGGTAGAGATAGAAGAAACTCCAGTGAAGGAAGGGTTCGGCGTGGACATTTGTCCATTGAAGGGTGGGAAATTATGGAAGGGTATAGATGGGCCACTACCCGAAGCAGTGGTCAAAGTTGACATAGGATGAATTGAAGCAGGTAAAGTTGGAAACCCTAAAAATGGAAATTCGAAAGAGAAAAAGTTCGAACTCAATTGAGTTGATGAACTAGTACCAGTAAGTATCATCGAGGATGATGGGGACCATCCTAATGCTACTACAGATTCCATGTTAAAAGGAATTCCTCCTACAGGGGTAGTACTAACTAGAGTAGTTACCTCCCCTGAACTAAACATTTTTTCTACATTTTTCATGTTAAACTACCTAGACAATGGATTAGGTATGTTGATACCAACTACTTGGGAAAAACTAGGACGTTGTGGTGGGTTCAAGAGTCGAAACGGATATGAGAGGTCCTCAATTTCAATGAGACATAAATTCTCTTCAGGCAGAGGAGAATTAACTCTTGGAGATTTATTCAACAACTCCTCAGTATCCCTAAAATTTCCTTCATAAGAATAACTCTCATACTCACTTGACGTTGAGTTAGGGGTGTTTTCTTATGTTTGTTGTTGTGTTTGATGTTCCTAGTTTTCCTCTTGTGCCCCCTGAGGGTGTGGATTATTATAATCCAGTCTTCACCTAGGTTCAGGGACTTCCCTCTGTTCGAGAGAGTGTCCTTGATTTCTTCTATACCTATGCAAATGTTGATTGGCCATGATGGCTCGTAGAATACACTAAGAAGAAAATCTATAAAAATTAAAAATCAAACAACATCACTAAAAAGTTCCTAATAGATTCCAACAAGCAAACAACTCTTATAATGAAAATCACTTGGCTGCAAGTACTATTCAGTGAAGAGTTAGATATAGGGTCTTTTGAAGATTAGCTTAGGATGATTAGGGCCCAAGTCTAATCAATGAAGATATGAGAAACAATTACGCTACTCCTCACTTTCCAATCACCAGGGGTGCAAGAACTGGGACTGGCCTTTGGACAATACCCTCCCAAGGAGCTTGTCTGGAGAGTCTATGTCTATCTTAGGTGCTACAAGATATCCCCTTGTAGAAACCTAGGAGCTACCTAGGAGAGGAAACTAGGGTTACCAATTCACACAAAGAATTTGTGGGGGACGGTTATTAGAAATGGATTATGTGAATTGGTAGGGAATGTAGACCTTGTAAACAAGTCCTAGACTATCAGTGAGCAGTGGTGTCACTCCAAGGAATTTCCATGCTTGATCAGTTCCCAGACACGAATAACCCCATTAATCCAAGCAACAAGGGTATTATGAATACTTGGACCATCTTATCCTACTGCTTGATGCTGGTTTGAGTGGCGCTTTTCCAACAAGTTCACGTTACTAATGGATTTTTCTCTTGTTAATGACTCCTTATTTTCTTGTCTTATGTGATCTTGGAGGCGTTTACTCTCAACACTTAACTCCAAAAGCCTATTGCTAGACTATTAGACATGTTTCTGACTAGAAAGAAAACCTCCTATCTCAATATTATTGATTGCTTGTTTAAAAAACTATAAGTTCAAAAACTTTAGTTGCAAAACTAGTGCAACTAAAGATACATTGTTCTTTAACTGAAATATGAAGCACTCTACCGCCACAATCATGCACTTTTCATTTCCAATTTCTTTTCAATCTACATGCAAGTTCTAAAGATAACATGTAATTTGGAATGCAAATGCAAGTTTTAAATTCACAATTCAACTTTTGGTCTGTTCAATGCAAAAGGAAACTTGAATTTCACACACTAAATGCAAGTTCAAGTCTACAACATAAGTGTACAACTACCTTTCAAAGTGCACATACAAATTCAATTTGATAAGCATACACCAATTTAGAATTCGAAAGCAAATGCAACTTTGTTTGGTAAACAAGTTCAAATTGAATCCTAAGATACACAAAAAAACTCAATTGACATGCACACTTAATAACTAAACCAAATGCAAGACCTTTTTTGAAATTTTTTATTCAATTCGCAAAAATTGAAATGAAAAATTAACCTAAAAACAAAACAAAATATGCAGAAGAATTTTGTTTTCAATATAAAATGCAACTCCAAATCATCCGAAGACATTTGCAATGTTTTCAACCAACACCAACTCAAAAGATGAACCAACTCTTTTTGTTTTCCAAAATGAGAAACAAGGTCTAAGAAGAACAACCACACAACAAAATCAATGCAAAAGACCTCTGTAACCCTTATCAAACACAGTGAAAGTGGCCACAAACGTAAGACTTTTCAGTCACACAAGCATGCAAAATTGAGAAAACTATGTAGGATGACTTTTAGACTCCAACTATCAAAAGACTTACTAGGCTACAGGGTTTGTGAAGGCTGATTGTTGCACCCAACCAGTGTAATCAAGGACATACAATGAACAAAATAAATCCATGAGCTTCCACCTCAAAGGATGACCAAAAGTATAACCTCAAAAAGAAACAAGAAGTTTGAAATGAATAAGACTCTTTTCAAAAAAATTCACCCCAGAAATTCAAAAGGACTGACTAAGAATAATCACACAGAGTAGGTATACTACTTTTGAGAGGTCACTACAGGACCTTAACAATCAGAGGCTTTCAAAATTTTTTCAAGCAAACAATGAAAAGGGATAAGAGCCAATGCACTTTTTCATAAGACTTTTCTTTCAAAAAGACTCGAAAAACCAATCCAAGATCAATCACACAGTGGACACAACACTTATGAGAGGTACTAACAAGACCTAGGAAAAGCAAAGACCTTCCAAATTCCACAAAACCCCCACATATAGGGTAGAAATTGGAAAAATATCTCTACAAGACAAAAACGCTTACAAACCAAAGGTAAACAGGGATTAAATTCCTCTTATGCAGAACATTAGGAGCGATTTTGAACCAGAAACACCACTGTCATGAACATTAGGAGCGATTTTGTACTAAATGTCTTAAAAAACACAATTCAAACTCAGAAAATTAAAGAATCATGGTGTCTACTAAAGTCTTAGACCAATCCTAACTTGTAAATAGACTCTAAACAACAAAAGAAACTGGAAGAAATAACTTAGGAACCCCAAAACAGATGAATTCTCCCCAGTGGAGTTGCTAAATTCTGTTGTGCAGAAGAAAATCATATAACTAGGGTGAGGTCACCCACATACTAGGTTTTCAGAGATATACATCTAGGGTTGCAATGTAAGCAAATTAGACTCTAGATTCAAGCAAAAGCATACAAAGATTTTGAAAGATAGAGAATGATGTACCTTATTTATGATATTCGATCCAAGCTTTCTCTGCTTGTTGGCTCTACTTCAAACCTTCTCTAGCTTTCCCAAGCTTCAACATGCAAAACCAACAAAAACAACCTTCCTCAAACACATTTTACAATAATAAATATTGTTCATAAGTTGAAAGAATAACAAGAAAATAAATCTATAAATCAACTTTTGATATACAAATATTAATTTTTCCATTAAACATGACATTCAACTCAGAATTTGGGATGGGAAAGATGTCAAATCTCTATTGAAACAGTAGAAATAAGTACAATATTACCTCTTCTCTACTTTGGCACCTCTTAAAACCTTAACTCCGGGTCTCCTTCTTTTGTTCTCCAACAATCCCAAGCACAACTCTAATGTATAAGGGTTTGAAGCTAGCTAGGGCAACCGTTTCAGAACATGGATATCAAAGGGGTAGAGAGTGGTAATTCCTCTAGCATAACAATAATTAGGCCCAAAAGTCACCCTTTCATGGCTCATATCCCTTGTTTATATTGTAAGTGGATATAGTTATGATTAGGTAAAAGGCAGTTGTAATTGAGGGGGTAGGTACCAAAACTACCCAAACTGCCCCTAATTAGAAAATTTATTTATTTTTTGGATTTTTTTGGGGGGAAATGTTGGCAATGTGAAGGTAACAAACAATTTAATCCCCTACAAAGCAAAGGAAACAAGTGATTTCAAGAGTTTAGTGAAAAATGCTAGCAATGTGAAGGCAAGGAAGAATTAAATAGTAGGTTGACAGATCATTAGGAGTGATTTTGTCTCAAAATTAAATTCCAAAGTTTATAAGTGCTAGGGAATCACTAAATGACTAAGGACATAGCATCATATACCAAATCAAGGATCATCCATCCATAGTGTCCTTTTGTGTGAGCAACAATTGACATTTGAAGTGTCGTCATGAAACTTTCATCACGAACGGAGAAGTGCCGATTTGGACTATAACATCATGGCCAGGAAAAGGGGGTACATAGTGGATTCATGTCAAAAAGAAAGATCATAGCCACGAAAAGTGATACACATTGGATCTATGTCTCATAATCATATGAAGATATTTGGAAATAAGACTGAACAGATCAATATCCATAATTGGATAATTGGTGCAAAATTTAGATAATTGTAGGTTCAAATGCATCATAACAAAGGGGAGGCCTACACCTATATGAAAGTTTATGAAAATACCTAACCAGATTGAGTAACATGCAGAAAATGATCCTTAAGTAACCATGAATCCAGCTAAAATTCTTGTCTCCAAGAAACAACAATACTATGATCATATCTATAAAAAAAAAATTGTGATACATGTCACTTTGGTAGAAGTATTCCCAACTTCAAAATATTCAACAATATTTATTACCAAGGTAGAGTTTACCAGTAAATACTCAAGGTCGCCAAGGCTTGAGGACCTACAATCAATAAGATCAAACCCATGAGAAATATTGAAGTTGGAAGAAGTAATGGAGTCTACAGGAATAGTCTCATCATCACAGGAGTCAAAAAATATGCTAGCAGAATCAAACTCATCAGGAACACTGACTTGAGGCTCAATGGAAGAGTCCAAAGACTCAGGTAATCCAATGTCTGATGATCTATAAACAATGAGATCAAAATCGAAAGGAAAATAGAGGATGGATTTAATTATAGATGGGTTCAATCCAGGGAGATTATATTTGGAAAGGACGTCAATATCTAAAGAAATGTTAGACTCTATCATAGCCTCTAGGAAAGCTTCATCGGAAGGAAGTATATCATACCAAAGAGGACATATGTCAAAACATTCACTTTGACCAAAAGGGTGGAAAGCAGGCTCCAATGCTTCCATTGAATGGATCACCTGATCAACTGTCGGGATCATGTCCCAAGAAGGTAAGCATGAAAACATAGGCTTCTTCTCAATATCAATTGGACATGAGGGACATAAGGCCACATAATTCACCCATGGCAAGGTAGTGTCTACCGAAACACTAGGAAAATACAAAGGGTATACCTGGTCTAAAGTCAGGTAATGAGAAGGATCAACAAATGCAAGTTGATCAATAGTGACGATGCTTCTATTGTGAGGAAAATGCATAATATGAAAGAGCGTAGACACCACAAAATTCATAGCATATGCATAATCACGTCCAAGGAGCATATTGAAATCCAAAGGGTATTCCATAACCATAAAATCATCTAAGACAATCTTCCCACCTAAAGTAATATGAAATTGAGGAAGAAATCCAAAAATTTCCCCAGGTCTTCTATCAAAATCCAATGATTGATTAACATTCATCACAAGGTTGGGATATCCCATACCTCTCCAAGCATGTGTGGATAAAATACAAACAGAAGCTCTTTCATCAACAATGCAACGATCAACTGTGTAGTGTTTAACTTGAATCCTTAGTTTAAAATGCATAGTAGAAGGAAGGGGTGACTTAGCTAGACTATTCCAATCAAAGGAAGCAATCCTAGAGCTTGGCGGGGGTTCATTCAAAGTGAATTGAGTGCCACCTTGTCCAAAAATTTATGAATTGGCAGTGAAGAAAACTTGAGTGGCAAACACATCATTCTCCAAAGGAAGAGTGGGATCGACCAAAGATTGTATCGATTCGACCACTTGAACATCGACACTCTCCAAAGGAGGTGTGGGATCAGTTAAAGATTGCATTGAATCGATCACTTCATCAAATTAACGTTGAATAGGCTATTGGGAAATCATAGGTTTTTCAGGAGCAGAATATCCTTGAGACTCGAACTACACTCTTTGTACCTCTGCAATAGCAGGGCACAAGTGAGTAAGGTGATTTACCTTGAAAATATTACAAGGTAACTTAGGATTGTGTTCGATATGTTTAGGTTTCTTAATAGTATCAACATGTCCAACATGACTCATAATGGATGACAGTTTTCTTCCAATGTGACTCATAGCAACCAATAGCATGCCCTCAACATGACTTGCAATGGTTGGAAGCTTGTCTCCAACATGACTTGTAGTAGTTGGTGACTTGTCCCCAGTATGACTTGCAGTGACTGGTGACTTATCATTAATATGAATTGTAGTTATCAATGACATGTCCACAACATAACTCATAGTGGTTGAAGATGGACTTTCAGTATGACTAGTAGTGATTGAAAGTTTTCGCCCATCATGCATTGCAGAGGTTGGAGGCATGCTTCCAGTAGTATGACTTGTGGTGACTATATGAGTGCCCCCAACATGATTTGTAGAGGTTGGTGGTGGATTTTAAGTATGACTTGCAGTGACTGGATGAGTTCCCCAACATGACTCGAAGAAGCTGAGGAATTTCCCCCTTGTTTTTGCAACTTCTTTCTATTCTTCCTTTGTTTATTCCTTTTAGACTTATGGTTACTAGTAATAAGACTTTCACCACATGAAGTAGGAGGAGGAGAAGATGTTATTGGCGAAGAAGGAAAAGGGTTTTGATGCCCTTGTTATGAAGTGATTTATTGAGGAGCATTAGGAGAATTCATGGCATTTGTAGTGGAAAACAACCAAATCAGTAGCACTAGGGTGAATCCCGGAATATTCAAAGTGGCCATGAAGGGAGCACCATCCTTCAAAATAAATAGAAAAGCACAAGGATCCCCTTGCAAAGGGGTCCCTTGGTTGGTGTTTGTACGAATACTAGCCATAGTTGCTGATTCAACAAGTAAGAAATCTCTAAGGCCACCTAAGCACAAACATCACACCATTAGAAAAATCCTAGAGATATCAAACAAACAAACAAAGGTCCTTTCAAAGTTTAGTGCGGGTTGATTAAGTCCCATAATCAAACAACAAAGGTGCGGAAGCAGTTACCAAGGACTCCGCTAATATCCCTTCTTGGTACAAATATCCCCACAAGGTAAGGGGCACCCTCCAATGGTACTATTAGTTTGGCTCAACATTTGCTGAAGGTACACAGGAAGCCCCCTGCAATCACCTATGTGGTACCTAAGACAAGATACTAAGGCTACCAACTCGTAGTCAATGTCTGGGGGAACAGTTGATGGTCGTGATCGTAGGTATGGACAGGGTAGCTAAGCTTGAAATCTCAATAGCATAGGCACCACAAGGGGGACAAGGTTGTACTGATGAAATCCTCGTACACTCAAAATCCCACAAATGCTTGGTTAAGAATCATAGGGGTTTTCTCCTCAACTTCACCTTACACGACCTCATGGTTGACTGCTATTTGAGAGGAGCTTCTTGGACACACCTTACGATTATTGGATTTTCCTATCCTTATGAAAGACATCTATGTTTCACAGTTGAAAGTAATCTTAGATTGTTTACTGCTAATCTATTCCAAGGCTCTATCCTTAAGCCAATTGATGAACCCTGTAAACCCAAAAAGTCTAATGAATTTTAAATTAAGTGTTCATTTTAATGGTTGTTGTTACTCAAAAGGATGTGGAAGTGTAAATAGATGATGTTCTCAAATGAAAATAAAATAAAAATATAATACTTTCATATGGAAAATACCACTTAATAATTTGAAATAGTTACTTGACTATAAACAACTTTCAAAAAGAAAGAAAAACAAGCATAACTTTTCAAAATTTTAAGCAAGATGCAACTTTTTTAAGGAAATTATTGTAACCAAAGCAAACAAATCTTTAAGGTTTTCAATGAGATAATGCTAATGAAGACAATATATTCTTTTCTTTTATAAAAAAAACTCCCAAAAACATCAAACTGTCGAAAAGAGTCCTAAATCAACTCTAAACAAACTATGAATTTTTGCAAAATTCAATTTTCTGTTTCTTTTAGCACCTAATAAAAAAACACAAAATCATGATTTTGAAGGATTAAAATTCAGAATTTGGAAAATCTAAGAAATACCCAAATCCCCAATAGTCCTAATAAACCTAAAAAACTAATTTTTTTTTTTTTTTTTTTTTTTTTTTAATTTTTTAATTTTTACCTTATTTTTCGGCCCACAAGGACATATACATGCCTTTGCCCACTGTAGGGTGCCTATATTTGGATATACAAGTGCCTTTGCTGAATACAAGTTGCATATATGTGCCTTTACTAAAGACAAACTGGATACATGTTCCCTAAACTTGTGAAATGTGTATTTTCGGGATGTATTCACGCCCTATCTAAAGAATATTGGTCACACGCACTTTGGCTTAAGGTAGCCCACATATACACACACTGACAATGTTTAGGGCATGTATGTAGAGAAAAAAACTGAAATTTAAAACTTTTACAACCTATTGGACTAATACGGGACTATTAATACTATAGCTTGTGTATCTGTGTGGAAAAGGGAAAAAACTAAACTTTAGGTCTCCAAAACAAAGCCCATAAAAATTGTCTTAGGGGGTTCAAGAAAGAAAATTAAACTACTGCGAAAAAATACAACAAGAGAAGAAAACCGAAAGAAACCACAAAACTACAAATCCCTACACTAACCCAAAAATGGAGAAACTCCCTAGTGGAGTCGCCATTTCTATTTCAGGAATATTTATAACCCTAGTGATCTTTGTGCAATATCACCACGGAGGGATACCCATAAAAGAAAACTCAAACATTCATGCTAAAAATAAATTCACAATCTTTACACACAAACTTTGTATGGACAAGTAGGTTAATAACTGACTTACCTGAATCCAAACATTTGATGGAGAATCTCTTTGGTTGTAGTTGCTCCAGGCTTACCCAAATCTCCAAGAGATAATTTGAAAGTGAACAAAGATCTAATAGAGATCAATTACTGTTGCAAAGATTGAAATTAAAAATAAATTTGTAGAATAATACATCCAAATTTGAACAATTATAAACTGTAATTGAACACTTGAAATGGACGGAAAAGAGAGTTCTTTGTATATAAATAACAAAAAAGCACAAATGTAAAGATGTCACATGGTTCTCGCTGAGGCACTATTATGAAACTAATGTCTGAGTTCTTCCACCCAAGTATTTGCACACTCAACATCCAATCTAGTTCCTTTCTTGGGAAATATGATCAATAGAATCCCTACAATTCTCTAGCACAATAATAACTCTCAAGAATGACTAGAAAGACTATGTTCCATATATATGGGAAAGGGGATTTTGTAGACCGAGATAAAAAGGGATTTAGATCTAGATTTCAATTAAACAACATGAGGGCATAATCTCCAATACTCAGTCCTTGTTTTTCCTTCACATAGGCCTCTTTTATATTGATAGGGGCAGTTAGGGAATTTGGAGACAGTTACTTACATGATTCGGACAAGTGGGAATGGTTGAAACTCAAACTTTTCTTGTAAAATAACTTATTTTTATTTTTTTACCCTCGAACATACATGTACTTGGGATATACAAAGGACAAATGTGTATACACGGTCTAGTAGTGAAATAGGATGTGTTTTTAAGAAGCTTTTCAAATGAACTATTGTTCATAGATCATAAGGGATTAGGGGAGTCTGCAAAAATGGAAACTAGATAAGATCATACCATCTTGAGCATCTATTGGAAAAGTGTGGAAAAATATGCTTTAAAACTCTCTAATGGCTTGGATGAATCAACCCTAACACCTCAATGGAGGTTCTAGCACAACTATGGAAGGGAAGGTATCAATCCCTTCTGAAGCCACTTTGGACGCCATTCAGTATCCCATTGCTATATCATTTATGTGGTAGATTTAGTGTTATAATTGCATTGCATTGTATTGGAGATAGGTTACAACTATGTTTTGTATGGAGAATGAGTTGTGTGTGGATGTTTATTTAAATTAAGAGGTGGAGAACTCTCCTAGAGGGAGCCCAATAATCTTCAACACCCATAACAATGCTCATCTGGGTGATTTCTTACCTTTTCTCCAACACTTAGTGTAATTAAATCATTAAAAGAGATTGGAAAATAACCCTATGTTAGATGATTTTTTTCATTAATATGAAAACTCTAATTAATCTAGTGGCCTTCCTCCCCTCTCACTCTTCCTCTCTTCCTCCCTCCCAACGTTTCTCAATTTTGAACTAAAACCTAGTGGCAATTCCACTCTCTCTTTCCCCATTATGGTAGTGTGGTTCCATGCTCATGATATACTTTGGTGACTCCATTGAGGAATTCCCATAAAAACTTCTCTCTCTTGAGTGAAGGATCCATCTTCCTTATCCTCTTCCCTTTAATTTGGCTTATTGTGACCTACATTACTTCCATAATGCCACTGTCATATCTCCTTAGTCCTTATCCAAGATACACTCAAACCCATCTATTTGGTTCCTTGATATTGGGGCATAGAGGTTATCTACCTCAAGCCTAGAATAAATTCAACAATACCCTTTCCATTGAGACAAGAATTCACCTCAATATCTCCACAACACATGTCTTGATTTACCAACTATTCTAAAAGCAAGTACTCGTGTCAACCACAAGTTAAAATTAATCAAGACAAAAGACAAGATTGTGCACATGACCTAAACTCAAAGAGCCAAATCCACATAGGGACATGTGTCAACTTCACGCATTTTCAATAACTTCACCTAGGTACATTTATGGCATGCTAGATTTTAATGAAATTTATTCTAATTTACAAGTCCGTTGGGTTATATATTACAATATTGTTAGGCTACCTATATCTTACAAGATAATTAGTCTACCTATGGAAACCCCCCAACCTCATCAATATTAATAATACATTTCCCATCCATTGTGCTGGGGGTTTTCTAAATCTTGTAACAACTTGAGTGAGCCTCTTCCCAATCCCCCTTTTTTTTTCTCTCTTTTCAATTCTTTAAGTCTCCTCCTTCGAAACCATATTCCATTGTACGAGGCTTGTACCAAAGCACTAAGATGTTTATCATGAATTTCTTATGTTTATGTCTTGAGCACTGTGAGCTACTCATCCAAATGTTGGCCAAGTTTTCCTTGAAAATTTCTCCCCACAAGGTCCATTCCTCCCTTTTGAGCTCTTCAACCTATCTCTCAATGGTGAATGTAATTTCAACATCATAAGACCTTTATGTTAAAAATTTTAAGTGCAATAAAAATAAGGATCACTGAAAGATAAATAAGCACAACATAGACAATAGTACACAATACTTTTATCCTGGGAAAACCCTCTCGGGGTAGAAAAACCCAACAAACTTCTTCTATATAGATTTGTCAGACTGTACAATATTATTCCTAATGCAAAGACGCAAAACAAGAAGACTCCAAAAGCAGCTACTCACTTGACTCTATCTCTCATACTCATGTGAACTAGATGAGTGAGAGTGGCGACTAAATGAGGAGGTTGAACCCCTCATTTATACTAAACAATTGACTTGACCTTTTTACCAAACAAGAGAGACTTGACTCTCCTAACTGGGCTGGCTTGTCAAATTCACAGCAAAATATTATTTTCTAGATCTTTCCAAGCCGACCTAACAGTTAAGGTTTATATTGACTCTTTCAGTGACCTTTACATGATCAATTACATCAATAATAATCCCCATAGGGTACAATACAAATAATACAAATAAGAATATCTTCCAAAGTTACATTCTTCAACACTCCCTCTTAAAAAGGAAGGCATTCTTCTGACATCATCACCATTGTCTTCTAGTTGTTGCACTTCTTGTACTCTGACCATTGACATCTGACATCTCCTGAATCTATATATCATAAGAATTTTCACAGAGCCAACCCTTTTTCATGTTGGATGTGCCTTGCATGCCAACCCTTTTTCATGTTGGATGCGACTCTCCATAGAGCCAACCCTTTTTCATGCTAGATGTGGCCTAGATCCAATATAGGACTTTAACATCCATTTTGGGATCTCCCCTTCGTGATATGACCAAACATACTAGGATCCACCCCTGGAGATACAACCAATCACACCGGAATCCACCAGACAACATGCACTCTCTCAATCCAGTCCGTCAAAGATCCTATTGCACTAGTTCAACCCAGTCCGTCGGGGAACCTACATTGGGATGTCCCTCGATGATACCACCAACCATGTTGAGATCTACCCCTGGAGATACAACCTGTAACTCAGAGATACAACCATCTAAGTTGGGATCATCTTGTACAGTGACCAATCCTTTTTCATACTGGGTGTACACCACTACAGAGCCAATCCTTTTTCATATTGGA